>OU015467.1:8520899-9120899 GCA_907164805.1 Brachyptera putata
TTTCTCTGAAGACTACCCACGTCACTGGAAGGGTGTGTTTATTCACAAATTAACAATATCTTGATAGAATTGAAGAAGTTTCATCTGAAATATTCATTTGGAAAAGTTTGGACAGAGGCGTAGCTTGGGTTTTTGGCGCACAAAGAAGAAAATGATTACTTAAAGATGATTAGTTGTTTTGTTTATTACAGCTATAGTATTTTACTCACAGAAATATGAAACCGCTACGAGTGCAATGAGCAATGTGGCGGCAAGAAGTAGCAATGCTCCGACAGTAAGGATCAGGCGTCGCTCGGAAGTGTTCTGTCGCTTGTAACTAAAGGAAGATAACCATTCATGAGACTTCAACTAATTGTTGACACTACTTCATGTGTACAAAATGATATACTTGAATTCACTAAAGATAAATGTCGTCTACCAACTAGACAATTTCTACTAATTACAGAATCTTGCTTCCATTTTGAAGATCAAATGTGTATGCAAAATGTATTCTGCTTCGTACCTTGAATATCATCTCGAATAATTACAGTATCCTGAAAATATGACATGCGATACACATATAATATATGTTATACACATATAACATAATCTCTAACTGCTTTTATTGTGTAAATGAGTTTATTGACACGTGCAAGAATAATGTATTAGTAGCATAAGAAATGACTGTACATGAGTGTGCATGGTGAATGAACGTGTGAATGTTTTGTATGTTGTGTATGAATGTGTTTTTTATATCACTCATAAACATAGTTTAGTATTACATTTTTATGTAAATTTATATATTGACGTGTCATATATTTCGACATGATCTATTTTTATAGAATGTAATAAATCCAATCGGCAAATAAAGCAATGAAATTAAATGAACGGTGAATATAACCGGGATATTTATAGTTCTGATGTTTTTTGTTTGTAACGTGGATACAATTGTTTATGAGACTTCAATCACTTCAATTCACACTTGGGCCTATTAAAAATTGTGCGTAGCCACCTTATCAATTATATACTATAGTGAGTATAGTAAGTATAGTAAGTATATAGTAAATATATAGTAAGTATAAGTATAGTAAGTTATAGAGTACGAATGAGCGGGTGATAATGGAACTATGAAGTGATGATTGGTGGAAGGACAGTTACAAAATGGGAGAATGGAGAAAGGGGAGAAGGGAGAATCGAACTCAAGCCTGACCTGACTTATGTTTCTGAAGCAACATGCGTTAGTTAACTGAGCCACGGAAATGGCTTTTTTTGTCAAACAAAATCATTCTTCCTCGAAAAAGGATGTGAAGTTGAGAACAATACGATGTTATTTAGGAATTGAAAATAGGGACGTTAGTAGTTGCCGGATGTTTTTCATAGGAATTTAAAAACACAAACACATAATTTATATGTTATGTATCATTTCTTGTATGTTCGCTCTAAAGACCATATTCTCTTCAGAATCACTTTCATTGGAGATAACAATAACATTGTCTGAGTCACTCATCCTGTCTAAAATAGATTACTGTGATGCAGTGTATGGACCGTGCCTGAGCAAGAAGAATGCCTATGAAATCCAGAAGATACAGAATGCTTGTGTCAGATTTGCATATCCCTATATAAAATGGAACGAACATGTAACCCCTGCCATTAAAAAAGCAGGGTGGCTGAAAATGGATGAAAGAAGAAAGCTACATTTTAAATGCATAACCCACAGAATCCTGAAAACTAACTTACCCCAATATCTCCGCACAAAGCTAAAAACTCGTAGCGAAATACACGACAGAGCAACCCGGCACAAAAACCTGTTGAACATTTCGGCGCATAGAACCACAAAATATAAAGCCTGTTTTAAACACAGTGCAGCAACCCTCTACAATAGTGTACCCGAACAACTGAAATCGTTGAACCAACACTCCTTTAAAAACCACCTCAAGAGTATCAGCCTGCAGTCTACCTGAAGACATTCATTATAGTAATATGTTTCCCCATATTATTAATATCACTTCTATAACTCCTATTATATTTCTATTGTTATTACTACTGAACAACTATAGCACTATTATTACTGTGTTATAATATATCATGCCATTAGCATAGTATTATTATCATATTTATATTTTATTGACAGGGTTATATGGAAGATCAATAGGGCAGGACCCAGTCCTGCCAAAAAATATTGAATATCGCCTTTTTTGTATTATATATATACATTATATTATTCACTTCCTGAGCACGGTATATGTATTTTACAAAATAAAGAAAATTGAATTGAATTGAATTGAATATCCTCAGTTACATTCATTGTTGCGTCAGTTTAATCAAGAAAACTAGTAAGAAGTTGAACAAAACGCCTGGAATTATCAGAAAATAGATCATGAAAGCAGTGAGTCAAATAAATTCAGAGTGAAAGGCGTGTGTATAGATTTTTTTAATGTTGCTTAACGCCCTCACCAACATCTAGGTTATACGGGGGTACGAATGAGCGAATGATAATGAAACGATGAAGTGATGATAGATGAAAGGAAGTTTACAAAAAACCATGCCTTATGAGGAACTCGAACCCACGCCCAACGGAGACTTCAGTTACTACCGCTAGCGATAATTGACTTGGCCACATATACGATATACGGCTATAGATTTCCATAATATTTCATATAAAATCTCGCTCATCTAACAAGGCACATGCTGCGTTTTCCTTGTGACATTCGATGAGTTTTTACTCAAAACATTTATATCATGCGAATTACAATAATTATTTGATATTTCTTCAACTATTTATATTCCACGATATCACTGGAATGATTATTATTTGATTAATTTGTCATGATCTTTCATCTATTATTATCGAAATTATCATCTAATTTATTTTTTGTATGGTCAGATCCCCCTTGAAGTGCGTCGTTATAATCAATTGAAGAACAATGATTCTGTATCGCGTTTTGATTTGGATTTAAAAAACTGTATTTGGACCTTTTATTCAATCAAATTACCCTCGCTGTATCCATGACATGAAGCTTCTTGAATTTGAGGGATTAGGAAATAAACCTAATGTCTAATTATCAGATAATGATAACTCACAATGCGCTCTTAGTTGTTATTCCAACCAAGTGTGTCTGACTGAGAGAACTGGAGATGGAGAGCGTGGCCGAGGAAGCTCCTGAAACAATGACATGAAGTTTTGAAGAAATTGTTGACAATATTCAGTGTCTGAGAGCTGTGAATGTAGGTAGTCATTAGATGAGCGTCGGCGAAGATTTCCACTCAACTCTTACGAAGCTTTGTATGTGTGTTTTTTGTCTGTTTGTAAGCACTGCACAGGTCGTAGGGTTTGACCGATCGACATGAAACTTTCTTTATACGCAAACTTGTCCAACTTGGAACCCCATAGTTTTTGGGTCGAATCGGTTGGACCATTTTTGCGTTTTGCGTTACCATTGTGTTACTGCTAATGCTAAGTTTACTACTAATTTCGGTTGTGAATAAGCCTTTGGGAAAATACATATTGTCAATATTCATTTGAGGTTTGTGATGTCCTTGAACTGCGAGGAGCTCGTTGATCAGATGACTATATTAGGTCCGTGAACCTAGCCACTCCAATGTCAGCACACATTCTGAAACTTTGTCCAGAGTTTGTGCTAGGCCACTAGATTTTATGCTGAGACTCTCAGAATTTGTGCTGGGTAATTTTCCGATAAAATCGATCTTTAATGCATGAGGGGCCAAGTTTACGCAGCCCCTCCGATGTCAGCACACATTCTGAAACTGTGTTTAGAATTTGTGCTAGGCCACTAGATTTTATGCCGAGACTTTCAGAATTTATGCTGGGTAATTTTCCGAGAAAATCGATCTTCAATACATGAGGGGCCAAGTTTACGCAGCCCCTCCGATGTCAGCACACATTCTGAAACTTTGTCCAGAGTTTGTGCTAGGCCTCTAGATTTTATGCCGAGACTTTCAGAATTTGTGCTGGGTAATTTTCCGAGAAAATCGATCTTCAATAGATGAGGGGCCAAGTTCACGCAGCCCCTCCGATGTCGGCACAAATTCTGAAACTTGCGGACCTGACTTTATTGAATGCACAGAATAATTCTCACGTGTGAATGCGTCATGTTCCTTCAGACTGTTGCTAGGGAACGGCTGTGTTCTGATTGGACTGAGCATGTTGGCTCGACGGAATTTGAGGTAGTCCTCATAATGGGTCGCTTCCCGCGGCGTCTCCCACCTACAAATGTTCATAAAATGTTCACATATATTTTTTCTTGGTTGAAACAGAACTTTATTGAAAAACACAGATTGGTGCATAATACAGATATATCAATCAGCATAATACATAACATAATATATATGGCATAATACAGATATAAGTCGAAAAACATAAATTTTATCCATTTTTTTATTTTTGTAATGCTGCTTAACGACCTCACCAACAGCTAGGTTATATGAGGGTACGAATGAGATGGTGATAATGGAACGATGATAGATGAAAGGTGAAAGATAGGTGAAAGGAGGTTTACAAAGACGCATGCCTTATGCGAGACTCGAACCCACGGCCAACAGTGACTTCAGTTACTACCACTAGCGATAATTGACTAAGCCACCGGGGCGGCTACATTGTTGTTTATACCCCAAGAAGATTAGGGGGTATATTCTATCTTGTGCTGGGGTAATTGGCATATAACAAATTTAGACATGAATTGATAATTACTAGGCAAACGCGTTATGTGTTTCCGCGTTGTAGGATGAGCTAGTAAGAATGAAAGTGAATTCTATTGAAAATGCATCATATATTTTGTTACATCGATACGAATGATCCGATCTAAGTGAAAGTTTCAAATGATGTGAATCATTAATATATTGATATTTGGTGAAAATTTGAATTTTTTGAAGGACATTTTTTTTACGAAAATTTTTTTGGATACTGGAAAATTAGTTCTCCCAGAAAAGGTGCAACCGATTGCGCATGAAAAACAATGGGATTCAAATCAGACGATGAGACTTGGGCATGCCAAGTTTCAATTGAATCTGAATTTTCGTTTGACCTGTAGAGCGCGAACCAAAAAAAAAAAAAAACAATGTACTTTTTTTCGAGTCAAGTGAAATTGAGTCTTCGCTTCGCTCATCCAATGAAATAATGAAAAGTATATAAATGTGAGATAGTTACACGGTAAAACCTGATTATATTACGAGTATGGTATTACATGTAATTGTATTCTCCAAAACTGGAGTCACTGAACCTAAATATCAGACTATAACTATGACTAAAACTAAAAAGTAATCAGGATTAACCTCATTATTTATGTATGTGTTTTTATCAAAACACTGCCGACAATATGGTTGGCACTTGGACACAGGATAACAGAAGCAACAGATTATCAATTATAAGCGATGTCTACCATGCGACGTATGGAATTCAAAGTAATTTTTGTCAAGCTATTTTCATAATAACGAATTTTTTAATTCATCGGGAAAAATACCTGACGAGAGAAAAGATCACATTTTAATACTCCATGCTGATGGATTCGCGAAGAATGAAGATCATTAGTTATACTTATTGAAATGGTAACGAGTAATGTTACTCACTCCAATTCCTTTAATCCGGACGATTTATCTGAATATAAATATATAAGTTTCTTGTTTCTTGGATACTGTTTCACTTCAGTCTCTCAGATTCTAATCACGTTCGGAATTTGATCAAATTGTATATAACCTTCGAGCTCATTATTTCACTACCACCATTATCTCACCATATTCATCATTCACTATCACCATACTTGACTAAAATGATCATAACCTGGAATTAGTATCTTATGAAATAATTTAATTACATTTGTATGAAAATATATAATACATGTATAGGTCGGATTTTCCAACGTTATTTTCAGCAGGAAAACTAATTCTAATTTTATTTTCGCAAAATCTGAACGAAGTCTGGAAAATGTTCTGTTTTGATCAGAGTACAATTCCCCATCAAAGATTATTGACGCATCACAGAATCTTTGTGACAAATTTCTATTCTTCTTCAATTCAATTGATTAAAAGTGCAGTTTTCAACGGATCAATCAACAGAATAGATCATTATCAAATGCGTATATTATAACTTCTGTCTTTAAAGAAGAAACTATTAGTAATAGCATTAGTGAAAGTACTTTCAAGATTAGGGTGAACAATACAATATCAATTGAATGATTGAACGAAATAACAAAATATTTTGGCGACATGAATTATATATAAGTCTCAAACAAGTGATTTCTTTTCCTCATGTTATTTCATATCATTTTTCATCTTTGTTGTCCTATTCAAATATTGTTAGCTTTATTTATTCACTTTTTCCTTTTTTTAGTTATCATCATTATTTTCCCATCTTTATTACAACTATTCCTAGATTTAATACCCGTACATTCTGTTTCTCATTCTATTGTCATTTCATTACTCTTTCAAATATTTTATTATGGTTATTTTTCATATTTTAATTTATTCATTTTTATTCTGTGTTGTCCAAGCAATCTTATGTGTATGAGATAGACTTTTTCTCATCAAAGATATATATATATATATATATATATATATATATATATATATATATATATATATATATATATATATATATATATATTTGTCATCTTGGACTTGCTTTTTGTTCCACCAATTGTTGTACTTACTCACCCAGTGTGACCCGCCAGACAAACTGAACTGTCCAACATACCAACTGTGTACTTTATCAGTTCAAAAAACCACTTGGCCTATATGCTTTCATTATTAACTCACCTCTCTATGCGCAGTTGGTAGTCCTGTTGCATGGCTGGCTCAGCCTGGTCACTAGCGCGTGATAGATAGAGACAACTTCACTCTATTGACAGACGATACAAGACTATAAACATAACAACAGAATATAGTACTTCAGTTGATTTCAATTGAAATTCGTCGTGGAAACTAATAACCATGCTGGAAAAGTGACAAACCCTTTGTTTGTATCAACTTTTTATATTTGTACTTGGAAGTTTTTTGTTGATGTTGATCGCTATCCGACATACCGATGAGTACAATCATCTTGGCTAGATTAGGATTTTTGTGATTTACGTCAAAGATCTAGAATAGTAGGCCTACTAGTTTTCTTCATGAGAATAGGCCACAATCGATTCCTCCCCAATCACCCAAAAACTGTATGAAAAAAACTTAATTTCCAAAAAGATCATCCTTCTTCCTCAAACCCTGGTGCCAACAGATCTTCCAACCCCAATGCCCCCCAACTATGAGAGCATTTGATACTCTGTTTTCCATGATGCATATTTGTGAATGGAGGCATCTTTTAGGTTCATTTCATGGAAATTATTTGATCAAAAAGACCAACTTTTCGCCAGGATTTGTACTGTCTTCTTCAGGGTCCAAATTGATCAGAACTAATCAATCTATATTCATAATCATTTTTCGAATAAAATATAAAATATAAATCTAATTCTGACAACAATTATCTCACCCTCTAATTAAATAATATCCATGAAATGAACCCAAGAAATGTCTTCATTCACACACATATATATATATATATATATATATATATATATATATATATATATATATATATATATATATATATATATAATATATAATTTCCATTTGAAAATTTCTAATGGTATTGTCAATATAATTTAACATTCAAAGGAGTTAATGAAGGGTACTAATTCACCCCCTCTTTTTTTCAGACCTACTTTCGACTCATCGTTCTAACCACAATGTGTAACAATCAATATTACTGTCCGAGTAAACATATGTCTGTCAGTGGAAACTGGGTTAAGCTCGAGGGTCAGTATTGACATAATATACACAATGCCAAATATGTACTCTTCATTTCGTGATCACGATCATATATTTTTTCTATTCATGAGCATTTACGATCGGATATGTTGGACGATGAAATATTAATGATTTTATTAAACATTCTCTTTATAAACATTCGACATGCGATGTTGTTTGTGTGAACAATAGTGACAACATAACAAGGGAATCTGGTTGAGTATTTAATAATGAATACAATATTAATTAAATATTGAATTTATTTTGCGAACCTTTCAGTTACCTTGACCTTCGTGTTCAACGTGTTTCAATTTCGCTGTGGGAAATCTTTTAGATTTTCCGGTATCAAGTGAGATGTTTATAATATGAAATGTTGGGTGGATTTCGTGATTTTGGAACTTCATGTTATACATTTCACTAGAGTCTGCAACAAGTAGGAAATAATTCTTCCTAGTATTGAAAATTGTCTCGGTATCGTTAAGCGAACAATAATCGTAATTGATTCAGGCGAATAAAATAAAAACATGGCCCTTCCACCAATATATATCATTGGAACGATATCACCAGTAAACCGTGGAGGTGCAATTATATTCATATTGATTATAGTTTTTAGATGAATAGCTTGTTCCAATCCAACACAAAAACTCAACTGCAATTCATGGTTTGAATTTGCGAACGTATATTAAACAAAAAAGGATTTTTTCCAATGTAATGATTCATTCCTTTGAAATAACCTACATTATAAGGTTATGCATATTTTAGTAATGCTCCTTCAAATTGGTTTCTCATTCTGACACCAGAATAATGAGTATGAATGAGAAGTGTATATTTCGCTCTGAAGCAATCTACTCCCTATTTTTCATTTTATTTTAATAACAACTATATTAGAGCAGAAACGTAGAACAACAAGGATTGTGCTGTACATAGTTTATTCGTTCGAATTACGAGGGAAGACATTTTCTCACTTCATTCAATGAAATGAGAACATATAGAAGTACAAGTTGTCTCAAATTATCCTGTAGTTGTTCAATTCAGAATAGTCCGTCCATATTTATTCATTCAACTTTCAATCTTTTAATAAATGCTTTCATTAGATTGTCTTCCACTTATAGCCGACCCTAACATTATATAACAACTGTCCGTAATTTACCGATCTAGCAATCATGATTTGTAAAGATAAACAGAATATAATATGTTCTCATGAAACATTGATAAATTAGTTGAAGAGGTCATTAGTTCCATGTTTACCACCACAATAACATTAACACTGTTTTATCGTCGCCTTGGTAACAAAACAAGCCGACCAAAACATGACGTAATCAGTCTGAGAAAACAAACCTAGTTGATGAAATTATTTCACGTCACTCATTGTTGTCTAATCGATCTAGATGGCCGTGTAAACATCGAGTGGTTTCTATTTGGTGTAATCAACTGATTGTTTACGATCGTCCGTTCTCTCATGAAATAACATTAACACATTGGAGTGTCGATCGGTCATCCAACATGTGGACATGCAGTATTGATATGTGACGTATGAAGGTCTAGACCATTTAGATGTTGCTATGGTAATGGTGGGTGAAATGTAAATAAGGGAGAATCATCTATTTGGGCGGCATTTTTATTGATTTCTGTTCTTTTATTGTAATATTTGTTGACATTACTCATATCGATATCAATTTATAGTTCAGCTGCTCTCCTTGACATTGCTTTTCCCAAATGCAAATTTTCTGAATCAGGTAGTTTCCAACTTTGTTTCACATAATTTACGCAAACAGAATAAAAATAATTCAATTATTTTTTAGGCAATTGATATGGTCTTAGACTTGGATATTGAAAAAAAATGAATAGATTGAAAATAAAATAGGGATCAATTTTCTTCCGAAAAAAACAATGATAATGAATGAATTAGTAGTATGAGCACCAGAATATTTGAGAAAAAGAAGTTAATTTTCAGAGAGATGAATTATCATAAAGGTCCTCCTCGTAACACAACTGAGCATTTGTAATTCATCCATCACCGTATTCAAATAATATTCACAGATTGTCAAATGAGTCACACTACATTATCTCATTATTTTTTTGGTGTTATGAGATTGCTCTAGTGGTGAGTATTCCAATCAATTCATCATAACTCTTCATCGTATCATTCATCAGAAAACATGGCCTCCATGGCATTGTTTCGTGAATGAAAATGATTGTAGTATATCAGTTCGATGATATTCGGAAAAAGACGAATTTCGAGTGGGATTCACCGACGATTGCCGTGAGCTATATACCGGCAACATCGGGGTATAATGTAATCATATTCATAACCTATCATTATACCTATACGAGACTATTACTCTGCTGATTAAATTTACATTCCACATTTCATGAACTACGTGAAAGTTATAGTCCTGATTTTTTTAGTCACTTTATATATATATGTTTTGTGATCATACATCATAATTATAATTATACGAGAACAAATTTTATATCTCTATTTACATCCTGATGAAAATGTCATCGGTTTAATTGACAAACACTGTTGGTAATTTGCACCATCGCACAATGGAATGAAAGATATGAATATATATTTCTCTACAAATTAATGACATCCTTTTTACCGACTAATATATATATATACAACACATAATTTACATGTAGTACGTGTACGTTTCAGCACAGTAAATTGGTCATATCGATTGATATACATGTTTTTCAGTTCAGGCCATTCAATTATTGTTCGATTTACATTCTAGTTGAGGCTGTATTAAGGAGAATCAGTGTATTTTATTATACCACGATGGTGAGAGAATGTTGAAAATAACATACACATATGAAAATAGCTTGAATAGGAAATCAAATTGATGACATTGTCAATTCATTCATAATCAAACAATTGGAGCATACAAAAATGAATTCCATCTGATTTTTTATTGATATGAGATTTATCAAAATAAAGAATTATTTTTCACATGGTCATATGAGTACTAATTAACTGATATTGTCAGAAAGACTGGAAGATTATCTTGTACCGAATCACCGAAGAGATTCATCATTATTTTATTATTATGCTTTCCATTACCCAAGAACATTCATCTCATCATCCCATCATCTCATTAATCATCTATCCGACGCCATTAGACCTGCGCTATCATAACAGTGCGTCGTTAAATCCAATATAAAATGAAAAAATGAGGGTTTTGGATTCTTATTATTATGGAGTACACTTGACAAGTTGACTAATACATTGGGCCGACATAGTTTATGATCAATAATTTTCGCTTTCGAATATTAGAGCTGTATGTGCATGTTCTTGTTTGTTCTTCCATTTATTCGACCAGGTTGATTCCAATCCAGCGAACCACAATTTTTCTCGACAGTTGAATTTCGAATTCGGATGTTTTATATTCAGTTTTATTGGGGAAAGTAAAGTTTGAGTATGCTTCTTTGCCGTGCACAAAAAACCTATACAATGAAGCTCGTTTTTTTTCTGTATGCAGAATGAAGTATCCGCTACGTTTATCTAATTACTTTTCCATCGTGAAAATGTTAATGTAACCTATTTCACGTATGTTCGGTTCATATGTTCATTTTACTTCTTCTAAATTATTCATTACATTATACAAATTATGCACAAATGCAAGTGAAATACTTTGTGAAAACATTTTCAACAAATGCTACATTGAATATTCATATTTTATTATTCGATGAGCGTTAGCGAAGAGTTTTCATCCCACTCTTATGGAGCTTTGTCTGTGTGTTTTTGTTTTGTTTGTTTGTTTGTTTGTGCGCACTGCACAGGTCACAGGGTTTGACCGATTGACATAAAACTTTTCTTTTATACGCAAACTCATCCAACTTAGAACTGTATAGTTTTGGGATCAAATCGGTCGGTCCATTTTTGAGAAACGTCATTTCAAAGTTTCTAAAAACCCCATAATATTAGGCTGGGCGAAAAAAATTGAAAAATAAAATCTCTCCAATATAATTCAAATTTTCCTCAAATTTGAACACAGAAATAATACACAAGGATCAAAATTGACGTGTAATTCGGACCAGCCGTTTCGAAGAAAATAATTTAATACATGGTTTTTATTAATAGAAAAGATAGAAATATTAGTGGAAAATATGGCATTGTTAAATTCACGGCTTCCTGGATCCATTGGCATCGGATAAAGTTCATTTTATATGATCAAGGTGTGTAGAGTTTCGCTCATCTTACAACGCACATTCCGCGTTTGCCTATAGTATGTTTATTCATTATAAAGGGTGCCGAAGAAACACGAGTTCTTCTCTGCATGAGGTTATCAAAGTCGAGTGAACTTATTCTTAAATAGAGTACTTTTTGTGAGCTTTTGAGGTTTTATTGTTATTTTACTACCATTAAATATAGGCCTATATAGCATGATTTCGTAATGAAACTATGTCGATGAATTAGTTGTCTGTTTTATCGATTGAAATGTGTTTCGCAAATATCGTAAAACAACATTAAAAATTATAATATGGAATTGCAGCAATATATTTTTCTGCGTATTAAATTGAATGACCACGATCAACAATGAATATATGTTCAATTATTACCAACGGCTTTTGGCCAATCAACCACATGGAGGCAAATTGAGCCTCAAAGTGTTTTTTCAATCAAATTTGACATGATTTAATTGTATCCATTCAGAGAGAGAACATTTTATTCGAACGAATGAATATTCCAACGACAGTTGCAGTTGAAATAATATTGACCTATAAAATTAATTATTCTATAACAATGATGGCATAAATGAATAACTTCTGATTGGGGAATCAACTGAATATTTATTAATTATCAACTTCTAATTGGACTAATGTGATCATGAAGGATAGCACTGGATCGTTTCTGTGCTAATCAAATCACTGCACTGACATGAATGTAAATACACAGTACCTATATCTTATTTGTTCACATTTTTTTCAAACTATCTCAATTAAAGAACAGTTATTATATAAAGATATGAGGAAAAAGTATTTTTCTTCTCGAATTATATTTCGTTTTCAATTGAATCTAAAGCTTGATATGAAGCAATAATTGTTGTCCACTGAAGGCAAAGAATGCAAATTGGGAATCCGAATATAGAAAGGACTTTTGTCAGATCATGTGTTCCTTGATTCCTTAATTCGTTTCAAAGATGTAATATTTCGGCATTTCTTCAGTAAAGTACACGAAACATCGATAACTCGTTC
Source organism: Brachyptera putata (assembly GCA_907164805.1). Taxonomy (NCBI): domain Eukaryota; kingdom Metazoa; phylum Arthropoda; class Insecta; order Plecoptera; family Taeniopterygidae; genus Brachyptera; species Brachyptera putata. The sequence goes on from OU015467.1 coordinate 8,533,875, forward strand.
TTTTTCAAGATTAACAGGTTTTGTGAAATCACCAACTAAAGTTGAACACTTTCGTTAACATTTTGGATTTAAATTGACGAAAGTAACCAAAAAGATACGTTTCATTTTGTTCACCATATGAACTGGTATGAATGAGTCGTACGGATAATTTGGGCGTTTTCATCAAATTTCCCTGGTGTTTTATTAGACGAGCTCTAGCGAGGATTCAATTTGACATACTGAAACAAATTGGTGTTCGTTTTTTTTTTTTTTTGAGGTCGGTTCTCCACAGGTCAAACGGCTACAGCTATCAACTTCAAACTTTTTTCACTTTGATCTGTATAGTTTTGTGGCATTATCGGGCGGTAACTTTTTTTTATCAATTCTAGAAATTTCAGAAATACACATTTGAATAACATAGCGGAAGAAAAATCGTCTTCCAAAAAATTTGAATTTTGCGTGAAGTTGAATTACATTTTGATACACATTTCTAAAAAATTTCAGCTCAATCGGGTCAGCCATTTTGAAGGAAAAACATGAAATGTGCTGAATTAGTAAAACTCGAAGCATTTTTTACCCATTTTTATACCCATACTATTATTATTCGCTCGTCTAACAACGCATATATGGCGTTTTCCCACTGTACTTTATTGCATCATCTTTTGTTCAGCTATACTGAATTTATACATGGTGAAACTTTCTAGGAAATATAACAACTTGTAATTTTTATATTTTTAAGTAAACAAAAACTATATGATGATATATTACTGCTGATCTGATTTTTTCACAACTGTTTATACCAGAATCCACGAATACCAGAAATGTTTTGTACCAGAATCAACAAATGTGAGTATTCATAACTGAGAGTTGAAATGGTTACAATTCTATTTGGTTTCACTGACTCTCAAAATACGACTAACTCGACTGGGTGGGTATGGTAATGCTGAGACTTCGTTACATCTCAGTGAGAACGCACACCAACTCAAATGCGTGAAAAATTTCAACTCAGCATCTTCAACTACAATTTGTATAGCAATGATCTGAGAATGAATATATATATTTAATTAGACGAGCTTCAGCGAGGATTCAATTTGACATGCTGAAAAAAATTGGTGTTCGTTTTTTTTTTCATGTTTTTTTGTCGGAATTCTCCACAGGTCAAACGGCTACAGCTATCAACTTCAAACTTTTTACAATATGGTTCCTCATCTAACTTAGATCTGTATAGTTTTGTGGCATTATTGGGTGGTCACTTTTTTTTTATGAATTTTAGAAATTTCAAAAATACCCATTAGAATAAAATGGCAGAAAAAAAAAAAATTTCATTTTCCAAAAAAATGAAATTTTGTCTGAAGTTTATATAACTACATTTTGATACACATTTCTAAAAAATTTCAGCTTGATCGGGTCAGCCATTTTGAAGAAAAAACATAAAATGTGCTAAATTGGTACCACTTGAAGAAGTTTTTACACATTTTTACCCATACTATTACTATCCGCTCGTCTAACAACGCATATATGGCGTTTTCCTTGTCAATAAATATACAAACATTCAGGAAAGATAAATGATCGAACTATACGTCCATTCCACATTGATATGTATCATCAAGAAAAATAAGAACGTGAACCACCTTGCGATAGAGGTGTGATATACGGAAGACCGACTATCAGAACCATCATTTTTTTAATAATAATATGATGAACATTTCACTTCAAATAGGAAAATGACTGGTATACTGGAAAATTATTGGGAAAGTGATGAAGTTCTGAAATAAGTAGCTTTCTGTCATAGTTAGTGACGCATTAAGACAAAATGAACACCAATTGAGTGTTTGATTTCGATCGCTGTTCTATTAATCATATTGTCAATACTTCTTCAACTACGACTCACACCGTTCTGAGATATTATTGTATTATATCTACAACAGTTCAAGTTCAACAACTCCACTATTCATCTCTAATGTAACGTCACGTCATTCGAATTAGATTTGAAAACGTCACAATTCGGTTCGGTTTCTGTTACATGGTTGTCACTTTACTAATCACTCTTCATGAATAAGAATACAATTAATATATTTTTTTATTTTTTAAGGAAATTTGTGGATGTTAATAGTATTATATGAAAATTAATGGAGAAAATGTCAACTCAACATTTGGACACAAGCTTGATGTCATAAATCAATAATTAGACGAGCTTCAGCGAGGATTCAATTTGACATACTGAAAAAAATTGGTATCGTTTTTATGTTTTTTTTTTCGGTTCTCCACAGGTCAAACGATTACAGCTATCATCTTCAAACTGTTTTTCAATATGGCTCCTCATCTAACTTAGATCTGTATAGTTTTGTGGCATCATCGGGTGTAACATGGCGGAAAAAAAGAGAATATTTTTATTTGATAAAAGAATGAAATTTTGCGTGAAGTTGGATCACATTTCAATACACATTTCCAAAAATTTTCAGCTCGATTGGGCAGCCATAATGAAGAAAAAACATAAAATTTGCTAAATTGGTACTACTCGAAGCAGTTTCTACCCATTTTTACCCATACTATCACTATTCGATCGTCTAACAACGCATTTATGGCGTTTTTCTAGTAATAAAAGTAATTATAGTGAAAGAATATTATATAATGATGAATGACTAATTTTAGCACCTCTCTTCGTTGTCTTTTCATTCAAATAAGGTATGAAAGTTTTTTCTTCATCAAGATATACGGATAAGAATATACGTTTTTACTTTCACAGACAAGTCAAATTCACAAAAAAAAAACACAGTAGTTTTCACATGTGATTGTCCTGACTGAAAATTGTTCCTTGTCTCGATATCGCTGGCATGCATCCCGACACATCTTATGACAAATTTGTTTCGTCTATTGAAACCGAATGAACCCCAATTTGACTTCCCTAACAGATAATAGTTAAAAATTCCTATTAATCCTACAGTAATTATTCAGTTTTGATATTTTAATCGTTAAATTTCATGCACCGTTTCAATAAACCTATATAATAATAGATGTTGGACATTAACTAATGTGATGTATTATATCCCAATGAAAACTTGATTAAATATTCATCATGATAAATCTGTAAAAAAAAATGATAAAAAATATGTATTTTACTTTTGTGGCTCGGTCAATGTCAGGTCAACTGTCAAATCAATGAAGGTCACACAAGTTCGATATATGCTAACCTGAATCAGATCCACGTATGCGAATGAATACATGAATGACCGTTCCATTATTACAGAGCGTCAATATGTAGGTCATTTTGCACCGAATAAATACACACAAGTAAACTGTCAACTATGTAAATTGATAGTACAACTACGAATCACTGATACACATTCTATCATTCAGTACTTTGACGTATGTATTATATACGTACCATCATGTAAGCACAAGTTAAACTATATATATTTTACGTTATACTATACAGTGTATGTTATACTATAGAGTCGATTATTCCATACGTCATATTGAATCAAAATATCTAGTAAATGCTCTAATTTCTAGTCGTGTGGCACATTGAACTAGCTCGACCAATGGGGTAGCAGCATTTATGCGATTAGTTAATGCATTTCGCAGATACGATCGCACCATATCGTAATGGATTTCTATAAATAATATATGCTTCCATTTACTGCTAGAAAATTTCATAATATATGATTTGCATTGAAGTGTTTTATATCAGAATGTTTTTTCATGAGAATAGTGTTAATTTGGAGTATAAAAATAATTATTATGATAATGATATGGTTTATTGTCAATTATGCTTAAGTATGCTTATTATATTTATTTGTGCTATTCTACATTGTGAAGTACTTGACATGCCAATTATTTCAAATCAGAAGATAATTGAAATGAGAATTAATTTAAATTACATGGAATGTTCTAGGTGATGGTTTCTGAATAGTGGCTCCAAATCTATATCTGGTCAAAAAGTTTGAAATCTGTAATTCTGGATCCTGAATCAGAATCGGAATGGTTTCTGATGAATGAGCGTTTATAGTCTGATGATACAGATATTTTTTCTTCAAGAATAGGCTTCAACACTAGCGCTAGAATAGGCATTTCAAGTTCGGAATAAGAAGCGTAATTAGTATAAATCGAATCTCCGCTCATATTATAATATTATAATAATATTATAATTATGTTATTATATAATTAAATAACTATTATAATCATATTATAATCAAATGTGTCACAAATGAAGATACATGTGTGTTCTCCACATTGATTGATCGCAGTCGAACTGAAATGCTTCAATATTTCATCCGATAATCCTCAGCCCTTTGTCACTAAGCAAGAGTATTATTTAATTGTGATGTTGTGGCGCTTTGCCTGTCCTGTGACACCACTAGACAGGTGGAATCATGTTCTGTCGAATAAATACATATCTAATCAATCTATAAGTTCCAATCAACCTCAAGTTCTGAACTCATGTTTATAAAGGAGTCAAGATTCCCAAACATATTTTGAGAACGATTTTTAGTTTAATCGAATAAATGCTTGGAATAATAATGGGAAACCATGTGAGAGAATCGGAAATAACGTGTGAGAGAATGTATGAGAATTGTCATTCACGAATAATTGGAAAATTTATTAGAGCACCATTGGATACAGGTTTCCTCCCTGATTCAAGATTAAAAGCTCTTATATTTTAATAAATCTCTGAGAAACTAGATATTTGATATTTCCCATTGCTTTGATTGAAAGAAATCAGACATTCGAATTCAGAATTAAATATTGTACATCGCATTTATAATATAATATCGAATGTTGGTGGAGGTGCCGGGTTTCATGCACGTGTTATATCTACCAGAATATATCTACCAGAAATACGCTGATACTCGCGGCGTTATATTTTTCATGGGAATTCAACAATAAATCCTCGTATTCATGAAGGAAGGGAATTGACCACCACCCATGTTATTGCAAATCTCTGATGATTACTTGAACTGTATCTTTGAATATTCGACTCTTTTGAAAGATGCACGATTCCGCTTATAATCTTGAAAAACGTCAGACCCACAAACAAAACGTTAGGACATGACCCTGCACAGTATTCAGAAACATAACGATGCAATTTGTTGTTATTATGTTGGTAGACAAAGAATCAAGACAAAGAATACAAGAATCAAACGTTGAATGGTAGCAAGAGTAAGTTGGTTAGTTTTACCCTAATAATCTGATCCAGATTGAACAGATTCTGATTTTGTGTCATTCCAATGAAACTCATTCCAAAAATTACTCTCCTGCAACAGCGTGCCAAATATGCTCACCCATTTTGTATCAATGTCAATATTTTGTTCCAATGTAAAACTACGTCATTGACGCGCTACTAAACAGCATTATGCATTCATTCAATTCTGTTGAAACATATTACAATATTGCTCCATTACTAGTCCTTTCCTGTATTTCACTGATTCATAACTCACATATAAGTTGCTGATAAATTCTTTCGTGAAACTGAAATAATTATTGCAGAAAACACACATCAACTGTCCTAGATAGTACATAATACTATTTTCTTGGAGAACATAGTCCTGATAACTTATCAGGTTCACACACAATAATCCTTTAGAGAAACAAACATCCGTCCCAAATTACACAAAATACTTCGCTCCAGATAGTAACACAATGTTCATGCTGCACGAATAATTGTGTACTGGAATAAGTATCCTGGAAAGCAAACAATTGTCTCTAATAACACATAATGCCTGATCGATTGTGCTGAAAAACGATTGTAATTGAGCTGAATGTTTGTGCTGAAAAACAATGACAAATTTCGTGCTGAAAAACACAAATAACAGTGTCCTTAACCGTCATGGAAAACAGACAATTAAACTAGATCACACAAAATACCTGATCCAGATAGTCACAAAATAATGGTCCTGGAGCGTACACAATAACTATGTTCTAGCTGGAAAAACAATAATGATCCTGGAGCGTACACAATAACTGTGTTATATCTGGAAAAACAATAATGATCCTGGAAAAGAAGCACAATAACTATGTTCTAGCTGGAAAAACAATAATGATCCTGGCAAAGTAGCACAACTTAGTTCGGCCGGATACCCTATATCACTCTACCACGTTGTGTGTGGTGATCATGACCAATAGGCAGCACTTACTACGAGTATCGATTATCTACAGCTAATTGCTCAATCTACGCTTTAGTCACGTGATTCGATAACGGACGTAGAAGCCCAACTAATCTCTATAGTGTTCACCTGCTGAAATATTGATGAACATACTGAATATAGATCCACTGAAACCTAGTAGACTAATTGATGCCTAATTGTTTGGATGCGTAAATTTAGTGTAAACTCGATAGTGGAAGTCGATTTTGCGAAATATCAGTTCTATGGTTGAAACTTCTGAACGGTTTGAGATATATGTAACACAGATATTTTCAATACCCTCAGAAAGATGTGGATCAAAATGATCAACTTCCGATTCTAATTTTCACAGCTGAATAATGTATTCATCAGCTCTATATCTGTGAAAATTATGCGATGCATGCTGAATTGTGTCCTAATATAAGCACCTTGGTGCCTAGAGGGCTGAGTAGAGACAACAATTTTTGAAACAACAATGTATTCTCAAGAAGTGATGATCCTTTTTTGTAATTCATAGATAAGACATATATAAATAAATTGTCCAGCATAATATTTTACCTCTGAAGAAATATAAATATTATCAGTAAACCGTAAGAACAGTTTTCACTCGTCTCATCTTGAAAGTATTAAAAATATATGCTTTCTCGCTATATCAGAATTTATATACTCCAATTTATATACTGTCAATTGTTGGCCCAAAAACTGATATTCCACTGAAATGACTCTCGTGCACCATCTTCTAACAATTGTGATGTACGAAAATTGGGAAATGTATAATAGGGTTTCTTTTCTGTGTATGCATTTTAACTACAAAAGCGACAAGGAATGAGTTGTATCGGTTGATTCATGGAGTGTATATCTGAAGTCTCTGAGAGAAAACCAGAAAATTGAGAAACATCAGAGTTCGATGGTTGAGTAAAAAATCTATACAATTCATTAGATCTTTGAACGAAAAACGAGAATAAATGATTAAATATCTCTTCTCTTGAATTAATAATTTGATAATATAGGACATTTGGTTGATACAATGCAATGGAATCTGTTCAAACAGCAGATGCCTATCAGTCATTCATTCGTGTGACGTCACAACCAATGCAATTGCGTGTTGGTTGCAAATACATAAAACTGCTCATCGACCCAATTGCTGATATAGGAGCAATGTCACACAGAAAGTGAGTGAAATCGACCCATTTCTTATTGTTGTTGATGAATATTTGCAGTCTCATCATATCCTGCATTTTAATAGATACAAACCCCGCACGCACCATCCATGCACCACTTTTTTAGCGTTGTGTGAAAAAGTGAAAAAATGTCAATCATTTCCTGGAAAAAATTGAAAATTGATAAAAAATTAAAATTCTATGATAAATATGAAATGAGAAAAATTCCTTGAATTCTAATGGCTGTGGGAACATTCATGAAAAACCATGAGAGGATGATAGGATTGATTAAAATGAAAAAATAGTAACATATTTTATCAAATATCAATTTATTACACAGTTAAAACATTAACATTCACACAATAAATAATATGAACAATCAATTCAAATGAAGCAGTAATAACATTGTATTTATTAGTATGTGCATTGGTACACGTGCGTGGTGACGTCATTACTGATGATGTGTTGGTACTCCAAGCTGCGAACAGAGAAAAAACATTTATTGTATTTTGAAGATTTCAAAATGCTCATCTTCAGTCAAGATTTGCACTTGAATAATTTAGTGAATAATGAAGTTTGGCTGAAAATATACTTTGTTGCGTTTATCTGAATACGGTATATGTTTATCCAATATTCTCGACAGAGGGTTGAAGTGAATGGATAGTTGGATACAATACAATTCCATACAAACAGTACGTCAACTTCAAATTTCATCTGAACTGACGATTATAGAATCAGATACCAGGGAATTATTCTGAATTCAATATAAGTTCACGTATTCGATTTGATCTATAAATTACGTAAAATCAATTTTAATGAGAATAACTGAGTAATTCGATAAATTGAATCACAATGACATTCTGATTATGTCCAAATCTTGCTTCTCGTATCTCGTCGTACAACAATGAAAGCCGAATATATTACAGTAATTTACTTGGGATGGCTGGACACGTTATTAAGACCACGTATTATAACAATCCAAAATTTCAGCATGATTATATATTATGATATTTCTCTAAGAAGTAATTTGTTCTCCAATATTGATTTGAAAAATATATATGTGAATAATCTATACATTTCAAAGCCAAGTATTGAAATGATTTTGTGACATATACTCCCATTCGTCACCACTGTTACCCAATAATATTCAATAGCATGTTTTTGATCATGAAAATTCAGTAACGCAGGATTCAAATTATATCTGTGTGAACTACTTATAGCAATTTTTTTATCCTCTGGCCCAAAATAATTGATCATCTGTGATTGAGAAATATATATATTATTAGGGAATTATAATGTAGGTGGAGGCTAAAAATATGATACTGAGCAATGAGATTATATGTTGCAAATAGTAAAACAGTATTTCGATGAAAATGCATCTCAAAATGATTACATTCACAATATTATCTGTTCTTTGAGCTTCATCACAAAAACATAGCTCAGTGTTTTTGTGTCATTAATTTCTAATGAATTGTGTTTCTCAGAGAGCCAATTCTACGCTCAGCTTAATGCTTTGGTTGATATGTTTCATTCTATGTCATTATAATGAACATGAGTTGTTTCTTCATCTTCAATGAAATCAAATTACATGATGCAAAGTTGTTAGATACAAAAAGAAGGATCTACATATTGTCAAGAAATTCTAATGAAACAAACAGTTACCACAATTGGAATAATAATAATTTCATGATAGCTGTTAGGGAGAATTAAAGTTGAGTTATTATATTTTATACAAGATCATCACACAATTATGTGGAAAACTTCATCCAGCACATTTTAATGAGTTTCGATAAAAAACAAACTACAATATGTCGAGTGGAATTTGTTAAAACTTCCATTAAACTTCAATCTCTACTTCAGAATACCTATTTCAAATTGATTAAATGTATCATAGAAAACGAATGCAACTATAAGAGAAAGGATCTCATTCGCAAATCACGCTTTAAAACTTGACTCAAAAGATGAATTATAATTAACCTCGGGGCAGAACAACTCTGAGGGTAAAGCAACATATCGTCCATTTGTCCAGACGATTCAATATTCATCATATTGGCTCTGGCAAATTCGTGGTGGCTTTCATTCCAGTATGAGTGAGAAAAAATAACGTTCATAACTTACCAGCTGTTTACCACTGTTTGTTAGCCCAGGGGTTGGATTCGACTCCCCATGAGTTATCGACATGGACGGGGGAGGCATGGGCGACAGTCAGAGCGGGAGCGGCAGCGTAGTGAACCTCGGGGGCGGCATAGTGTACCTGGGGGGCGGCATAGTGTACCTGGGCAGCGGCGACCTTAACGACCTGGAGATAAAAGAGTGAATAACATTATTCAAATATATATATATATATATATATATATATATATTATATTCAAATATATATATATATATATATATGAAATTTGAATATTATTTATATTACATAACTATACTTTCCAATAATACAGCCATATTTATCAGTTGTATCATAGTGAATGAAACTCAAAGATTACGAATGAGACTGGTGACGTACAAATGTTGTAATATATCTCTGATTCAGCAGTTTGCGATAAATCACAGTCAATGTCGATTAATCGTGACAACGAGAAAGTCCTGACTGACACATACAGCTATATGAATGCAAATACATGGAATTTGAAGACCATTAAGTACACTCTTAGTCACGGAAGAAGAGATTGTCGACTGATTCAACAAATACAAAAATCATCGTTATAGTATTATGTCCGATTGTAGGCCTATTTACCTGTGTTTTAATGTAGGGTATCCTCATTTTTCAGAGAGACGATCGAAACGCAACAACATCTTTCAAAAGCTTTCAAGTTGCATTGTGATTGAGTTGTGTATAAGATTATGTAATTATCGAAGTGTTATGGTGGATGACGATCTTCCAAAGTGGTATCATGCAGTTGTTCTTACCTGTGGGTGCTTGACGTGGACGGAGGTGGTCTGGGCGTAAGAGGTGGCGGCGGGCAGTACTGTCTTCTGGATCAGCTGAGGGGCGGCCTGCACGTATTTAACTTGAGGGGCGGCTTGGACGTATTGGACTTGAGGGGCGGCTTGGACGTATTTAACTTGAGGGGCGGCTTGGACGTATTGGACTTGAGGGGCGGCTTGGACGTATTTAACTTGGGGGGCGGATTGGACGTATTGGACTTGAGGGGCGGATTGGACGTATTTAACTTGGGGGGCGGATTGGACGTATTGGACTTGAGGGGCGGATTGGACGTATTTAACTTGGGGGGCGGATTGGACGTATTGGACTTGGGGGGCGGCGTGGAGGGTCTGGGAGGAGTAGCTGCTGGCAGAAGGAGAGGCGAGGTAGCCGGCTTGGGCAACAGCCACGAGCATAGAGGCGAAGATCTGTGAAGGCAACAAAGAAAAATATTGTTTTGTGTTTCGTGACAGTGTCAAATGTACCTTTACACTGCCTTTCGCCGAAAATGAAAATGAGATAATTATTTTCATAAATGGGACATAGGCTCCTGTCAAGCTAAAAATGATCATCAGTCGTAGCTATAGCAGTACCGAGATCTGGTGGACTATTAAATATTGTGATTGGTTAAAATCAGTAGGTGGGCTTTTTTGTCTGTATTTTTCACCAACGAGTGACGTAGTCTGACAGAGGCCCATTGGAAACCTCAACAAATAACTATGTAAATGGCAGTTAATCATCAAATTTGATAGATCATGAATTCGGTCACCATGATGACCAAAAGACAACAACAATATTTCCATCTTCAAGTACCAGCCTTTGGTATAATCTGAAGAGTTAATGATTAACTATTCATATTAATTAACTATTGAATACAATTATTGTATGCTACTATTTTTGGGGATGGATTTTTTGAGATCACCCGTCCAAACGAGTCATCCTCAGCCTTATTTTGGAAAGAATGTATTCATATCAAGTATTTGACGTTGATAGCAAAAAATCTCGACTGAATTTAATTCTTCAATTAGATAACTGAATGCATTATAATTCTTGGACTCCCTATATAACTCGTTCTAATTAGTAATTTATTCATGTTCCACAACTGGGACAAGTCTGGGACAACTTTTTCATGAGATCTGTAATTAGTGGAAATATGGTGGAAAATACTGAATGACGTTGTAAAAACAATAGACTCTGAATGGTGACAATACTGAATAATATTGAAGAAATATAAATAAGACGTCCAAAACCAGCTACCAGAATGTGTGATATAAATTCACCAATTGAATGAATGAATGAATGAATGATCGAATGAATGAATGAATGAACGCATGAATGCATGAATGCTGTACTCACCAGGACCTGCATGATGATATATCTGTAGTGAAGTACTTGAGATAAGTAACTTTATTCTCAAACTTGTGATCATTATATACTCCTTTCAGTTTCCACAGCCTTGTTACTACTCCTCCATCTTCTATCCCTTCTTCATCCGGCACACCCGCCGCTCCCATGTCGATCTGGGGTTTCAACAGCTGACTACTATACTTTCAATTATAATATTATGGTCATTATTAACGGAATTATAATTGAAGTGACTCTATTACATCTGAGGCAGAGGTTGATGGTTAAGGTGGTGCGTGCACACGGTGCTAAAGAAATTCATCTTTACTATTTTTCCTCTGTTCACAAACCAGTGTAATTTGATGCAAATTTCACATGGCCAAGATAATGTTATGCTCTTTAATTATCATGACATTCAATTTTTGTGAATTCAATCAGTTTTGAGATAATACGTCAATGAATTTCATCACATTCTTTTTATTCATTGACGTATTATCTTGAAACTGATTGTATTCACTGAAATAAAATGTCATATTATTTGAAGAGCATACAATTATGTTGGACATCTGAACTTTTCATTCAATTACACTGGTTTTTGGACATAGAAAAAAAATAGTGGAGGTGGATTTCTCTGTTTTTATAAGCACCGTGCATGCACTCCCTCAAGTTAGATGGGTAATGCGTATGTTGTTGATGATGTATTTTCATTGCTCAACGACCTCCAACAACAGCCGAGTGATTTGGGGGTTCGATTGAGCGGCTGATAGATCTGTCATGTCCACAGAAACTCATGACTTATGATGGACTTCACTCCAGTTTCCAAAGCTCTGTCTTATTGAATCAACAAGATATAGCAGTTATTAAATTGAACCATGTGTAATGGGATCAGAATCAAAATAGAGCTCATCTGAATAGTTATTATATTTTCAACGTTCCGCCAGTTCTTCTATTTTATTATCAATTTTTGAATAACATTATTTTGGGAATATTTCTTGACCAAATTTATACGTTCATCGGAGTATTGGATCAAAGGTTCTTCATCAAGTATATACCACGTATAAGTTCACTATTTAGTTCATATTTCAATACATTGAATTTATATGAATATGGGCGCATTTTAACGTCATCAAATCATGTATATCTTCATCTTCTTTGACATTCGTATTATAAGTTTTGAATATGAATGTGAATATTATGAATATTTCCCTGGAAGGTACTCCATAAATACCCCATTACTTCATAATTCACATCATTTTTGTGTAGCATTAGAAATGAAATATTTAACCATTAAATAAAACCCCTTCAGTTTACGCGAATGGAATGGGATCTGCATGTACATTCATGTATTTTTTTGTTAGCCGTTCGAAAAGAAAACAGAACCCAAATGAAATATACGCTCTGAAATCGGTGCAAATTTGAATACGGGAACGATTGAGTTCACCTCCAACGCTTCCCACTTTATAGCGTACAATATTTCATAATTATCGTATCCCATGATATTGACAAACTTTATTCCATGAATGCATTTATTTCGTTTTTTCTGCACAATGAACACAGCTGTACTTGGTACTCGAAACAGCCGTGCAACGAACGAGTGAGGGTCTTCCATCAGATCTGGAGCAATACGTGGAACATTGCGTCTGGTTCTGTGAACTGATGAATTAAATCGTGTTCTTGTACGGTATGATATGTTGTTCTTCGGATAAAAAGCCATCTTTGTGATAAATCGATATCATTATATATGTTAATCAGTCAATTAAGAGTGTATCACGTAATACAATTATTTTTTGCGGATGTGAACGCACGCGGCATGGTAATTGAAAGGAATTATTTTAAATGGGTGAGCTTATTTGGTGTCGTAAATCATTCTAGTATACAAATCTGGGGTATTGTTGAATGTTTTCAGAGAATAATTATTTTTAAATTGACTTGTTCGATATTTACCAAACTAGAAAATGTCTCACATGCTATACGTTACTCAATGGATGAATAGTTGTTCATAATTGTTTGCTCAACGACCCCACCAACAGCTAGGTTATACGGGGGTACGAATGAGCAGCAGGTGACCATGAAACTATGAAGTGATGGTAAGAGAAAGGACGTTTACAAAAACTCATGTCTTACGGGGCTCGAACTCACACCCAAATGTTTCTAGAGCAGCGCCTTGGTTGATTGAGATAATATAGGAGGTGGTCAGATGGATAGTCATCTATTCTGAAATAATCAAGTCCTATATAACACTTCCATATTTCCCGAATTTTGCAAGTTAGAGAAGATTCCATTTCGAATACTCCTTCACTAATATCAAAAACTCCATATACAATTCATTGCTTTTTAATTAATACTGAGGATGAACTGAACTAGTAACACCGTTTGAATAATCCTTAGTCTTGATTCGAAAAATTAACCCGGAGTTAATGTGTCTAAAGATTCTATGTTTATATTTTTCCATGCTCCACATGTTAAACAAAGCAAAATTGTTTCAAATTATAGAACGCAATATTTCGCCTTCTCAGTTTTTCGAAAAAATTGGTTTGGCAACTTGAAAAAAAGAACATTTTCAAAGAGCATGAATGATGCCACATGATTGTATATTTTCATAGGGTTATTCCCATCACTGGAAGGATGGAAAATTGTAATATTTTTCGGACAAATGAACAATCCATTTGTTCTACGCTTGACTCATTTAGCTCAATCGGCTGAGGCAATGTTCCAGAAATAAAATTAAGTCTTAGTTTTTAAACCACATCCATCAATTTTTTCGCTCATTCAGAACACTGAAGAACCTAGATGTGTGTGAATAAAATCTATAATCATCAGCTATCGAATAATTTAATCAACATAACATATGCCTACACTTGACTACTTCCTTTTTTTCTCGCCCTGTTGACGTCACAAAACAAAACTTCTAGTAGAAAGTGGGCTTTCAACTGTTGTCAAAATTCATATATTCATGCAGGCGCACTGACACTATTTTTATTATTTAGAACAAATGACAGAACATTATATGGATCTCATCTGCTGATCGATAAATCACGCATGTTTAAAAACGTGATCTAATCAGAGCTGAATGAAGAATCAAGATTATAAAACACGACTGAGCTGTTTAAAATCCAACGTGTGTAGATTTTGAATAATTTCCATAATAAATATCTTGCTTATCTCACAATGTAAATTATGTATTTGTTCAGTTCATGCTTGCCAGCCCGATCTATATGGATATATCACAAAATTCCGGACATTGACTACTCAATAAAATTGAGTAGACCGGTTAAAAATGAAAGTTTTTTATAGCTCCGATATCTACTTCTGTTATCAGTAGAATTAAAGTTAAGTACGGGCTAAATCACCGAGACAGAGTTCCTAGACAGAGATCGAGTTCCTTACAGCTCTGATTTTACTGAATTGGCGCTGAAATCAGTGTCTTCAAAATAGTAGCTCAAGTGTTCGGTATTTTATTCTCCATTAACATCGAATTGATACATCTCTTATCAAGAGACTGAGGAGGAAATGACAGGGGCAATCTCATCTCTTCAAAAAATAGTAATCACTATGTAGCTATTATCACAATATTTTGTATTGATCATTCATATTTATTGATAATAATAACAGGGAAAATTATCGATTTGGACATTTGCATTTGGGGCAAAGTATTGTTTGAGGAAAACCTATGATCAATGTAGCATTCTCACTCTCAACGTGAGATACGATCCTTTTTTCTTCACTCGGAACATAATCTAGTCGAACTGCTTCATACCAATCAGAGAAGCATCTTCTGATATACCGTCAACCTGTAATGAACATTTACAATAGGTGACATGTTATTTATTATTTGTAAGTGGTGAGGTAGAAATCAATGCCAAAAATATCTAGTGTTACGGTAACATACAAGTGATATTTCAACCTTTGTTGAAATAAAAGTTAGCCATATTGGCATTTTTGAAAAATATTATCCATATGTATCGTATCATAGACCAAAGATTTGATCATATGATGTATTTCCTAATTCTGTGTCATGCACAGCGGAAGTTGTAGGCCTAGTAGCGTTTATATCTGTGAAATCACCCTGGTGGGAACTTTATGCTCTATGGAGACTGAGACTTCTTAATATCCTTACATTTTTTCTCTTCTTCTTCAAATCTTCTTGTTTTCAATTCAAATTTTTATTTTACGTCCAGCATTGTGAAACAGTTCTGTGAATCTAGGTTGGCATATGCCTAGTTGGATGAGTTTCCGATAAGACCTCCATACGAGTCTTACGACACTTTCTCTCTACGCTACTGCACAGGTCGGAAGTTTTTTCCATCATCGAGTAAGTTTTGGGATCTATAACTGAATTCAACATGAAGCTGTAAAGTTTTTGAGCAAAATCTGTGTATTGATTCTTTGAAAAATAGATTTGAAAATACAAAAGTGAGAATAAAATAAGTAGATTTTCCTGAATGAAATAACATTTTCAGTCATCAATCCTCAAGAAGAAAATGATATTGATTCTGGAGTACCAGATAGTACATTCATCATTATATATATATATATATAGTGGGAACGCTCAGCATTATACGGTGGACGATGTAGAGCTATTTATGCAGAATGTTGTGGGAAGCTATATATACACATTTTTTTTTAATTTATCTTCATCCAATAAATGTTTACTTCATTACAAGACATTTTGAAACCAATAATGCACGGCTTTCCTGTTGTACCTGATGCTTCTTTTTTTAATCGTCCAACGAATTGATTGGATTTCACTTCTCGATCTTCTCCATTGCTTTTTGATTGATCTGAAAAACTTCGGTAGGCCTACCTAATAATGGTTCTTTACAAAATATCACTCGCGATTCATATGAGCTTTTGAATAATAAGTATCGTCCTAATGATTAAATTCCGTGAAAATTGGGATTTTTCGGAAGAAAAGTTTCTTTACAAACTTTCTTCCCAGTGCTATTCTTATGGAGGTTTTTTGAAATTTCAGAATGATTTTCCTCAGAAGTGGTGCAACCGTTCACAAGCCTCAAAACTGTATACAGAGTCTGGTTAGATGAGATGAAATATGTGTATGCCAAGTTACAACAAAATCAGTCTCTTTGTTTGTCTTGTAGAGCGCGAAATTTAAAACGTTCGTTTTTTTCGTGTACTGTGAAACTAAGTCATCTTTCCAATTATTTTTAACAGTCATGCAATGTCATTGTTTTCTCCACAATTTTCTGAGTCGAATTTCGTCCTCTCTTTTCAAATGATGAAGATTTCAAGAATGGATCTCACACAGGCCTATGGGCTTACTGATACGAATTATTAGAATCATTTCGAAGTATATTCACCAATATTACAAAAGTGTTCCGGTTCGGTACGGTTTGGACGTGAAAAATATTGTGATACATCAAGCAAAATTGAATTTCAGAACTCAGTGACCAAGGTTATAAGGAGCATATATATTCTGCGCTGTTCGAAGTGCACATTTCCCTGGTTATGTGATTTTCATATCATTTACAAAATTGAATGATACTCATAATATGTAGTCCTATATATTATTATTGTTTACTCATCATTTCTGTAATTTTTCAATTCAGCAATTGAAATATGTGAAAGAATATCATTGTTCATGATACGATGGGATAGTATCGATTATTACATGTAGTTTTCAGTGTGTTGCTAAACAGTTATGAGTAAAAATTGTCTACAAAAAAGTAAAGCGTATGTATTCCAATTTATTTCAGGTTCTTTTTTACATATGATTCAATAAGTTCTCGAACAATTCACGCACTCGCTATAATCAATAGACATAAGTTTTGAATATGAAGAATGAATATGAATTCTCATTAATGTGGTCAAATATAACGTGGTCAAATATAAAATATAAGCCATGATAGTTGATAAATTATCGCCCTGCATAATCAGTCCTTACGAACTTTAAATACAAACAATACACATTTGAGATGTACGTTGAATACAAACAATGAATATATAACGAATATAAACATAGAACATAATCAACGGCTATAAATAATTCAGTGATAATTTGTATTCATTTGATTATCATGTTGGTAATGGAGATGACGTCATTGTTTCTTGATTCACTTATACTGGTTTGTTCTGAAAGGAGAAATGAACAGAGCTGTTAGATAGAGTGCAACCAACATCAATCACATTCAATAATCACAAATGGATACAAAAAAACAATATTCTTGATAATTATATGAAATTAAATGTTACTGAATACACCATTACTTTAGAATCTAACGTGGTTTTCATGCACCCTTGAAGTGATATGATTAGTAGAAGCGTGTTTACCTCGGTCAATGAAGAGCCCGAGTCAGAAAATATTAATGTGGAATATTTATATTTACATTTAGTTGGAATTATAGCCCGACTCGAGGAAAAAGGTCTACCTGAATTTCTGGGGGAAATCAAATGCTAAAACAATAAGAGTTTTAATTTAGTTAAATTAATATTTGACACTACATAGATGCATTTTACGTGATTATCGTAAAACAATTCGTGGATTACTATGAGTGTGTGATTGTACAGCTGACAAGAGATATCAAAATGCAGCAATTTGTAGCTGCATTGCGTCATTTTGTTTTCTGTCATTTTCTGTACGGGGAATCGTGTAATTTCTATCACAGATTCTACACATATAAGTTGATCTTTGAAGCAACAAAAATGAGAATTTATTTTAAATGAAATCATAATTAGGGTGAGAACAAAATTGAAGATGAATATCATCATTATATAGTCCATATCAGTCAGAGCTTAGATTCCAAGAATATCAAATTATAAGTATTAATGGGCTATAAGTATCAGAAATATGGAAAATTTCCGAGAAATAACTAGCTTTGTTTAAACGAATAATTCATTCATTTTCGATCGATCATTGGACTTTCATTGATGAAACCTATTCTGAAGATTATTCAGGACTTTAAATCCGTTCAATGAATTAAATATGGAAATATAGAGGAAAAAGTGTTGATGTTAAATATTTCTTCATAAAATCCTGATCTTTGTTCTTTGTAGAACATAAGTATTGTCTTGATGGTATTGAAAAAGTCTGTACTCCACGTAATACTAGAATAACAATATTTCAATACCATTCCAAATGTATTACAACGGAAGTTATTCGCTAAAATGATTCCCTCGTGTTTTTGATATATAATTATAACAGTTTCTCGCTCATCTTACCACGAATCAGTTTACCACTTGTTGTCCCAGGGGTTGGCACTGGCCCATGGGTCAGAGCTGACTCCCCATGAGGGGGCGGCGTGAGATACGCTATAGCTGGGGGCGGCGTGGGAGACGCTGTAGCTGGGGGCGGCGTGAGAGAGGCTGTAACTGGGGGCGGCGGCGGCGTAACGGATCTGAGGGACGGCGTGGGCAACCTGGACCTGAGCGTGGGCAATCTGAAGGGGGGCGGCGTGAGCGACGGTGAGGGTGGGGGCGGCGGCGGCGTAACGGATCTGGGGTTCAGCGTAGTGTACCTGGGCAGCAGCGACCTTGACGACCTGGAGAATGATGAAAATGATGATTATACAAATACAAGATGCGCATCTGATGAGAGAGAAACAGAGAAAAAATAAGAGAAATTTGTATGTATGTATTCAATCCAGAGACTTGACTGAACCCAATTTTTTTAATTTTCTTCTTTCTGTTCGTGAGCATTTCATAAACAAGTAACTACAAAGTGGAGAAATCGAAATCATAACCAACCTTCACAGGTTAAGAAATCGATAACTTCCCGAAATGTTCATTCAAAAGATGGGGTGTACTCAAATTCGTCAATCAATGTAAAATCGGCAGATATAGGGAGATAAATCGACTATAATAGTTCAACTCAGTGTTTTGAGAGATAAATTCTTGGAATTTTGTAATTTTTGGCACATTACTAGATATTTAACTGAGATATTTGTCATTATTCATTTCAATTCTACAACCATCTATGTTATCTCATATAAACTTCAGAGAATAGTTCATAAAAACTTTCACCATTTTATGGTAGATCAAATCATTAAAATTATACCGTTACACGTATTTGAATAGATATATAAATCGCACATCTTGCGCACACTTGGATATAACCTTAATATAGGATCTCAAGATCTTAGGATCTTACGTTAAACTTAATAGGATCTTACGTAATTGAAATGTTTAAAATATGTATATATCTGTTGAATCGAACCTGTGGGTGCTTGACGTGGACGGAGGTGGTCTGGGCGTAAGAGGTGGCGGCGGGCAGCACTGTCTTCTGGATCAGCTGAGGGGCGGCCTGCACGTACTGAACTTGAGGGGCGGCCTGCACGTATTTGATTTGGGGGGCGGCTTGGACGTATTTGATTTGAGGGGCGGCTTGGACGTATTGGACTTGAGGGGCGGCTTGGATGACCTTGACAGCAGGTGCTGCGTGGACGACCTGTATAGATATCACATGTTAATCATGGCGCCTCTACCTAACCCAGAGCAACAACATGAAGTTTTTCTACTCGCAACTTCAGTGAGGGTTACAGTTTGTAGAACATTCATAACGGAACAATAATGAACAGTTTTTCATCAACTTGCTCAATGAGATCTGAGAGTCAAAACAGTGAAACTAACATTCACCCAAGTTCTGAATATATATAATATATATTTTTTTTAACATAACTCTTCCTAGAGATTGAGTTTGAACTGACCTTCAGCATCCCTGACATCTATCGGCACGAGGTCTTCTCATCTACCTCTATCCCTCTCGAACTATCTGTCCAATTCTGTTCTTTCTTCCACTCTCAATGCAACTCGAATGATCTATATTATTCTCTTGTTCCTCTCGGTATTCCAACTTCCCACTCCAGCAATACATTCCCTCATATTCGAAACGAATATAACTAGATAATGCAAACTTGAATTTAAAATGCAAAATGGTGATGTAAGCTATTCTGCGAATATGTTCCCATAGACCTATTCATGTTGGCATTGTTCCAATAAGACTCACAAGATTTTATCATTCCTGATTTGTATTAATTTTCAATAAAATCATGAGAGGTATCTCAGTCTAAAAAGTAGATCAACCAAATCAATTGTTGTTATGCTCACCTGTTGAACGATTTGAGGAGCAGCCTGGACGTATTTCACTTGAGGGGCGGCTTGGACATATTGGACTTGTGGGGCGGCTTGGACGTATTTGATCTGGGGAGCAGCTTGAACGTATTGGACCTGAGGGGCGGATTGGACGTATTTGATCTGGGGAGCGGATTGGACGAGATGGACTTGGGGGGCGGCGTGGAGGGTTTGGGAGGAGTAGCTGCTGCTGCTAACGGATGGGAGGTATCCGGGGGCGGCACTGGCGGCCAGCAGCAGAGAGGCGAAGATCTGAGGAGGCAAGCAATTCAAACATTGTCACTTGATGCTGTTTGATCCTGTCTGTCACTTGGTCATAATGTTACGCATTACTATTCCATTTGTCATTAATAAGTGTCTTTTTGGATAATTTATTTTTTGGTATCATGCGATTTTGAAGTTCGTATTATTTTCAAGTGTCTGAAAAATACAATTTGAAGTACAAGTCAAGAAGTATTGAATAGGCGAAATTATATGACTTTATTATCATGTTACTTAAATCAATCATGATGGCTCTTCATTCGTGTGTTGAGTAAATTTCAAATATAGGATTCCTTGCTTTGATGCTAATTAACTGATTAAATGTATACCCACGAAGAAAAATGAAAAAAAATGCGTATGCTCTGATTGAATAAGATGATAGCGAATCAACGACTCAATGAATTGGACAACGAATTGACTCAATAAACATAATTCAGTGAATCAATGAATTGATCATGAAATTACCGGAGAAATGACTCATTATTACTCAATTGAAATTACTTTTGAAATGAACAAATATTGTTAATATTCAATTGTATGATACCACACGCAAATGAAGAACTCAATGAATGAATGAATGAAATTGAATTTGCTCTGCATTAATGAATTAATGGAAGATTTAATGAATACGTATATGAATTGAAAGAATTAATTGAATGAATGAATGAATGAATAAATGAATGGATGCATGAATGCTGTACTCACCAGGACCTGCATGATGATATATCTGTGGTGAAGTACTGGAGATATGTAACTTTATTCTCAAACTTGTGATCATTATATACTCTTCTCAGTTTCCACAGCCTTGCCGTTCCTCCTCCATCTTCTATCCCTTCTTCGTACGAGACACCCGTAACGAGCAAGGGTCCGAATCCCTTCCTCGACTGTCACACATAAAGACTGGTGGAGACACCCGGGCGCTAATCATAACTGATATGGAAGACGGCGAATCGTGCGTTCAACTCTCCTGTTCTAGATCAATACCATACTTGTATAAACGAGATATGAAGGTTCCGATCGAGTGTTCATCCAATGTTACAGCACTAGTGGACGGGCTTTTCAAGCCTTCTTGTCTAGTGAATGAAACATAGTAAGTATAGGAATCTTGTTTATGGAAAACGATGTATAAATCAATGAACCTTTGACGGTGTTTGTTTGAGAGTGCAATAGTAGTTGTAACAGCGAAATAGTAGTTTGTTGGTGAGAACTCTCGACGGGTATATTCGTATTCTGATGAAAAAATCCAACCATTTATTCGAAAACTTATAACACTTATAAGAGCTATGCAACTTATATGGTATAATTCTTTTATAGATATTCAGATAAAAACGGTGATTCAAAAAACTGTCTACCTGTCAAAATATATTTCAATCAACTGTTAATATTGATAATGTGTGATTATTTGGAAGAGAATGATAAGATCTCCATCAGATTAGGATTTCGATATTCAAATCCGTTTTTATATATCCGATATTTCAGTCAGGCCCAGTATTACCACTTCCAGTTAGCCTTATTCTGCGAGTTAGTACAACAAATAGTGCCGGTAGCTATGGTGATAACAGGTCTTGACTCAAATTAAGAGTTACTCCGATATGGGTGATTCTGCCCGTTAATCAACTCCCGTGCGTTCTTAAGCATGCTATTTCGTTAAACGATTGACCGTCTTTCCTGATCTTTTACATTGCCAGTTAGGTGTTTCGAGACTTCAACACTAGTGTATGATATCATGCTGAAGGTTGAGAATGTTGCATGTTATACTATATGTTATGTTGTTTATGGTCGACAATATTATCTTTACATTAAGATTACACAGTTATATTTGTAAATCAGTTCATTAAGATTATGTGAGGTAATCTAATTAAATGGATTTTATGTTTAAATGAAAGTTAATCAGTGGATAGTTGGTAATGATGCGTAACTCATGTTAGCTGAATTAAAAGATCTAGGGAAACGCCTCAGTGTGTATCGTTGTAAGATGAGTGAGAGTATGTACGAAATAAAAGAACGTAAAAAACATATATTTTGGTCTCCGAAATGAAATCATGATTCTAGAAAATATTTTCAGAATGTTCATAATGCTAGTGTCCAAACACAGTGGGAATGTATTTTTAATGATTTTTTCCATTTCAAATTTTGGAACTAATTTTCCCTCAAACCTGTTTGAACAATTTGACTCAAAACTAATTGTACTAGTAGCTATATTGTCTTTGAGTTGATGAAAAGGTATCGTGATGATCTGTTAAATGTCCAGTCAATTAAGTCACGGCCTACAGTACAGGTTTTTTCCACATGTGTACGTATCAGTAAATCATTCGATGAAATGAATAACACATCCTTCGAAAATCCGGATTTATATTTCTATTATAAACTTCTAGGAAGCAGAAGATAATACATTGAACGAATAGATATGAAAAATTCGATCAATATAGGATTTATATTTCTGTACTATACTTTTAGGAAGCAGAAGATAATCCATTGAATAAATTGATATGAAAAATTCTATTAATTATATAATATCACCGTGAATACCAGGATCATCTGGAAGATTCGGGTGATTCTTATAGTTCATTTTGTCCTGAGAAATTAAAATAATTTCACAATATAACAGCTGTACGAATATGACGGTGCTATACTTGTGTCTGTTACGCTGGTGGTCTTCCATTGTGGATATGAGTATATTAGAATTTGTATATCATAAAGTAAACGTTCACGACTCTTTAGTTCAGTTTCATCTATACACTCTGGATTTTTCGTATCAAACAAGAAGTAATACAAATAATTAACTACGCTTTTGTCTATTTACTTTCGAGATATGGAATTGACTACTGGAAAAACAATATCAATGTTATCTCCGTCGTATTTATTCCTTCCGTTATTTTATACTTAGACAGCGTCTAAAGTAGGCCGGGGCTTAAACTTCGTTCTTGCAATCCACCTTACGACTTATATTGTCAGATATATAGAGTCTGGAGCTGCAACAAAAATTAATATACATTATGGAATGCTCGTTATTTTAACTTTAAATTGCTACTCTTGGGGAAGATGGAAATTCCAACAATACGATGTATGCACGTATTCGAGCTACATGCACTTTTAAAAACTAGCATGCATGAATTATTCTCATATTCGCGAACTGTCATAACACTAGACTGAAAAATGTTATCAAATTGGATGAACACATAACTAAGTAGCTTATGATAACGTTTTATATCATAAATCATAAGGGAATAGGAAACTATACATTATAATTCCAGAATTTATTAGATGAGCGTAGCGAAGATTTTCATTCCATATACCGAAAAATTTTGGGCTTGGTTTTTATGTTTTTTTTTTTTTTTTTTTTTTTTTTTTTTTTTTTTGTGTAATTTTGTACGCGGCATACAGGTCAGGAAAAGTTTCAATCAACTCGAAACTTTTTTTACAAATTGGTGTTATACCAAAATAGGTTGAGATTGTTTTTCAGAAAATCGATCAAACGGATTTTCCGGAAAAAAAATCGGAAAGTATGGAAATTCCCCATAAGAATAGGCCAGGGAGAAATACTTGGAATTTTTTTTTTCAAAAGCTCTCAATTTATACTGAATGTGGAAAGATCTATCATACATATTTTAAGCGATTTGTGACACAATCGGATGTGAAACAACGAAGGAAACTCATTTTTAGGATTTATATATAAAATGTCTTCGGAGGAATGAAACTCGTTAAAAAAATCTATCAGTTTCTTCAAGTGGTGGATTATGTAATTAATTCAAGCTTTTTTAATGAATTGTTCCTCGTTAAAATTTTGATTCATTTTAATTAAAACGGTATGTTAATTAATCGAATTCAATTAGTAAAAGATATGGAAACAATATTCAGATACATATTCTACTCGACAAATGTTATTTTCGCAGTAAAAATAACTTGGTAATTAATCATTGTATTTCAGTGAAAATGCAGTGAAACAACTCGGATGTGCTAATGCGAATATTGTGTATAGTTTGAAATATATCAACAACTTTGTTGCTCCAATAATTAATTTCTTGTAATACATCACAAACCTTTACGTGAAAACTGTCGCATTGCAATTTTTATATTCAACGCGTATTTCAATCCAATTCGGTAGTCGTTTTCCTCGATAGTTAGAAAAGAAAAATCAAATACAATCACAAATACAATATAAAAACGTACAAAATAAATTTAATCCGCCCTCGGTAGCTCAGTCAGTTGAGGCACCGCTTCAGAAACTGAAGTCACCGCTGGGCGTGCGTTCGAGTCCCGCATAAGGCATGGGTTTTTGTAAACGTCCATCCTCTTCATAGTTTCAATCACCTGCTCATTCGTGCCCCCGTTTAACCTAGCTGTTGGTGGGGTCGTTAAGTGAACCATAATCGCAATACATTTCATCTCTCTTATAAACTTACTACTACTGCTATTAAAGCAATACCTACGGGTGAAGTACAATTATCACTCTTACTTTTAGTACTATAGTAACAATAACTAAGTGTAATTACTACTTCTTCAGGTATTCCTACCACTATCACTAATAATGCTACTACTAATATTCCCATCACTATTACTATTTCGTAGTATTTCTACTACGACTACTAATACTACCTGACCATCAGCCTATCACTAGTGCCAGCATTTAACAAATCTGAATATGCGTGTGCAAATGATTTGAATATAGAATCAATAAAATTCAACGATATGAACATAAAATAGGTCTAGGACTTACAATTTGCAACGATTGTGCAATCGTTATAAAACATAGCACCTTATTCATTTTACAGCCTTCATTCATTAATTATTCACAATTTTAGTACGATCATGATCATGTACACATCGATTAATCGACCATTTACTCTATATTTACCAACACAGTTTTTTCAGATATGTTTTATATAAATTCTTCGACAAATAGTGTTCAGTTGAAAAATTGGATCAATTAGCAATAAGATGTCATGGGCATTGAACGAATTGTCCACAAGTATAATAATATAATTGTTGTTATTATTATACAATATGAGTAGTGTTTTTATTTCAGAAAAACTTGTTTTCTATTCAAAACAAGTTTCAGCAAGTATGCACGCAGAGAAAGTGATCCAATTGTTGCACTTCGCTGCACTTGCATGCAATCGGCATTGAAACACCAGCTCGGTTATGATGCACATATCACGTACACTTCTCGCCAAGAAGGATACGGCATTGTCGTTATGCAATCAAAACCGAAAATTCTATGATTCTAGATGCATTTTATCAAGATTTTTGATGTTTTTTCATCACAGAGAACTCTACATTACCAGATTTGGTAGGCGGAATAACCATCAAATTCCATGTATTCGAATGAATATCAAATTAGAATTATTGAATTACTGAAAACTTGATCATACGTCACAGTGATTATCAATTGAATTGGAAGCTGATATATTCTCGAACTGAATCTGAGGAAACTGAATACAGTACATTACAAATCATTCATATGAGATTTTTTGAAACGTTGGACGAAACTTTCAGGGTTTTTAAATCAAATTTCAATTTCCGATTCAACTCTTTTGTAACAGCAAGTGTACATGCTCTCGCAAAGGTCACCTCAGGAAACTACTTGACACGAAGTATGTTAAGGTAATTATTTGTATCCATCTTTAGTGGATACAATATCTTTCGGAATATATAATATTGTTACCAGAAGTACAGTAGAAAAAGTATATCTTCCAAATGTTAAAATATTCGCGGAAAGTATTGAACTAAAATCCTAACAAAACATGTAAAAGCTTATTCGATATGTTTTCACAGCCTTGCATATACCTGTCAAACTTTTGACATAATAACTTCAATAATCGTATCAATTGGAACCAAAGCTGAATCGATAGTATACATAGGCGGATAGGCCCTATATACTTGATCATCACCGAACAGCTTTATTCGAAACTGGACTGAACTTCAACGGTGTCAAATATTCCAACTTATTGTCTCAACAGCTAAGCATGATGAAAAATGTAAATTTCCTCAAGCGTGATGTGACACTATACCTTTCATATAACGAACCATATTGTATAAATGATTTTTCATCTTGTAAAATAACATTAGATTTTTTTTACATATCTGGGGCTAAACTTTGCAAAACCGGCTAGCCACGCCTGGCGTTTTATCATCTACTTTCATTACTACCATCTTCCTCCACAACTCTCTGTCCTCCCACTGTCTGTCACTGAGCACCTCCTCCCATATCCATCCCATATCCCATATCTGTATACGATGAAACATTACATACCACTACATAACATTAAATAACATTCATTACAATCATAACTATTAAATTTATCATCATTGATAAATTTAATTCGATTTGGCTCAGCTACTTATATGTCACAGCATCAATTTGTCTGGTCGAATCAACCGAACGCCACTGCTATATAGTAAATAGGGGAATCAGCCGGTCGATCTGCGGCAGAAATATTGTATAGTTTATGTAGCGGTTGTGTATTTATTGAGAATTTATTAGGTAATAATATTATCAAACTTGGTAATGTGAACGTATAAAAACCTGAACAGCTTCTGAACCATAGACCAGACTAGACAGACTTGGACAGTCCTATGAGAAGACTGTACAACTACGTAACATGAACTGTTGTGAAGTTATCTGTTATATAACTAGGATTACTGTTCGTTCTAAAAATACATATATATATATATATATATATATATATATTTATATATATATATATATATATTTATATATATATTTGATGGAGAAAATTCTGTCTTATACACATAAGTTGCTAAGAAAACATAGAATGAGAATCAACTGATTAAAATATAAAAAATACCAATAACGAAATATTTGAAAGAGTAATGAAATAGCAATAGAATGAGAAACAATGTATTTGAGTTCATTACATCTAGGAATACTTGCAATAATGATAACTTGAAAAAAGGAAAAAAGTGAATAAATACAGCCAACAATATATTTTATAAGACAACAAAGAAAAAAGAAGAGCAATGTGAAATGACATGAAGAAAAATCAATTCTGAAGGCTGTGAAGATAAAGTCTCAAAATTTGTGAAGATCCTTGAAGGGCGAGTAAAACCACAGTACATATTATAGCATAGCTTCGCTGGTAAAACGATGTTATAAATAAATTTGCTGTCGAGTTCGAATCTATTACAAAATTGAATAGGGAAATTGCGAATCGTGCCTCGAGCACCCACCACTAGCCATATCACTTAATTCTATTCTCTTGAGACGGTAAGCTTCCATGAAGTAAGGTATGGTAGGCTCGTAAATACGTATTTTTTTCTAAATCTATTGTTTCGGCTTGGCCGACATTAACTCAACAATTTGTTGCACTGACAGCAACGAGAGCCCACCGAGTATCGTTTTATTCGTTTTCGTGATTGTTTAGAGAGACTCAGTGTATTCTCATTCCAGTTATTAACCATTATCGATCATCATTTCGATATCGAATTCATCGGAAATCGAACATTTAATTTCGATATCTAATCGGAATTCTAAATATTGAATCGATCGTGAGAGTCATAGAAGATGAGTTATTTGATAGAAATTGATATAATAATTGATCTAATAATTGATCTTATAAATAATTGATTGATCACTCAATTGATCTAATATCAATTGCTAAACTGTTACAAATAATGGATGAACCAAAGATTGAATGATCATTAATGGAAAATTCAGAGAAATTGAAATTCAATTTGATGAAAAAATAAGTAAACTTCGAACTTTTAGGTATTATTCATAATGTCGATGAGTGTGATGTAGATATAACTATTAGATGTATCAAGATCGAACGGTAACCTCACTTGTAAGTTACCTTCAAACAAAAGCGATCGACGAGTTTTCTTTATATAGTTACATTTCTATGGCACTGAATACAGTTTATATAAAAGGTCGACATTTTGCATGTCTGGACTTTCAACTGAATCGGATTAGTTTCTAAAATTGAATTTGAATGTGAACTATAGTGGGTCGTGTATTGCCAATAAAACTCTGAAGTTATATACGTTTCAAAGAATAGGTTAGGTATAAGTTATATTAAAGATCGCTGAGTTATCCCTGTCTCCCAAGAGTATCAAGTAAGTAATGAATTGACCCATATAATATATAGTTCAATTTATGACTAACTTGAAGTGTATATAAATCCATATAGTGTATCAATCTTATTCCTGTATTGGTCCATACTCTATATACAAGGTGAATCAAGTAATTAGTAGACCTATTAATTTAAACAAGCATGGGTTGGTTGTTATTGAAAACTACTTATAAATTTGAGACTCATAACCTGCCACTAGTGGCCCGATTTAGGAGGTAAGTTTTCACCTAGCCCAAAAACGAAACGGATAGGCCTATAACTTATTTGAGAAAAAAAATACCATCTGTGAACTTCAGTATGACTTTCATATTTTTAGATGAGTGTATTTATCAGTAATTGACATGTATGTAAATAAATGAATATTAAAATAAACCTTCCATTTTGAAGTTCAAGTCACACAAATGATGCGTGCTATTTAGGGGATTCGACTATAATTATTGACGCTATAAGAAGAAACGCAACTTAAAAATAATCAATGAGCCAAATACGCCAAAATGCTATTCACAGCTTTTTATTGGAGTGTACAACTGTGGTGTTCATTTGATATATCTGTACTTTTCATGTAATCCAATTCATCCTCCATCAAGAACCCAATAACATCATGATGTAGAAATTGTTCGATCAAATTATCATTTTCATTGCTCCATTTCTCTTCTCTGAAATATCTAGCCTGTATCCATTTTTTATGAAGTTTGCCATTTATGTTGGTAACTTTTTCAATGAATATCATCAATTTAACTAGTTTATCTGGTCGCAGTTCAACTTATTCCCACGACGTCATCACCAAGATGGCCGCTAACATGCAGTACTGGTAGTTATAGCTGTTCTTGTGAGCTTTATTCTCGTCAAACTCTTCTACTAGCTCGTAATCCACTTTCCTGGTTTGACTGGCTGGTCACGTGCCGAAACAGAAACATAACGTTCAAACATGAAACTACCGTCACGGATCAAAAGTTACTCAAACATGTGAGTATAGTTAAAACTATCTCAATACAATCGAATTGTCACAAATTGGATACAATTTGTGATGTTTTGCATGTGACTATACATGCAAGTTCAGAAACAACTTCAATGCAAGACCCTACAGTGAAGGCCTATTAGTTAGTTCATCACCCCAAAGTACGTCAGAAGGAATTCAGTGAAATATCAATTTTGGTGGTAATGTATGAAAGCGTAGAAATGTTTGCGTGAGTACATAACAATTTATTGAATTAACTTCAAAACTGGAGTCGTTGATAGGAAATCGTGGATAGGAATGATGACTGAGTAAGTCCATATCTGACGGTGAACCACAAGGGTGATCTTACCACCTTTTTATCATTGATATTATTATGAATGAAAATATGATAATTTTTAATTTATTGATGAAATGGTCCTCGATTTGAAAGTTTTGTCCTCGATTTTGAAAAGTAACATTTTATTGAATAAGTGATGCAGAAAAATAAATAAGACGAAATAAAGAGATGATGTATCTAGAAAAAACCTGGCACGTCCACCAAATTCATTAATACATCGTATATTATGCTACCTGAAATTCAGATAAATTTCAAAAATGAACTATTTGCAGATAGTGATACGATATACTGAATACTGTTTCATACACTATTTTCGCAGTTCGAAGATAAATTCAATTCAAATTGTGTCGACAATTCTTTTTTTTTTTGGGAGGGGGTACGGCTGTTGAACTTTGTTTCAGACATTATTTTCCTTGTTCAAGAATAAATTTAATTTAAATTGTGTCGACAATTCTTTTTTGGGGGTACCGCGGTTGTGCTCACTCAGGTGGCTTCGACACATTTCTCATTATCATTTGTGTATGAAAGAAATAGATTATAAAGATCAATGTGTTATTATAATTGTTATCTTTGAAAAATCATTTGAAAAACAATTATTTCACCATGTACTTACCGTCTAAGTCCGCACAGAGTCCTGGATACCTGTCACTACATGACAGTTTAACGTCGCAAGCCGAACAAGGTTTTCCCTCCTTATAGATATGCGCGTTTTCCTTCCCGGCCGGCGCGTACAAACACACCAACAAAGTCATCAGTATGGGTTCCAACCCGTGACGTAACGCAATCACTTCGTGGACCTTCTGATCGACGTCGTGATCGCCGTAATGGTTACGTAATGACACAGCCTCTTTGAAGGACAGGTTGTGTGTTTCTATTACTTCGAGGAAGTGACGACGCTCAGTGGACCTTGTTTGGGGATCACGTTGAATTTTATTTCGACCGAAATCGGTTCTTCTGGTTTTACTAGAATCTTTTATGGTTTCATCATGGTTTGACTGATTCTTGGAATCAGCATCACCTTTTTTGCTGGACTCAAAAGCGGTTTCACCTTTTTGAAAGTAAGGATCATCATAATCGCTGTATCCTATATCTTCACTGTCAGTATGAGTGTAATCAATCAAACCCGCTTGTTTGTTGATGTCATTATCATCATAATTCATTTTAATTAATGTATCATTTACCGATTTTGTGTTCAAATTAGTTTCTCTCTTAATGATAGGTCGCCGCACAGGACTCGTATTTTCTTCGTAATCGTAATAATCTGGAGCACTATCATCGACTGTGTTGTGATATTCATCATTTCCGGAGTCAACAGTGAAGTCTTTACTCATATCAATCACGATGTGACTTCTTCCCAATTTGGGTTTTCGTTTCGTTTTGGGTTTCCGTTTCACATTTGGTCGTCGTACATTTGTCGTCGTTCCTATGTTTGGTTGACGTTCATCTGTCTTTGTTTCATTCCTTGGTCGCCTACTTATCTTTCTTTTCCAGCTTGGTCTACGGAAATTTCTCTTGTTGTAGGTCTTGTCGAATTTGGAATCTTTATCGAAGTTGTTGGAAGTAGGATCACTATTTTTCTGTACGTCGCCGTCAGCGTTGACGGTTCCGTCAGATTCTACAGCGGTGTGCATTTGATTGACATCGTCATCCTCGGTGTTGTCATCATTATCTTCAATATGTCCTCCTCCATAGTTATCATCACTGGCAGTTCCTTTGGTTCCTTTATTTCTTTTATTGGCATCATAGATACCACGTTCTTTATTTCCGGGCCCGGAAGGCTTCTTGTTGGTGAAAGAGTCTGCAATTTCCGTTCTGTGGTCTCTATCGTCATCGAGTCGCATCTGTGAAAATATAATTAGCATTCTACCATCAAAATACGTTGTAATAAAATAACCAGAAAAAGCCAGAGTATAACCGAAGTGAAACTGATCAGAATTGTGATAGAATAGCGTAGTATTCAAATTGCAATGTTTTGCTGCGATAACAATGAGCTCAAATAATTCGTGATCTTATCGAGAGCCGAGTCATCAAAATATAAAAATTCTAGCAACTTTTCAATGATGAGTGCTATAATCTATAGAGTTCAATACATATGGAATATTATGTTGCGAAACGATGTGAATGATCGATGTGATTGATTAAAAGTAAGAGGAGTATGCAGCTCACAACCTCTAGAATGTATGATTTTTTAAATACAAACGTATGGTAACTGAATTGAATTAGAATATAACAGGTTGTATAAGAGGAGCGTAGAGAAATATAAGCTCGCATCCTGCTAACTCTCACGAGGGTGGCGAAAAAATATCAATATGGTGAGTAATTCATTATATTTCTGAAGATAAAAA
This sequence comes from Brachyptera putata, assembly GCA_907164805.1. NCBI lineage: Eukaryota > Metazoa > Arthropoda > Insecta > Plecoptera > Taeniopterygidae > Brachyptera > Brachyptera putata. Next base: position 8,566,487 of record OU015467.1, read on the forward strand.
CTAGTTTCACACAATCTGGTACAGAATAAATTAAATACTTAAATCAAAAATCATAAATTATACCGACTGATTCATCGAGTGTTTAACGAAGCGGATAATTTCATGTAGAACATCTGCATGTAGAACACTTGCATCTGGAAATGTATTTACATTTTGAAACGTACATACATTAATAGTAGTGAGCAATTGAGCATGCAAGTGTTCCAGAAAATCACAAGAAAAAAGCTAGAATTAAATAGATTTATCTGAATAAAGAACCTATAGACTTGATCAAACAAGTCCAAACATAAACTTTCCATGAGAATTCGTGCATATAGTTTTTCTTCATCTAAAACCTTCGAATTCAAAATAGTACTCCCCATATGAAAATAATTTTTAATTCATTCTATCATTTTATCATTCCAATACGGTTTATCTTTCAAAGAATGAACCTCAATTTATCATTTTCCATTTTTTTTTTTCAGTTCTATTATTTTACAACATTAGTTCAACCGTGAAGATAAGTACGACAGAACGTTGCGAACGAACAAGTAGGTAAGCGGAAAAAAATACTGACCAAAACATAGTTTGGGAGAATATTTTATGGGAAGAATTACCGGGAAAAAATATACCCTGGGAAGAATATCCCCAGAATAAACATTTCTGGCAGAAATATCATCGAGAAAAAAAAAAATTCCTTGTGAACACGATCAAAGGTTTTGTGGATTTTTATCAAGGTTGTTTAGGCTACGCGAAATTATTACAAAAATCACAACTTCAATGTAGAATGAAAATAACGAAATACGTACCTGTGCTGATCTCCGATCATAAATAAAACTAGGCCCAACTTGAATGTGGTTCTCATTTTTCTTCACTCTACATTGGGTCGATCCGTTTGAATGACATGTAGACTCTTCACTACACGCCCATCCAAAAATTATTCAAAGATGATTATATTTTGGGGGTGTATTTTCTCCAGCATGAAGTTGGAGAGATTTGTTCTAGATATATTTTCACGAAGATATTGTTCCGGAGATATTTTCAGTTGATTTTAGGTATAAGAAGTGAACATTGCCTAAGACACTTAGTTAAAAGTGAAAGATATCAACATTCGTGCGGTTGGATTTTCCTAATACCAATGTTGGTAGTGTCCGGATATATCCCAAAAACGGTTTATACAATGTGTACCGGACTTTCGGCAACTAAGACTTCATCTGCGGCGAAGATGTGTGGTTACAGACAGCGTAGACCTGGTATCAAAGTGCATTGCTTTCAATTTAAAATAATAATATCATGAGGTGGTAAGATCGCCATTGTGGTGCCCCGTCCATACGATCCTACTATCATCCTTAGCCTCAATGGGGAAACAATGATTTTGTATCAAGTTTCGATGTTGGTAAAAAAAAAATATATTCAACAAGTCATACTGTACACACCCCATCCCCTCTGTTGTCGTCGGGCCTGAGGTGTTTTGTGTGGTGTTCGAAGGCACTGAAGTCAGAAACGTGCTTGCCGAAGACATTTTCTGGAGGATTCATGACGGCTCGCTCGCATCCGATCAGGCTTGTGTTTGCTGACACCATGGTCATGTAAGACTGAGTCAACCTGTAAGATGATATCAGACTGTGAACGGACTCGAACTATGCAAATAAGCAAATGTTTTGGGTATATACATACATACATATTATATATATATATATATATATATATATATATATATATATATATATATATATATATATATATATATATATATATATATATATATATATATATATGTATATATATATATATATATATATATATATATGAATATATATATATATGAATATCCATATATGTGATGGTGAAAGGTGATGTAGATGGAAGGTCAATGGTTGACGGATATATATATATATATATATATATATATATATATATATATATATATATACATAATTCATCACGTTGATTCTGATGCTTGGGCTCATATCTCCACTACAAGTATAAACTTAATTGAAATTATGACTTCCGTTTGGTTGATACTGTCAGAATCATGTGACATATCCTATTTCGAATCCCAATTTTGAATTCGTTTCAGTTAATTCATAGATATTTATTCGTGTACCTTGAGTGGTTTTTGCGTCCAGCTGCTATGTCCTCTGCGTTCAAGCTGTCAACACCTCGATACCATTCAGCCACTAGCTCTTCCATCGTGCTCTCAACAGGCAGGAAGGCGATGTTTTGATCTACTCTGTACTCATCTGCGAACAAATCATTTATTAAACTATCGATTATCGATTATTGTTTTCTCAACGATCCCCATTGACAACTGTTTTATTTGGGGCATGAATGAGTACAGGGCTCATTCGGGCTCCACTAGGGCTCCTGAAACCCTATAAGAAGCCCTCCTGGAGTATTCATCGAGTCTTGAGGTTACTTACGAGTGTCCACGCATGCGCCGTAGTCTAGCGAACACTGCAGCGCCCAACGTCGAGCAATGTCAACTAACTCCCTGCTCCAGATCTGCACAAATGAAATTGTTCATTGTTAGGGATCCATACGTATGAATATATAGCTGTATCACGATACAACACCGGTATAGAAAACTTCTCGTTGCCAAGTCACGGAATTCGCGAGACTAGATTGTGCTCAATATAACAAGTTTCTTGTACAACTTTTTGTCACTCTTATATACCAAACGTACCAACGGAAAGATATTCAAAGTAATTCGGAAATGATCCGATCCTATCTTTTTTTCATAGTATACAATATGAATTCTGGAGTATTGGATACATTCAGTATGCTGTCAGCAATGATGTTGACGAAAAAACAAAAAAGATAAGAACCTGCTTTTTATTACATCTTCCTATAACTCTCTCTCTTTATATGTGTGTAAATATAACTCTATTTCTCTTTCTGGCTTTCTCTCTCTCTCTCTCTCTCTCTCACTCTCTCTATCTCTCTCTCTCTCTCTTTCTTTCTCTCTCTCTCTCTCTCTCTCTCTCTTTCTCTCTCTCTCTGTCTATTCATATATTTATCTTGCCCTCTCTCTCTCTTTCTTACCATCTGCTTCATATCAGCAGCTTTCTTCTGTGGTCCAGGGTTACCCCTCCTCTCCCTACCCTGCGCAACACGGCTGCGCAGTCGATTGTGTAACTTCAGGATTCTGGCACCCTGCTTCCTGGTTAGGAAGCGTTCCTCGTACCCTGAACTCTCGCACATTGGTCCTGAATTCTCCTGAATTGATTTTAAAAAATATACATTTCTTTAATGCAGATTTTATTTAATGTTCGATGGAATTACCCGTTGGAATCTATTCTGGATACGGAATGAAATGCAGTGTTACAATGGTGAAAAAAGTAAGACACAAAAGTGTATAATCCTACTTATATAATCAAAACGAGAATGTCATATATTGTGATGAAATAATGATCACCAACTGTGTAAATAATTAATTAATTAAGAAAAACAAATAAATCTACTGATGATTACGTTTGATTTGTATGATTTCCGAATGATTCAATCCTATGAGGAAAGGACCGATAAAAATGATGAAAAATGAATTTGATAACCACTGTTGACTGTAATATTGATCAATGGCTTATCAACTTTTGTCAAGGTTTTTCAAAAACTTCAGAAATCTCTTACCAGCTTGATCTCGAGATATCAAGACTTCAGAATATTGCATATCATTGGCGTATTCACAATTACCATATATTCTATTCATTTTATTATCGACTAAATTAAGATAATATATCCACAAGAAGTGCCATGTAAGTAACTTCACGCGAATGAATAATCTTTCATTATCACCTAAAGCTACTTTGTTTGTCGCTCTCATTCTTTGAGCGATCCTAGCAGTCAAGTTGAAGACTTGGCAAACGTCCAGGTGAACATCCATCTTACTGTCGACTGAAGCACAATCGCCGAAACGATTTTCAGCACTCTTAGCGGTGACCGACTGTACTACAGGGTAAGGGGTGAGGGGAGGGTAGATACAAAGGGGTGGGGATGAATCTTGATGTAACGTTGGGTGAACTGTCTTTGTATATCTGTAGTCTATGATTTTATCAAACCTCATACACCTGTGTAGAGCTTATGTCATGAGCAAATAGCATTAATAGCATTGTAATGATGGAAAAGCGACCATCATGGCCCGATTGCGAGCAATCATCACAGTAATTACACTTTAATTAGTGAGGGAGACCACGAAACATCCAATACTTATTGAAATGAACTGGAATTGACTAGAAGACCATGACTGGAATGAAACCACAGTCTTGCTAATAGCATTTCAGCATTGTAATGTTTGATTCTATGATCACAGGGTTGAAAATACTATGAACCAACAAGAATTGAATTTATGAGCAAAAATACGGCACTTCCACTCATTCTATTTTCCTAATTGGATGAGTATAAAAACTGAATGGATTGATTCCTGTAAGTTCAAGACTCCTCTTTAGAATTTGAATGAAAAATCTCATCGTCATACGAGATTAGGAAAAGTCTCAACATTTCAATTGCTTAGAAATCAAGAATAGAAATCAATGTATAATTTATAAGAATCACCTTTCATAGTTTCATCCAAAAATTTCGGAAAAAAATCAGTTTCACAATAACTTCTACCCACAATTTCAAACTAGACATTGTCATTTCTGTGTTCGAAAATATGGGATAATGAAAATCATGTATAGTATAGATGTTTGCACAATCTTCCAGATGAAACATGTGTTCATTTCTGTGACGCAAAAAACAAATTGAATGTGGAATAAGTGCCAATAGAGTCAGGAGAAAGTTATGGGTGTATGGTCATCAAAAACTGAATGTTCATATCAGATTTTATGAGTTGAACTTTTCTAACTCACCGTTGGATAGAGGCATATGGTGTGCGTTACTTCCTTCGTCGCACATTCGATATTGCAGTAATCTTCATCGGTCACGGTATCTCTGATACAGACCAGGACCAACATCACAACAATTAGGTTCCCAGCTAAAACACAACAAAAGTTGTTCACATAAACGTAGAGAGCCTATTTATGAGAAAGAGTGGTCATATATTCAATTTTAGGACACAAATCTTGCCCGCCTTTTCTTCAATGATCTCTTGCTGTCATGTATCAGAAGGTCATGTGATATTTACATGTGGGAGATAATGGATTTTCAATTTATTCGATTGTGAAGTGAGAATGATTTCAGTATATGAAGGAGTAATTGGCGGAACATGGCCGAGTCAGTCCTCTCTTTGATAATAGGCTATCTGTATACGCGTGGGAAAGTTTGTTAGTGAGAAAAAGAGAGAGAAAGAGAGAGAAATTAAAGAGAGAAAATCGGCGAGGTGTGAAAGATTTAATTTGATAAAATTCATTCTGATAATAATAATTCAATACAAATTTGATGATAATTTCCGATATTGACCTCTAAATCATCATTTTACTCTTATAAAAACAATCCCGTGAATTAAACTATATTTCCTGAAATTTCCTTTTTGATCATTAGATATTTTTTGTATACAAATTAGTTTGAGTTTGTGCAGTCAAATGCGCAATAAGTTTGAGTTTGTGCAGTCAAATGCTGATGTTACAGTTGGTTTGATCGATAGAAACCTCACTGAATGTATTGAATAAATGTTGAATGTGCACTGAATTGTTGAATGTTGTTGATTGTGAACTGTTTGATGAATTGTTCTAGCGAATAGAGCATTTAGTTTTCTGGCATCATTGTGAGTGTCAACAATGGATACAACAGATGTTAAAATCAATGATAGCACATGCACATATTTATATTTACCATGAATGACAAATTACTTACCTGGCCGGAAAAAAACGTGCAACCGTGTCACTATGAATAATGCTTATGAGTGTTCGCTTTTGGTGATTTCTGTCCGGCATGAAAGTGAACATTCAACGGTTTTCGAGAACAAGAAACATCCTCAATGCTATCCTCGATGAATTCAATGAAATATCCCTCAGCCTTAACTCACCACCGCATTTATTACTCACCACCGACCAAATATATTGGTTATGATTTTATTACGTCACTGAACACAATATAAATTATATAAGTTGAGCTATTGAAGTTTTTACAGAATCACTCACTAGTAGAAGTAAATTACATATCAGGAGATATGATATATTACAATCAATTTCCGTTCTTGAGTTGAACTACGTCATTCAAAATGTGTACCAGCTTATATGACCATTCAACAATAAGAGGAACTTTGTTTGAGACAAATTGTTAATTGAATGATTGAAAGTTGTACAGCCGTCTAGATTATGGCGACCTAATTGTAAACGTTGAAATAGACTCCCAATACAACATTTCTCCTTCATTAATGTAACTTGAACTGTAATGATAAACTTACATATTATGCTCAGTACCATTGTTATAAGTTTTGTGACACAAACTAAGTAAACTAAAAAACTAGGCAACAACTTTACGTATCCATGTTGTACCTATCAACGAAACCAACAATGCAATCATTGTTATTGTATAATATCACTGCCTCCTTGAACTGATTAGTTAACAATAGACTTTTTGTCGAAGAAGATAATGAGATGATTTATTAGACGAATCAACATCAACGCAAATGATGAATGGTGAGAAACTTCTATAGTGAGACTTCCATCGAAGTATGTAGTTTGCGCCATCTATGGGCAGTTTTTACAATATAGTACAACTGGCATCAGTCGGATAGCCTTCTAAAAAAGGCTAGAACTGCTTTATCGACTGTGACTAAACTACAGTGGCGGCGAAAAAAGAATCGTGGCGGAGAAAAAAGAATCGTAGAGGAGTGGTGTATGTTTTCACTCTCATTAAACATTGACGATCGATTATGATCTTCTGTCTGATCTTCTTATGAAATGATACAAGATTGTGCAGAAAAACACAGTATTTGCATTGTGTGCTGAGCTATAGTATTGATTGAAGTGCGCTGATCAGAATAACTTAGTTACTGTACCTGTAATTACTTCAAAAAAAAATCCAAATGACTGAATCGATTGATGTAGAGGAGCTGTTATAATGTGAATCTTTGTTGCTGTGATATTGGTCGAAATTACAACTTTGAAAAAAAGAAATGTTTTTCAAATTTTTTTTTTCTCTGTCCCAAAGCTCAAGTTTGTTCTCCTCAAAGGTGGATAACCGATTCAGTACAAGGACCAAGTTTCGGGCTTCGAAAAGTATAAAAAAAAGGATGCTGATCAAAAAAGAACTCCTAACCTGAGCAGCGTGTATATAAAAAAACATACACGCAGATGAAGTTTTCGATTAAAGTTTTCGATGACGATTGAAGTTTTCCTGTATGACTTGAGCGATTTTAATGAAGATGGTATACCAATAAATAGCAGAGAAGCGGTATTATATACTAACAGAAGTGTACACAGCCACCTTGAACTCTGGGGTTGGTTTGAGAACTGTGTTTAACTTGTACAGGAATGCATCCCAGGGGTCATTCAGGAACCAGGACTCATCCAATTTCCTAATAATTAACGTGAGATATTTAATGAGATAACATTTATTCACAAAGAGTGGACATAACATGAGTGAGGATCCAGCGACTTGCTTCTAGAACAGAATCGCCAGTAAAATCAACACGATAGCAATGGCGTCAGGTGCATTCTTATGTTGCTTGCTATATTCATCATCTTCGTGTTCTCCATGGCTATTCGCGTCGTCGCCATCACCTTGAGATCCGCTGTTAGAACCGCCATTGATGTCATCATCTTTTCAAGAGAAAACAAAAAACATATAGTCTCGCATAAGCTTTTTTATTTTGTAATTTCGTTTTTGTTAATTTTCTAGAAGCGGTAAGATCGACCCGTCCTAACGATCCTACCTTCAATCCTGAACCTCGAGAGGGAAATAATAATTCCACATCAAGTTTGGGTGTCACGGAGAGAAGAAATCTTCTATTCGCAATTATTATTGATTCCTTTGAATGCATTATACAGAGATAACAGATGAAATACAGTCAAAATTCTTTCAGAATGAGTTCGCGGATGGATTTATTTTCTAATCGATGAAGGCTTAGACCTATTGATATAATTATTTTTGCATTCAATAACAGAATTCATCATTTTCAATTAGATATTCTCGTTTACATTAATTTTCATATCAATCGACAGCTGTAAATAATCAATCATTCCGCTGAAGTCTAAATCACCTCGCAGATAATGAGGAAAATCCAATATAGGCCTATTTAGATCCGAACATAACTGAGATTCCTGTCAACGCTTGAGATTCGTTAATGAGGTTGATAACCAGTTTGAAAGAACGCTCTTGCGCGTAGATCAGATTAGTTGGAGAAACATATTATAAGAGAACCCATTCGGTAATCATGGCACTTCCACCAAAACATTGCTGTCTAGTATACTGCAGTCAATTTCGTTCATTATGGATGAGTTACAGCCGAATAGTCGAACGATAAGTCATATGCATGACTTCAAGTTGAGAAATGTTTAGTTTGGAGAATATTCATGATATCTATTCGTTAATGGGAAAATATTATTTTGATATTTCAATCTCAATTTACAACAGAGCTGTTAACATCATTACACCATTGTATTTAGTAATTCAATTATATTCAATCGAAGTTAAGTATATATAGGCCTATACGCCCATCAACTGTAATACGATTAAAATGTTCGTGATCATGAAATGAATGATTATAGTCTATCATTTTCAGAATTTTCAGAATGAACACTTTGCTTCAATCAATGACACATGTAATGGAAATAGTGTAACCGTCTTCTAATCCAAAGCAATCACATGCAATTATTCTATGTATGGTATGGATCATTGTGATTATAGCCTTAATTGGGAAACAATGATTTTGTATCAAGTTTCGATGTTACTTAAAAAAAGAAAAATCAATTTGATATCAGTCTGAATCGATAATGATGTCGATTCTCAACACTTTCAAATTTGCAATGGAAAATTTAAGGTTTGAATAGAAGTTTCAAAACAGTATTGCAATATAAAATCAATACTTGATACTTTTCAACCAAAATATATATTCATTATTGAGACTCTGTCATCACAATCAGGGGCTGCCAAAAGCGACACAGGATAACAAAGCAATTGATAGAATATTAGAAAGAACGGTAATAAATCAAGAAAATGTAATTGAAAATGTAAATGTAACTAATTTGCTAATTATATATATAAAAAAAACGGAGAGGGTGGAATGTGAATCAATTAATTGAATAATAATTGAATTATATGAATGATTTTTCAAAACTAGTTCTGATCTTCTTAAAATATCTACAACAATAGAATATATCAATTTGTTGTACTATCTCACCGGTTATTGTTTAAGCTAGGTAGGGAGAGACTGAGTTGGTTCGGACATATGAAAAGAATGGAGAGAAATAGAATACCCAGAGCAGAATACGAGATGTCGGAAATGTGTGGAGATAAAAGAAGAGTGGGGAGACCGAGAGATGGAAGATGGGTGTGAGAAGAGCTGCTGAAGAGAGAGGAGAGGTATGGAGTGAAGTTGAGAGCGGTAAATGGTGGAAGAATAGAAAGATTTGTAGGGAGGTGGTGAAAAGAGTTGAAATGGAAGTGGAGGAGGAAGAGCAGAATCAGGCAGAGGAGACGTAGGAGGAAGAGGACTTGGGACTGGCAAAATCAAGTTGATATGTTGTGTCCTTGTAAAATGAACTTACCTAACTTTGTTAGGAAAGTATTTAGAAATAAACGAAAAAAATCTCACCCGCTGGTTTCGGGGCATCCGGCCGCTGCCGCAGTAACTTCTCGGCCAGCGTCGGCGCACAAAGTCCTGCGTAGAACTCGCTACACTTGTTCTCGCAGTTGCCGCACGGGTCGCCACTCTCGTAGATAGGGCGGTTATTGAGATCACCTTCTACACCGTACATGCACACCAAGTAGTCACACATCTTGTTGTCGTGACGATAGCGGGTGCGCGCGCAACCCAGTTGTTCTGTGTCTCCCCACACCATCTGAGTGTATTGCTTAGTAGTATTCCTAGCACAACAAAACAATACAAGTACAATATTCTTTCTATACTAATCTTATATATAAAAAGCTCGTGTCACATGTTAGAGGATGAACTCCTCCGAAACGGCTCGACCGAGTGCCGTGAAATTCCTCACTCACATTTGATAGGGGTGGTAAAGTATACGAGATCTTCCACCGAGCTTTCTCCTATGAGCAATATCCAAAAATTGCCACTTCAAGGACAACACCAGTAATGACGTTGTTCCATGACATTGACGGCGTACTCAAGGTCTGCTGCGCTCGACAACACATTTGCGGGGGTACACGCTAGATAGCGGCTAATCCGCCTTCCAGCACCTTATTCTTACATTAACAACCAACATTCACTACAAATCACTTCGATGGCAGTACAACGTTTGCCGAGTCAGCTAGTATAATCATATGAAGTATCCAAATTTAAATGTAATGTTCTATATCAATCATCAAACCTGAGTAGTATTCTTATTTCATAAAAAGTCACAACGTCGCCCTTATTCCGATCAACCCAAAGTGAGTCAGTCCCCTCCAGTGGTACAATGTAGAACCTGTGAGAGACCTAATTTTGTTGTGTTCTCCATTTCCAAAAACATAAGACAAAACCAAGAAATAGCTCTAAAGTGAACTCGAACATAACTGTTGTTTCGACGTACGTGTCATGAAAACAAAGAAAATAGTTGAGTGGCCGACGTATAGTTGTAGGCGTATACCCCGTTCACACTAGGATCACTAAGTGAAGTTAAGCTAACTGCATTCAGTATCATAGGTGACACCGTTCTTCACTGAGGTAAAGTGTTCACACTGTTAGCAGTGAAATGGTTGTCAGTGACGTCATGCACTGCCACCTTTCTTTTCGATTTGCTGTTAATTTTCATTATGTATTCATAGATTTACAGATTTTCTGTTAGTATCACGTATTGTCTTTTAACAATGCCATCTAAATAATGTACATAATGTGAATATATAGGCCTTGCTTTGAACCAACAATGTGACGTTTGAATGTGACGATGCAAAAGATGTTCTTCCTCGAGAAGGCGGTGGATTTTGGTCTCAGTTAAGATCCAACTTTGATCTAACTGCGTTCTGAACGCAGTTAGGGCTTGATGTCAGTTAGTGCTAACTGCGTTCCGTTCACATTACGTTGCTAACTGCAGTTAGAGGCTTAACTGCAGTTAGTTATCATGATGTGAACCGTGTATTACGGATTAATAAGCTGTGGTCTAGTTGGCCTGAATGACTGATTTAGACAACAATTCACTCCTTATTAATCTTTCATTAGAAGCAAAGGCCTAACTGAACAATTGATGGATTGTCCTTCGGATGGTTTTCAAAGTCAAATAGATCCTGGTTTCTACAGGATGATACCTGGAGATATATAAATTCTGCATGACTGTGTAGAACGGATTGAGTGAAAATTTTGTACAACATGGCTCCTATAAAGAAGTATTTTAATGAAAACCACGATTTATTGGTGAAGTTACACACACTGATACACACACTGCCCTCTGTGGGTTTTCTATTATCATTCACTTCAATATTATCTTTTTTTTCTCTTTTAATGTTGCTTAACGACCCCACCAACAGCTAGGTTATACGGGGGTACGAATGAGCGGATGATGATGAAACGATGAAGTGATGATAGGTGAAAGGACGTTCACAAAAACCCATGCCTTATGCGGGACTCGAACCCACGCCCAACGGTGACTTCAGTTACTACCGCTAGCGATAATTGACTTAGCCACCGGGGCGGCCCTTCAATATTATCGTGTGGTGAATATATATCACCCACATAATTCACGTCACTCATCACCACGTGATGTGTTCGATGAATTGAACCTTACCCCTCATGTGGAACATAACGGCTTATCTGCGCAGGATTGAACAGAGCCACTTCATCGAACCAAGTCTTGATCTGCGTCTGTAGCGCGTTGATATCTTCGTTGTCTTCACAGAGCAAGTGCTCGTTTCGGCCGATCGTGTAGCCGTCTACGCCACCGATCCATCGACAGAGTCAAGAGAACAAAAAAGAAAGAAACAAAATGAGTTATAAAATCATACTCCAAGTCAGATTCGATAAGGTTCAGCTAGAGAGAGGTCAGGGAACGTGGGTTGTGTCAGATCCAGGATGTGGTATTCAGAATTATAACCAACTATTAGATCATTTACATTCGGATATCGGGATGCACCAAGTCCTGAACCGGAATAAGGGATGAATATTGATTTACAATGTAATAAGATTGATGCGGTTTTCGTTAATATCAAAAACACAAACTTTATATAAATAAATGGGAATGTCTAATTTTGTCTTATTTTTGTATTTTATTAACAACAACTTGGGAAATACCAGTACATGAAGCTGACCTTCCATGAACGCGGTATTCGCTAAGCGGTTTTTTTAGTCGCCATGTTGAAAAACGACCAATCGTTGACGAGCGCGGCGCATGGCGGCACAGTATCCAAGCTAAAAACACCGCTTAGCGAATTCGCTTTTGAGCAATACTCTGTTCTCACAAGTTCTTGAATAAAAGTTTTAGAACTATTTTCCTGTTCAGAGTGATTTGGAACTTCGAGAAGAGTTTCAAGTTTAACAATCAGGAAAAAGCTGAAGCTGACATCAGAACTCGTCAACCATTCATATTTAGGTTCTTACTTCAATTTTTACGTTATGATAACCACAGACAATGTCTTCAAATCAAGTATAAGACCATCAGTGTTATAGTCACGCGATTGAGATTCTTCCAGACGAATGACAAGTTATAATGAACTATATTCGCTCAATTTTGTCAACAATCAATTCAATATCGTGTAATATCACCGTGGTTGGATCGTTCATTGGAGCAAGGGGTACGATCACGTCATTTTTTGTAAGCTTCTGTTAAGAATTTTTAATTGGAAAAGATATAATAGAACATATAAGTTTATTGGCTTTGAGAGGATCAATTGCCACATCACAAAACCATTTATACGGCCAACATCTCATTTAATTTTCTATTCATACTTTAGTGTTATCAATTTATATTCGCATTTGTTTTTGTTTCACCCTCATTACTTTCACATTATCAATTCTTTCTCTTATTTTATTTGGAATAATGCATTGCATTGTTTTTATAAATTTTGTTATACTGTGTCCGTGTGGCAAGAGTTTTGGCGGCAGTGTTTTAAAAAAAACTTTAAATAACTTGAATAATTATTTCCATGAGGAAAGTCAAGAATGAAAAAACAATCGAGCCAGCTGACAAGAGAATTCATTATCATCATGATGATTACGACCTCCTGAAACCCAAATAGGCCTAATAATTGACTGACCCGTGTTGAGGCACTCGGCCAAGTCCTGCCCGTAATTACACTGCATGGCAACCCGCTTGGCAATTGCCTCAAACTCCTCGTTCCACACTAGTTCCCTCATGTTGGCAGCACTGATTTGCGGGCCGGGATTCCCTCGCGGTTCGAGACCCAGCGCCACGTGGTCACGACGCTTATTGTGATCGGTAAGGATGTATTTCTTGTCATCGTCGGTCAGAGGGTGTTGCTCGTAGGCGTGGGCGAGACAAAGGGTACTCGGGGCATCCTGAAGTACAACAATGGACATATTTTTATAACTCTTCACCTGTCAATTTGAGAACGGATAAGTTTTTGTATACATGATGATGATGATTATTGTTTGCTTAACGACCCTACCAACAGCTAGATTATACGGGGGTACGAATGAGCAGGTGATTATGAAACTATGAAGTGATGATGAGTGAAAGGACGTTTACAAAAACCTATGCCTTATGCGGGACTCGAACCCACGCCCAATGGTGACTTCAGTTTCTGAAGCTGCCTCAGCTGACTGAGCTACCGAGGGCGGCTTTTTGTATACATTTTGTAGACATCTTAGAACATGTTAACTCAATTAGATACTGAAACTTACAGATGTTGGATTAGGGATTATGTAAGGCATTTATATTTCATATCTAGTTATTCCAATTTTCATTTCATTTGTTATTATTAATTTTTGTACTGTGCTAATTTATATTATTATCGCAGGCTGTGAGGTACATGTTGTTACAGGACTTCCGCTCTATTCTCACTGTACCTGTATACAGTGTATTATTCCCACTGTATGAAAACAGTCGCATCTTTATGTATTATTGATATCTTCAAATATATATCTCAAGGTATAAGAATTCGTTATTTATTGTAGACGAGACATGATAACGTTGACCACACCAATTTTGGAACGGTTTACTGAGATCATTCCAATATTGTTCTTCATATACATCACAGATTTTAAACGTTTTAATTTATTGGTGACACTTGTTGCTCATATTTAATAGTTCCTTAATTGCTTTCTTAATTGCTTTTATTGATGTGTAAAAAAGTACCTTAAAAATGCGTTTTCTTCGTTATTTCACATCCGATTGTTCCATAAATCGCTTAAAATAGGTATGATAGATCTTTCCACACTCAGTATAAATTTGAGAGCTTTTGAAAAAAATAAAATTCCAAGTATTTCTCCCCTGGCCTATTCTTATGGGGAATTTCCATACTTTCCGATTTTTTTCCGGAAAATCCGTTAGACCTATTTTTCTGAAAAACAATCCCAACCTATTCTGGTATAACACCAATTTGTAAAAAAGTTTCGAGTTGATTGAAACTTTTTCCTGACCTGTATGCCGCGTACAAAATTACACACAAAAAAACAAAAAAAAAAAAAAAAAAAAAAAAAAAAAAAAACATAAAAACCAAGCCCAAAATTTTTCGGTATATGGTAACTCCATTGTCTACTTGTTCTTTCAGGCGAGCAATTATTTCTGAATACTTGGAATTATATCGATGTAAATTTTGAGTGAACCATGGGTGAACCATTTATCAAGCGTTAGTGCAGTACGGTTTTCCCTCTGTAGGCTGGGCTAGTGTCGGGACGGTTTCCATACAGTATAGGCCACGACAGCTTCCTTCCTACTATTCTTTCCATCACCTCATGAGCCTATGAACCTTCACCTCAATATCTCATCTTCTCATTTATCCGACGCTAATAGATATCAGTTATATCATATTACAGTGCGTCGTTGAACCCAATAAATAAAAAATCTAACCAATGTTGCAAATTGCGTTTCATACTCATTTCTTCTGTATGAGATTTATTGAAAATCAACGAGACTATACCAAGGAGGTTAGATTACTATTCTCCTTGGACTATACATGCACGTACCTCCGAGTAAATACACATGAAATGCTTCAATATTCGTCCGTAAAAGTCGTCTCGACAATTAATCATGCAGTAGTCTTTAGCCGAACACAGACCAATCAGCGTCATACAAGCTAGTAGCACGGTTGCAGCTGAAACATAGGTCAAGTATACTAGTTAACACGACCTTACAGCACACGAGTTCTACCGAGTGCAGGCGAGTCTATACCGACACAACCACGATGTAATGATACAAAGAGACTACATCATAATATGAAGAAGTTGTACCTAATTCCATATTAATAACATGACCGGTATCTGCGCTTTCTTGGGTACAAAATAAGAGTCAAAGCCCCTCTTGACTGACGTGATTCAGAGACTTTCTTGTGATTTAGATGTGTATAATAGTGGCTAGGGTACCGGTGACATTGTTGAAATTAAAAATCTATAATGTTCGTGCAAAATAAAAACCACCACTAAATCGATTATCAATTGAGCCATTGTATAGATCGATATAAGAGCGATAGTTGTGAATCGGCATCCTTGACGCAGGTTCTGACCCCGGAAATGACTTCACTCTGACGAAGCGACGAACCTTCTTCATATTTTGATTTAGTTTGTTGGTATTAATACATCGTGATCCCACTGCGCCGACACTGCGGTTTCTACGCCAACCGTCCCAGATTTTTTGTTTTTTTAAACTTCAAAAATCGCCCAACTACTTCCAATAATGAATATCATCTTCATACAAATGAGAGTGTCTCATTTCAGTTGTAGTTGATTGATTTTATTCTCAGTAACCCTTGACTTTATTGCTGACTTCTCTGTTATCTTGGATTTTAGAATCCTGATAAAAATATTCTTTCCCAAATCAAGATCTTGAGTAACAATTTTTTTCAGATCAAGAGAATTGTAGGCCTATAAACGATGAGTAAAATATAACAATTACCATCTCTTTGACAATTACGTTACAGTATGCAGTCAGGAACGATTCTCTCAATGACTGAAATAATAATAATGAATAAATAATAAAATTCGTGGGTTTTTCCCAACTCTCCGATCTTAATCTATCGACTCGTCTTATTCGACGTCTTCGATCTCATTTCTTGAACCAACTTCGAAGTCAATTCTCTGTAAAAGTGTATATATAGTTGTAGTCTGAAATGCTTCTCAGCCCCAAACGTTAGAAGTAATTTGTTCGAGTATAAACATCAAAATCGTAGGTTTGTAATTTAATCACCTATAGGCCTATGGACTGTATTTATGTTTAATCAATACGAAATGAGATTTCATTTGAGAGACATTTAGTACCGTAATCAATTTGAAGTGTTCATGAATTTGAAGCTAATGTTTGTAATCATCATTCAACACCGCTTTCCGTCTATTACTTTTGTTTAAATCTGCATTTTTGAGAGAATAGAGGTAATACCGGTTGTGAATATTTTAACTCAGTATAGGCCTATATACTCAAACTCACATGCTCAATAACCGTGCCTAACTAATTTGTATTGCAAAATTCGAAAAACAAAAATGTACATACCTGCAGTTATACGAGACATTTTCATCGACGAGTTTGAAACGATATTGAAGACTGTCAATAATGTATAAAATCACTTTTTTCTCGACTGTTTTATAGTGACATGATCTAACTGGCTTTGTTCAAAAAAATTGTGAATGAATAAAAGATAATCTTAAACGTTTCTATTGACTCTTACTCACAACGAAAATTTGAACTACTTGATCGACTTCTATTTCATTGCCCACAACAAGATGCATTGAGGGTTGCGTTGGTTCGCCGTGTTGAGGCCGGCGAACCAAGCGAACCTATATTCCACACGTTTGTTGCAATACCGTGCAATGGGATACAAATCTTTATAATCAGATCAAAAAATCTTCAGTTTCAGTAAAACGGGTAGGCCTATTACTGTTGATGACGAGTGCTTTGAACTTGACCCCAAGTTGTGGTATTTTCCAATTATTTCTGTCAAAATTGAACATATTTTCTCCCTTTTTCAATTGTTCTACGAACTGATTGGTCTAATCATTTTGTAACTTTTTTTTAATAACATCGAAACATGATACAAAATCATTGTTTCCCAATCAAGGATATGGATGAAAGAAAGGTGATCTTACCACCCCATTTTAATTATTTATAACCAATTAAACTTCAACACCCAGGACTACGCTGTCTGTTACCATAATTTTCCGCCGCAGATAAAAGTCTTTCAGTTTCCAAAAGTCCGGAACACATTATAAGTAAAAACCGTTTCTGTGATATATCCGGATGTTACCAGCATTTAGTATTGAGAGTAAACAAAACACACGAATATTGACATCTTCCACCTTGAACCAAGTATCTTAAGCAATGTTCACTTCTTTCCATAACAGCAGGTGTGAAGTTTATAATTAAATAAGGAGACAGAAACAAAAATAATCAGTGATAGGCTTAAATTGTTGTAATTGGACTTATCACTCTACTATTTGGAATATATCTTGTTTCAATCATGTTTCTATCCTATTCTATTCGTCTCTATCAATCCTGTTTCTATACATCTTGTGTCTTTGTCCTCACCATTGGATCATTGGACGTTATATTTTTATATGTTCTTATACCTACCCCTAGAGTCCACTTTAATCTACGGATAAACTGAGCATAATGAGAAATGTAAACTATCATCTAGAAGTATATATAACTCTCCATTACAAACCTCGAGTCAGACATTCTGTCATTTAATAATCAAATTTAATATCTCGTCTTCGACCATTATATTCAAGTTCAACAATAGCATTTGATATCACGACACGACGACCGTGCGTCCCGTTCTATACTCTACAACTACCAATCAGATGCTTCGAGCCTGCATGTCTACGTCATAAATGCGTGATAGAACAGTTCAAACTGTGAGAGATTATCACAGATATGACGTCACAAGTACGTCATAGCAACGTTTAAGCTGTGATTAGCCTGGTTGTAATCTGGTTTAAGAGAGAGAGAGATAGAGAGAGAGAGAGATAGAGAAAGAGAGAGAGAGAGAGAGATAGAGAGAGAGAGAGAGAGAGAGAGAGAGAGAGAGAGAGAGAGAGAGAGAGAGGCGTGAGAAGATTGATTGTTCAGGCTATTGCCCGTTGACAACTCGATGGGATAATCTTTTGAGTCTGATGTGATGTTTCAAACTGGGACTTGCTACACGATTGTAAGATTTCTCCACGATACTCAATGCAATTAATGGTCAGTAGTTGTTGCGACCACCGTTATGCAACTTGTGATGCACTTGTGATACCCTGATTGGTAATTTTGAGAATACCCACTAATAAGTATACTTCACTTGATTGGATGTAATGTTTTGTGACATCAAGAGGACAAGAAAACGGAGGTCCCAATGGCTTATTGAATGGTTTAAGGGAAACTCATGAGTTTGAATCATTTGGTGTGAAATGACAGAGATATTTCGGAAAACCGTCCCAATACGTAAATAGTCATGAGGTAAATACGCTGAGATCAAGTCGATTTATTGCAAAAAACATATAGTAACGCATAATACAGATATATAAGTCAAGTCGAAAAGTTGATAAACATAAATCTTGTAGATTGTTATTTATACCCTAATAAGTTCAGGGGGTAAATCCCATCTTGTGCTGGGGTAATTGGCATATAATAAATTTAGACATGAATTGATAATTATAAAATAATGAAAAGTATATAAATGTGTGATAGTTAAACTGTAATACGTTAGTAATAATACGTTAGAGAAAATCTTAAAATTTGATTGAATTCAACGATATTTGTGAATCACTCAATCCAATCACATAGCAATTATGTCTACTCAATTCTTATGCCGTCATAGCGTTAATTTAATCCGTGGAGTTGGTCCCTCGTTTTCAGAATTGTGACAAAATAATTTAACGATTCGTTAGTGTTTCGGTAATGTTCTTTGTTACCATAAAAATGATCGTTCAATAATTATCAATGAAAACAGTGTTTTTTCATTTTCATTTCTGAATGCTTTTTCAGACGAAGCGTCAACTATGGCGTTCTCATGAATGTGTATAACCTCAATCTACCAACATGTATCAAAAAACTTCGTCTAACAAATGTCCAACTCGATCGACCGTCCGCCCTCATATCTATATCATCAACCACCAGAAGTTCCGACCCAACAAACTGCACGAACAAATTAACTCGAAATAAATAAACCACTTTCACTTCTATCAAATCTTTGAAATACATTCCTAATCATTGTGCGTCATTGAACTCTTTTTATCGTTGGGTGAGCACTCGAAATAATTTTCAAATCAATTCCACGTTCGGGAAAATCAAGTTAAACAGTCCTTAATTGAAGAAGTCTATCCCATTCTGGATTAGTAATTGCATCAGAAACGAAGATGAAATATTATTCGCTTCTTTGACTATACATTCTGGTGAAAAATGAACTAATTTTCCAACCTAAATGACTGTAACTGAGAAATGGTAATGGGTATGAAAATTTACTTTTGCATTCTCTTCATGATGTAAATAAAACTAGTTTTTTGATTGCCATACGGCATTATTCTTATGATATTTTCAATATCCTGTCGAATAGTAAACTAACAGACAATATGGTGGTTGTTTGTGGAATGATAAACGAAATGCCAAAAATTTGAATTGATACGTCAAAATTCTGTCCCGCTATCATATCGTTTGTTATGTTATTATTATTATTAATCCAGCATATCACAATTAATTGACTGACACACAGATAATAATTTATTCATTCCAATGAGATAACGATGAAATGAGGTGAAGTCTAAAGGACATCTAATGATCGTCCACCCTTACCGTTTCAGAAGCAATTGACAAATTTTCAGACAAACAAGCGTCTCTGATGAATTAATTCAGTTACCACCAACTTATCATTGAAGAATATATTATCTATTCTACCAGTTCAACCGGATGAATAAACAATTGGGATCTTCAATGGACGCTTGATGGACTACCAGGCCGCCAGGCCAGGCGCCATCTTCATTATAACAACTGTCGCTTAGCGCCTATCTTCAGTGGTTTAGTTATGAGAAGTAGAATGCGACCTACGATTCACGATTTTCTTCAAGAATTATACTACTTCAAAGTAGTTTAATAGTAATAGTTGAGTAGAAAAGTAGTGATGAAGTAATAAAAGTAATCATTGGTATAATAATAGTAGTTGGAATTATAGTATAGTAGTATCAAGAAATTATCATTCTGACACATCTTACTGTTTGTAACAAGCACGTGCGCAATTTTGAAATTCGACCTTTAACCCCCACTTCTCAATAAAAAAATCTCATTACTGAACTATCAGATGACCAGTAGTATCTTTATATTTATTAAATATCATCAATAGTTCAAAACAATTTGTTGTATTATCATAATGTTCATTTATGTGTAGGCCTATCTCCATTGATACGTTCCATGAAATGACAGTCTTATTTTTACAGTATCAGTATAGTAACAGTATTTACAGTTATTTTCACAGTATTTTTACAGTAATAGAGATGATACAAGAAAATCTCATGATACGCAAGCTTATCGATCAGCTGTTGACGAGTTATGGGGATATTTCTTGTTGCAGTGTTGGCTTCAATTGGTAACGTGGTATTGCAGCTACTAGTCGCGATCTGGTCAGCGTATCGAACGCACGTGTTGTGAGCTACAGGTGGTCCAGACAGGCGTGTTTTATTTAGGCCTACTTGTTGATTCGTGTGACAGATGAGTGCAGGATTTGTTCAATATTGTCGACATAGTTAGGTTTGTTTTGTGTTTGTGTGTGTTTATTTCGTTATACAGGATGTGAATATTGCACTGAAGTAATTGAATGTAATGTCAGTGTCAATACGAGTGTTTTGTTGGTATAGGCAAGCTTACGAAAACAATTAACTACGTTCTGTAGAACTACAACGCTTTCTAGAAACGATTTTTTTCGATGATAAAAGTGAGGATGCATAACGTTACAAAGTGTGTTCTGTCCCACATTCATTTTAAACTCGTCTAAAATTTCCGACTCAAAATTTAATTAAAATACAAAACTTTGAAAATTAGGATTAATTGCAGAATAATAATTGTTGTGATTTTGTTCGAGCTCTCTCCATACAGGGTTAAAAATCACGTATATTTTTTTTCATTTTAGTAGTTTGTTGACCTTCTTTGAAATAATTGATTCATTCATCAAAAAATTATACGATAGTGAGCCCATTTACACTTTTTCATCTGATATTGTCATAAATTCAAATAATCTAATTCTACAGGATCCATGGTGACTGTTTTATCACTCCTCATGCATGATCAATGATGAATCTACTACAGTACGTGCTTTTCCTTTAAAAGACGTCTATCATAACTCTAACATTTCAAATACCATCTTCTTACGTCACCAAAACAAAATATTTGACATAATATAATTAGCAACATCAACAATTACATCAAGATAGTCCACGTGTTTGACACCTCAGTCGACAGGGTAGAGAACTGTTGTTATCACGTACAAAACAACACTGCGCCCCATCGGTAGGCCACCATCATTGACTGATAATATGGCCTTGGAATACGGATAATAACACGGACAACGATGGAGTAGTAAGTATTTCTATTGATAACAATGTCACAAATAAATCCACTAATATAGAAGTATGGAAACATCCGATGGATAATGATAATGGATATGAAAAACGTACGTTCGATAGAACACACGTCAGTCGAAACGTCCGGTGGTTAGTTCTATTGGATAGGGTGGACTGACGATTGAGTGTTCGTCGGTCAAGTTTTGATAATGAATCAGTATTATCAGTTTGTATAGCTAGAGCTCACTAGTGTTAGTAGGTGTTCAGTGTGTGTGAACGTATAGTTTTAGTTTGTGTTGTGTTGTGTTAGTGTTATGTTGGATATTATGAGAAACAATTCACAGGGATATTTATGTAGACATAGCAAGGAGGTAGGTTTTAATGTGGTTGTCATTGATTAGTTGTATATTGATAGCTAGGAAAGCATTGTTGTTGATCAATATATAGTCATTTTAACATGAAATTAGATAAAAAGTTATATAACCACTTTGGCTTCAGAACAATGTCACTGCTTTCCTGTACTATCATTAATCATTTTAATCATTCTACAATAATTCAATATTGGTCACACCTGTTGTCTTGATTTGTAATAGGTTTCCTAATGAATTTCACAAACTAGGTTTTTAGGTTCAAACTAGGGTTTCACAAACTAGAGAGTGTTGAATTAGATGTTGACACTTGTTTCAATGGAATCTGTACTTTCGTTTGAGCTGAATCGATCAATGGGAAATTTTCTGTAGTAAGCAGAACCATAGGCTTATTGTATTGAGAGTAATCGGTTGGAAGAGAATTGCTGAATTAAATCAATAACATTGATAGAAATGAATCAGCTCGAAGACAATGAGGAGAATGTTAGTTATCACGAATTATTACACTGTTGTAATACTCCATCATAAATGATTAAATTCGAACATTGAATGAATTATTCATCATTATTTCTTCGAAAATAATATTTATGGTATTTTTTTACAACCAAGCCAATATCAGAACTACTTTCCAGGCGTGTCCCTAATTCCTGGTACATCAATAAGTGAAGCACAATTACACATTACCACACGTCAGGAACGCAACATGTCTTACAACCAAGCATGTATATAGGCTTAGTATACGATCGGATCCAATTGGTTGTAAAGTGATAACTAACTTAATATCTATGTGCCAGTATTGAAATGAAAATTTTCTTCCAAGTTCCAATCACATTATCAATTACTACTAAAATTATGAATATGTATTAAAAAAATACAAATTCAAATAATATTCCTCATGCGCATTTAATGAGGCCAATAGAGCATTTTGTAGTTTGTATTGAAATTGAGTTCATTTCACACAAAAATACAATTGTATTCCTTGTGTTCACGAGAGAAGTAAATGCGAATCACCCGTGAGCTAATGGTATGGGATAGTGAATGTGTTTCTCCAGTTTTTGTTCACTTCGTTCATCTATCGACTAATGAACAATTAGGAGCTGGTGGGGGTGTTGACCAAACAAATATTCGTTTCGAACATAATTTTAATGATATTCTTGATCTATACTGTCCATTTGCATTACCCTGATATCCGTGATTGCGTATGTCAGAAATGTAATAATCAATTCGGATAAATGAATAGAATGAAAATAAAATATTTTTTTATTCAAATTACGCGGTTAGTTCATTCTGTTGTAGCGGATTGAAGGTCCTTGATTCCTTCAAAATCTACTGAGCTGTCACACCTTCGGTAGGCCTATAGCAAGCTTTTTTTTTTCATTTTTGACTATACTTGTAATATAGTCGGTTAATAATAGATATATAGAGTAATAATAGATATAACTCCATAGTTTGACGATTGCTTATAATTCATTAACATGTAACATGTGAATTCAAACGCAATAAAAAGGAAATTATAATTCAGTTCATAAACACTGAAACGAGCAACTATCTAGTGGATATGGTTCTGAGTTTTTTTTTTTATTGTTTGCGTTCTGAAAGGGGCGGCATATTATTAGCCTAGTTGTTTCAGAATAACTATAAGTAATAAACTGCGATTTGTAATCTAGCTATTTTCAACTAGTGTTACGTATAAAGAAGGTCGACTACCAATTGAATAATTGTAAAAATGTCAGGGAATATATAACGTCACTGCAACTTTTGGAATGTCTGATTTTTGAACGATGTAGATGTGTTTCATTCCGTAAATCTCGTCATGAAAAAAATCATTATACTTTTTCCATAGCTACTTAACAAGAAATAGGAATAACCTACATTTGCAAAAACATAATTTATATTTATCAAAAAACAGCCTTCATTATGCAGCAACTAAATTATATAACCACTTGCCTACATTCTTGAAACAATCATCAGGTTCAGCTTTTAAATGTAAATTAAAATAATTTTCAATATTCAAATGTTATTATACCGTAAACGATTTTTCAACAGAAACTTTTCCAAATTAGATTTAAAATTCAGAATTTCGGATTTCATTACTTTAGACCAAATTTTGATTCAGATTATCAACTTAGATACGATACTTTATGTGATAACATTTCAATTCAGATTAATTTCAATTTTAATTATTTTATAAGTTAAATTAATGACCTGTCGAATATTTTACCATGTAAAATCATATAACTGACAATCAAGAATATTATTATTATTAATATCACTCCTATATAAATATAACGTTGATATTTGTGTTTGTTATTTTGGTATGGGCGACCTTCTTCTTTAAAGTGAATATAGAAGTTTATGAGATCATGTATGTCATCGATTCACATCATCATTAATTTCATCCATAATAATGGTCTACGTGACGATAACAGAGTCGTGCTTTTTTCTGGGTTCAAACAAACTTTATTCGTATCAGCAGGCTACATATTTATAATTTTATAAGCTGGAGAGTATAGACTTATATGTCTCGAAATAAAATCACAAATAAAATATTACTTTCGAGCGATGTACGGTTCGGTCACATTAGGTAGTTGATCAAGTCATATTATTATGCACCCTGAAGAAAAACTACTGATTTAATTATCGTACAGGGGGTGTGTAGATTTTATTCGAATGACATTGTTATATTCTTCATGAACCATTATATATGACCGCACGTATATGAAATTCTGGTTTCGAAATTAAGTTCAAGAACTAAAAAGTTTCACATTAGGTTCATAGTGTTCACAGTTCATAGTGTTCACTAATATAAGTGAAAAGTTCAAATTTTCCCAGCTTTTGTGTGTTCGATTTTGATGTACCATAGGCCTATATCACATGTGAATTTTTCCTTCTAATAACCTGGTTGTTGGTGAGACCCTAGGTAAACAAATGAATGTGCCTAGATATAACTATTTTGTTTCGTTAACGTCACACTTTTATCAGCCAATTTCATATCACTACAAGTACGTAAAAAGTCTTGTTAGTTAAGTAAACACCCAACCGCTAGTGAGTGACATACAGGAAAGTCAGGTCGAGGCCTATAAAATCTAACTGGGACATGAAAATGAGGGGAAAGTGTTTGTTAAATATGATGGAATTATGTTGTGATCAAAACGGTTTTCCGAACGGCTGTCTCCTCCGCTATTAGGGCTTAACGCTCGGGAGTATCGACCACTCAACTACTGTGTATCTGTAAGTTATTATTAGAAGCGAATAATGGTTACTAAAGACCTATGACACTAATAATAAAGCTTGCAATCTCTAATTAGATTTAATTGTATGTTAGTGTGAAAGGGGCAATTGCGCTTCGCGAGGATGTGAGCGTTTATACTTTTTTCATTAAGAGCACAATAAATCAATCATTAATAGGTCGACACTTGAATAACTAGAACATTTTGTAAGCGAAGCTTGGAGTATGTGACTATTGCTTTTTCCTGGTATTCACCATGGTCTTCGAGCATGGGATCACCTAAACTTAGCGCTATAATTCTATGCCTTATGATTTATTGATTCACTGCTATCTAGATATGTGTCGTGCATGCGAATAGTTACTTTCTGACGGTTTCATTCATTATATACGGTTTTGTTCATTATCTTTCTTGCTCTTTCTTTGTTTCGTCCATTTTCTTTCTCGATGCACCCTCACTTGGTCTAGCTCATTTTTCATCCAAGAGCTTCCATCCTTCTTTTTTCTTGAAATCACTATTCTTGTTCTCGATTTCATTTCCAATTTTTTTATATAATTACAAGTGAATTATCACTCCAATGACTTGAGTTAGCTTCTTTTCAAATAGTGTATAATTGAAAGTTGAATAATCCATTGAAGTCGAAAACAATTCCCTTCTTCCCAGCAGCATATTACCGTAGCCGTAACGTCAGAACTCATAGATTTTTGTCCCCGTTATCATCAGACGCTAGCTTTCTTGATATTGTTGGGCTAACTTATAATTGAGGTCAGGTTTGATTATTGTTTGACATAACTAAAAGTTATATATTTATTCACTGTAACATGAGAGTGAGAGCAATTATTTTGATTCCACATAAGTAATTTTGTACTTGAATGAGTTGCTAATACTCACACCGTTACTCAGAACAAACATTTCTTCTCATTATTGAAAATCGAAAATATACCAACATAACCTCATTGAAAAATGATAGGATCGAAAAAATCAATGGGGTACTGAATTAATCTTGAATATGGTATTACCCGTCATGTCCATATTTCTTCCCAATGAACTGAGATGGTGTTCTGCCATTAAAAACACCGTGTCGGAGGTTATGTTTACTTCTTCACAGAACATGAGAAAGGAATTAATAGAAATAAAACGTATGCCGGCGATGAATGAAACGATGGATTCAAAGAATGAAGCTGTTATTATTGAGATAATTCCGTTATAATCTCGTCCTTTTACGTCGGAAATCTTACCAAAATAATCTCATTCATTCCAATTCTTGTAATATTAAACACTCATCCAGCAAACATTACCTTGTCCAAGTCAATGAACCACGCCAGCTTACTGGGTTAATGTTTTCACAACCGGTAGTGATTACTCGGTCAAACGATGTATGTGGGTCAGTGTTATAATAAGCAAGGTAAACTCCATAGGTCTCTATACTTGTCGAAGCACCTGGTCGCTAGAGATAAACCATAGAGAAAACGGTCGATCGAAAATACACGAATATTGGAGGTTCGAAACAGCCGTGGGTTAATGTTGAATGATTGACGGAACGTACGAGCGTAGCAATAGAGATGGAAGTGTAGCAAGGTAAACATCAAATGTTAAGAATCGGGTAATTCGACCTTCGCCACTGCCTTCCAAATACGCCCATATTAGGACTATCAGACACTGTACATGCTGAGTAATAGAGAAGGCTATGGGTTTGATAACAAAATGGGGAAAATAACGTTGAATGTAATGGCGTTGAATATTATAGGTAGTACTTTGATACTTTTTAGAGAGTAATATCGAACTGAGGTGAGATTTTACAAAATGTAGATGAACTTGGATCAAATATTAGTTGATCAGTTTGCATATCAATGATATTGTAATTCACTTAAGTCATGATAACTTGCTGGTATAGTCAAATGGTATACCGGTATACATTTGAAAAACTGGTCTTGGACCTGTGAATATCGCTCAGCCTGACTTAAATGCAACCGTTTCTATATGTATATATCTACTGAGACGCGTGGAAAAGTAGGAGCACGTTGAACAGTCATTCAGGAGACCACGTGGTTCAATCGCCGCAATGGTCGACCATCCTGACAAGGTTTTTGTATAGCTTTCATCTATCGTTCAAGTGAATACTGGGTTGGTTCATCAACAAGTCAGGACTGCTTCCTTCCAATTGTCCAAAATACCCGATAAGAAAAATTTGCATCTCACTAAATCATTCATCTTTCACCGACGCCAGTAGATCTCAATCATCAGTATTCTGCGTCGTCAAAAGTGATATAAATACATAAAATTAATGAGAAAATTCAAATTGTATATTATTGTGAAATTTCTTGATAATATTATCTGAATTTTCAACTCAAATTTGTATCATCCAGAGCGATCGGTATTTCTATTGTACTAGGAGTTTGATGTATAAATAAATGATATATCACTAAATTGACTCCCCAAAAAATGCATTGTAGATTTTGTTTCAATCTACAGACTACAAGATACAGACAAAAAACTAATAACATTTTCAACAGATTCAATAATATGGTAGCAAAAAAATTTCAAAACATGAACTATATGGACTTAAAATGGTTTCGAAAATGAATAAATCACAGAACGTGTCGATGAGACTTGAACACAACTGCCCGGTCCGATACGATTCGGCAGGGTGACACTCCTGCCGCATGACGTAGTATGCGATTTTATGCAAAACCGAGCCATGTACATTTTGAAAATAGGGTGCTTATAACAATATATTGAGCAATTAGTTACCATTGGAGATTAGAAGAAGATACTTTTGGCTGCTGATTACCACATAGAATATGTTGGAATTATTCCATTACTGTTTCTGCCTGTATTAAAGCTATGATGAACTCAATATTTGTTATCGGCAACAATAAAAAAATAGTGAATATCAGTTTTAGATATTTCACTTGAAGTAGTATAAAACTTTACTCGTGCATGCATGGTCTGACGCAAGTGCTTTCTGTACCTGTTTGAAGGTCGCGATCAACAATCTTCCCTATCAATTAACACTAATCTCAGAAGTTCCGAGCCTTCACTATACTGTGATAAAATTGTTATTTTATCGCAACGTTTTATATGTTGCTTTGAAATGCATCCATGAATCATGAATCTTTATATTGACCGATAAAATAACTATTAAATATAAAAATGACAATTTTAAACGATCAAGAATAACGTCATCAAAGATATGTACACTTGCAGTCACATGAAATGATGGATCGAGCAACTTTATAAGATGGATCCGATAGAAAGTGTACTGATATTATGCAAAGTAAAACTATAGCAGTGTACACCAATATAGAGCAGTTTAGAATACGCATATGGTTTCATTTAGATTAAATATGAATTCAATTATTTTTTTCTGATGTGACCGCAAGTGTACATGGCTTTGATTGACGACTATATTTATCGATAAAACGCTGTATTGATAATTTTTTTCCGAGTTTCAACACGAACATATTTCGAATCAGAATTCCTGGAAATCTCTTTTGAATCTGATAGTATTTTATAGTATTTTTATTTTAACTCCGAATAAAGAACAAATACAGATGTTCCGTATTTAAAAGTGTACAATATTGAGTAATACCGTATAGTACTGAATAGTGAATGACAAAAAATCCAAATGACAAAAAATAAACGATATTAGTACTGGATACAGAGGGTATATATAACACTGAGCTCATTTTGATCACTCTTTCACGTGTAAATACTAATGTAGCGTTACAATAAATAGGTTTACGGTAATTCAATGAACTAATACTTTTTTTGGGGGGGGGGGGGGGTTGACACAGAACTTTATTGAAATACACAGATGAGCACATAATACAGATGTATAAGTCAAGTCGAAAAGCTGAAAAACATAAATTGTATACATTGTTGTTCATACCTCAATAAGATTAGGGGGTAAATCCTATCATTTGCTGGGGTAATTGGCATAGTATACGGGCAAACTTATAATGATTTTGGTTAAAATAAAACATACAAAAACGATAAAAGATGTGCGTTTACTGTACTTCTACACGTTCAAGGTATGAGAGTATTTGGATTACTTCTGAATATAAAATAAATGAAGTTGATGAAAGTGTTTGATCAACATGGAACCCATCCTGGTTATTGCGGGCACGATGACGTACTCATCTAAAAACCAGATATAGGTTCGGGGACAAAATTGGATGAGAATTCTCAAGAAAAACCACAATGGAGTATAAAAAACAATAATACCACCATAGCTAAGAATAAGAAAAACATTATTAATTTTCTTGGATAATTTTTTGAAATTCAACACAAGAATGAACCAATATCATTACATCGTGATGTAATCATTACATCATTACATGAAGAAACAAACTGAATCTATAAATATAATCTATGTGGATGATGGGTGATAAGATAGCCCTTGTTTGATCCTACAAACGATCCTACCTTTCATATATAGCCATAATTAGGAAACAATGATTTTGTATCAAATTTCGATTTCAGTAATACATAACAAATGCCGCCCCGGTGGCTAAGTCAATTATCGCTAGCGGTAGTAACTTAAATCACCGTTGGGCGTGGGTTCGAGTCCCGCATAGGGCTTGGGTTTTTGTAAACGTCCTTTCACCTATCATCACTTCATCGTTTTATTATCATCCGCTCATTCGTACCCCCGTATAACCTAGCTGTTGGTGGGGTCGTTAAGCAACATTAAAAAAAAAAAAAAAAAAATAAGTAGAGCTACAAAACGACGGCAGTTATTCACTTGATTCAATAGTTTTAAAAAACACGACACAAATATCTCGCTCATTTTACAGCGCATGCTGCGTTTGCTAAGTTTTTGATGATGATGAACTACGTGCTGTTCAAAGGTGTGTACATGCGAACGTCTGGGTGTGATAATAACAGTCTCCTATTACACCCACACACCTACATGCACACTTGATCCACCTGTGAGCATGCATCCCACTGGTTCAACCCATCAATATTATGACGTCACATCATGGCATTGAGATACTTGATCACTGTCTTTATGTAATAAGCAGAACAAGGGTTGAGCAAATTAATAATCTTTAGGAATGTGATGCCCGCACACTAGCAATCTTGCATACGATCATATTAATCTCTTTCATGCCAGTTCACTTTGAGTTTTCTTATAGTTTTCTTTTGAAGGCATATTTCATTCTATAGAGGGCCTACATTGAAATGAGAATGAGAATTTGTGTATATGAATTAATTTCTAAATACCAGAATACTATCATTTATTTTCATCAGTTTACATTACTCGTCTTTATGCAAGTTTATTTCGAATGTTCTAATCTCACCATTGTGAGGGCGAAACTAAAGACTATCATCAATTTGGTTATCTATTCGACGCGGTATTTTTAGCCTCGATCTTTTTACAAGCGGGTAGTTGGCTGCTGCTGCGGTCATTTGTCCGCTATTATTCCACGAATAATATTATTCTACATTATTATTCTTGATTGGTATTTCTTAATTATTTATTCCGTAATATCATTTTGCCCACGATGACACGATCATCAGAATGAATGAATGAATACGAGAGAAACAAGCGTCCAGCGGGTTCATTTTACGCCTGTCACAATCATATACTTTTCTCAATACATTTTTTCCCAGATCTTTTTGTCTTCAGCATTTTTGCGTCAGTCAAATACTCAAATCAACTTGTTTCTATCCAATCAATATATAACTCCGTTGATCACTTCTATCAGATAGAAATTGTATACACTAAGTTATTGTGGCACAACATACCAGGGTATTCTGAATTTATAAATTTCGATATAGGCCTACAATATTCATGCTGCTACATACTCTCTTTGAGTCGGCTAGAGCACTTGGCGTTAAAATTGTTGTATATTATTGTAGTGTGATTTGGATTTGTGATTAAGAATTTATATTTTCATTGGGTGGACCAGTGGCTAGCACGCTGAACCGTCATTTAGAAGTTCGGGGTTGACAGCCATGTTCGACCGTCCTTTCGTTCTTACCAGTTTGGGTCGGTACCGCCTCATTCCACAGCTCATTCCACATATATTTAAAAATACCTAATGACCTTTCATCTCATGTTTCCATCATCTCATCCATCATTCACCAACGCCAATAGATCTCGGGCATCAGGGCCCGGATTCACAAAGAGTCGTATCTTTGGTAAGGACCCTTTAGATAGGTCCTATTGGTCCTAAGATAAGACTCTTCGTGAATCCGGGCTCAGTGCAATATGCAGTTAAACCTGGCCAATATAAAATGATGAATATATATATAAGGAGAGTTCGATATTGATTTATTTCTTTGTTTACCTCTAAAATAGCCTTTTCCACTAGTCCTATACACGGCATTTTAAATGAACGCTTCACTTAAGCTCATTAAACGGTAATTTGATAAAGCCTTAACACGATTCGATGCAACAAGCTCGTTGATTGGTGATGGCCACATGGTCGAGACCCGGTGTTGGCCAAGGTGGACAAGATATCACCGGACCAAACGCTGTCAAACCACCATGGGCGTGACCACGGTAACCGTATCACACCTGTAGCCCGGCCACCTCCGCGGACCAAGGCGATCGCATTGCTGTGGCGTGGGTGCATACGTCTCGTAGCGTGCCTTCTGTTCGATGCAGTGGAATCTGATATTCACTTTGGTATGGAAATGGATCTTTTCACGATTTAGTTGATAGATATTCAATTTTTAACTATCTCATAAACAAAACAGTTTGAACTCGTATGGGGAAAAATTGAACTGTTCAATCATTCTGATAAGAAGTAGGCGTACGTTCATGTACAATATCATGTACTTTTCAGTTCAGAAATGGAGATTATTAATAATTTTTGATTCGGAAAATGGAGTACAACAAAAGTTATATGTTAATGTACCTGATTCGAATAAAAAAAGTCTATCACCTCAACTCGTTTGAAATTCGACATTTGACTGACTTCTCATTCGATACGTTACCGAAAGTCAAATGGATCACGTTTTTTTCGAAAGAGACCTATAACTCTGACAATGTAATAAATTCTCGGAATGACAAAATTTGAGTTGTTCAAACTCGGTGAAAAGCACATCGAGGGCCCGCGAGTCCGCGCCTGGCGCCCGCCGACCATCATAGACTGCCCGGTCTGACGCCGCCACAGCTCTCAGGTTCGCCTTCCGTGAAAAAAAAAACGAACATTCCCCAAGTCCAAAACCTCCGTCAACTTTACTGTCTTATACCGTGGCGTAGACCACCACTCTGCCCGCCATGCAGTCTGGGCGCACTGACAAAAATCTCCATTCATCTCGACCATCCCTTTTAGTGCAACATTTTCGTGTATCGGAAAGAGTTTGTTATAACTGCGTAAAAAAGGGTCGAAGTGGCGACGTCATCGTCAAGCTGTTTATCGCTTCTCGGACTCTATTTCAAGCACCATCACCAAAACACTGAGCCCAATCACGCGGAGAACCTGAGCGCCATCACCGAGTAGGCCTATTTTTTATATATATTGGGTTTAACGACGCACTGTTATGATAACTGAGATCTAATGACGTCAGATGGATGATTAATGAGATGATGGGATGATGAGATGAATGTTCTTGGGTAATCGGAAGGATAGTGGGAAGGAAGCGGTCATGGCCGACTTATTGTAGGAACCATCCCAGCATTAGCCTGGACTACAGAGGGAAACCATGAAAAACCTCCGTAAAGATGGTCGGCGGCGGGGATCGAACTGGGTTCGGAATTCCCCTCGCCTCCCAGATCACATGAAGCGAGCGCGTTAACCACTGCGCTGCATGTGCCGGTAGTAGGCCTATTGTTTGCGAGTTACGGGATTGAAATCTATATATTCTATTTGTATACTTGAGTTTGTGTACACTGTCAATCCGTTTTGACATAATTATGACATATCCCAAGATTTCAATTGTTCCAATCTTAATCTAATATTGTGCTGTTGGCAAACTAGCTATTCTCATGTTATCTGTGTTGAACCGATTAGACGATTATATTGATAAGCGTTGAAGTTTGGAATGAATGAAGCAACATCAGAGTTGACCTCTTTGTCCAATTTGAATGTAGGTCTATGCTGTGCAAATTTGTGAGAAATCTGTAATCATAGATCATAGCAGAATCGTCTCTTCCAAAGTCGTTACAATATAACAATAAAAATGTGCATGAAATGTTACTTGCGGTATTTGTAAGACGTAGATACTAAGACTACGTATAGACGTATACGTATAGGTATACGTATACGTGTAAGACGTATAGGGCTACCCAACACAGGTCTGCTCATAATTACTTGAATAGAAGTGAAATCGAAAAATTCAAATGGCTGTTTCAGGGGGGGGGGGAGGAGGATCACATGAATGTATGTATATATATATACATATATATATATATATATATATATATATATTACGCCTATATGTGAATATATATGGTAAGAAAATTATTGGAGAAAGCTAAGATATAAAGATGATTTAAAATGGAACAAGATTGATTAGCAAATGGAAATATATTGTGAACAAGTAAAAGATTAAATACAATAAAAACTACATGCATACATGATACATACATACATATAGTCATATATATGAATATAATTATGAAAATTTGTTTGAAATTGAAACTGTATACATTCTCTCATAACGTGAATCCTCTCTCTCTCTCTAATATCATCTCTCGCATGTTATTAACAAACTGGCAAGTAATTACATGCACATGTGCAATTAAGATGTTGAATCAGCCATTAATGACGAAAACACATTGTTCATGACGTCAAAGAAAACTATATCGTTATTGACAGCCCCGATCGACCGTCTCACATATCTGCTATCATTAACCTCTATCCGTCCCGATCCACCTATTCGTGAGACTACATTACATATTGTTACTCTCGGCCTTTCCACTATCTAATATATTTATATTCCCTCCTAATTCTTCAAGATCATTTCTATGACGAAATCTTATCCAGCATAATTAAAACACTTAAAGAATAATGAAACGAATACCTGAATTAATCCATTTAAAAGCTTTTACAACTTCGTAAGAGTTAAGTGTGATTAAAAGACGTGGATAACGCTTGCAGGATCGAAACAGCTGGTTGTCTGTGTTGATTGATCAGGAAGACGATTGATCGAGACCGAAAGTTATGTTTTAATAATGTTATGATGCCGTAAGGAGGGTAACATTGAACAGTAATACTTGAAAACAAAAAGCTGCATTTTACAAGGCTTAATTCAGTGTTTTTTCGATGCTGTGTAATATAAAATGATGCATTCGATTGCATAGGAGAGTTATAATTAAATATTCACAATCGGTGTTAAGGAGAATGAAGTAATTAGTGGTTTTGATCGAGTGAATTCTGAGAAAAGTTGCATATTATTCAATTTAATTGATGTGCTAACAGTACATTTGAAGTTTTCACTAATAGAATATGTATGTCTTGATGTTGAGAACTCGACACAAGTCATTTTCCCCTCATCAACGTTAATGATGACAAGGTAGGTTCGTTGGTCGGGGCATAAAAGGGCTATTCAATGTAAATTATACAGTGTCATATAACTCATTCAACACACTGTATCTGTTGCACTGATAGTTTCAGGGATAATGAACAATATTAAAATTAATGAATACTGGCATCAGAACATGTTGGGAGAAAATCTTAGAATATTCCCATGTGGAACATTTTGGCGATTATAATGTGTTGATTATTCGATTAAATCTGAGTGTCAGTTCATCTTATACTGAGCTCATTGGCCTATTTAAAATGCATTTCCTTTATGTTTTAATAATATATCGGGTAACGACGCACTCTACTGGTGACTGAGATGTATTGGAGTCCATGAATGATGAATGATATGAAGGAATGATTAGATTTTATAATTTGTTTTTGTATACTGGAATGGAGTCTGTCGGCGCTTGTCGTTAAAGGGGTACGTGCACGGTTCTTAGTCTTCTTACATAAATCGAGAAATTCATCTTTACTATTTTTTTCCATTTGATGAAAATTTCCATGTGATGTAAATCATTGATGTATTATCTCAAAACTGATTGAATTCACAAAAATAAAATGTCCTATGAATTAAAGAGCATGAAATTGTCTTGGAGATATGAACTTTTCATTCAATTACACTGGTTTTCAAACATAGAAACAAATTAGTGAAGGTGAATTTCTCTATTTTTGTAAGCACCGTACACGCACCCCCCTTGAGTAATTATCCCATAGTATCATCCTGAACGTCAGAAGGAATTTGTAGTGTCAAAGGGCACGTCAGAGGGAAGTGATCGACCATGACGGGAATCGATCCCAACCTCCTGAATGTCTGTCTAGTGTACCATCCACTCGACCACCAGTCTCAGTCTATCTTCATATAGATTTTATAATCCGTTGTACAATGCGTCAATGACATAATAATTCCTGAATGGGTTGGTTACATCAAGCCTCGATCTCAATGACACATTACCAGCTTTCTTCGATGATCAATACATAAATAATTGCCATCGATCCCACATTCACTAATAATAATAATAATACATTTACAATTCAATTCGTCTCTAATTACAATAATGTGCGAACACTTGTTGGGCCTGCAAGTAAACCTACTTGCTATGGTACTGCGAGTTGAGTCCTTGGCACTATTATACACTAGAACCAGTTCAGTGGCGTGGCACATGTGGCTCGGCCGCGTATACGCCACTGTTCTGATGATAAGACGATTATGAAATATGAAAATAATAAAGATACACTTCAAAATGATTACTTTTATAATGAAATAACTTGACTTAAACAGTCGGTATTGAAAATCGGTATTTATAGTCAATGCTAGGTTATTGAACTTCACGTTTTATATAATCATGGAGGATCTTGAAACTGTTTGTGGTTTTGTGTAAATACTGCTTAACGACCCCATCAACAACTAAAGGTTATATGGGGGGAAGAATGAGTGACAAAAAATAAATAAAGTAATGATAGATGAAAGGGCGTTTTCAAAAACCCATGCATTAGGCGAGACTCGAACCCAAGCCCAAAGGTGACTTCAGTATCTATCTTTATAGCCATAGTTGACTGACCGCATTCTTATGTTATTAATTTTATTTCATTGTGAAGACGTCCATGCAAATATTACGAGACTCTCTATATGTAAATATGTGTGATTCTTCATTGTGCTGTATGCACAGATCGGACTGTATGCACGGATACTTTTTGAGAAAAGTTTTTGAGAAAGAGTTTATAGAAAAGTCATAAACTCATAGGGAGAAGCTACAAAATGATTTTGATAAAACCTTTGGCAAAATGAGATTGTTCACAGAATTTACATTAAATACGTGAAAGAATGAACATTAATGAACATAATACAAAATGAACACGTATTTTGGTCCAGCTTTTACGATAGAAAAAAATATAAAAAATCAACAACGGGGTTTTCGGACCCGGTTCGATCCCCGCCGCCGTCCATCTTTACGTGGGTCTTTCGTGGTTTCCCTCTCTGTAGTCTAGGCTAATGCCGGGATGGTTCCCACAATATGGGCCACGACCGCTCCCTTCCATCACCCAAGAAACCATCATCCCATCATCTCATCAATCATCTGTCCGACGCCATAGATCGGCGCTATCAAAACAGTGGTTCGTTGACCCAATATTAATATATATATATATATATATATATATATATATATATATATATATATACATATATATATATATATTTATCGAACTAAATTTCATCATGGATGTGATCCAATTTCAAAATGCATTAACGTTTAGTCATTCATGAAAATGTGATATGATTATAATATACTTCAATTCATTCGATTAATTCGTCTTTTGCTTCGTTCCCACTTCAATTTGCTACAGATAATAATTATACATTCCCGAATTATTTGTGTAAATTCACTCATTCATTCGTTAAATCATTCGTTGGATTGTTTAATACATTCAATCATTCATTATGTCGTATTAATTAATCAATATTCGTGTTCACGTGCACGAAACCCTCGTTCTTGAAATACAGCTGCTGTATCCTGCGTGTATAAATCATGAAGGCTAACTACGTCAGAGCTTTGAACGAAACGATGCTGAGGCAAAAATCAACATTCCAGATTATTTTAATTTTCTCACCGATTTATTCATATTTCTCTCAATGACCTACAAATGAATACCCGCTCTTGAATTGAATTTGAAACTGTAAAATGTATCACCAAAGGCCGATAATTTGAAGTTATATTTAAATGCTATCGAAATTAGATGGATGAGATTTCATATAGCTAGCTCCTGAAATGAATGAATGTTTCCGAAAATTCATTTGTTTACCGTAATATGTGGTAATCTCTGTATTGACATTTTGTTGATTCCAGTTGAACACTTGACTTACTTATAAACTAGATTGTGGTAAAAAATCTTGATCACAGATATTTCATTCAATAGAATCAAGAGACTTGAAATAACTATTTAATTTAGAACTAATATCATATTTTCATCTTGCTTAGAATCCCTGATAACTAAAATATAAACCTGACGAAATTATTGAAAAATGACATTTCGGGTTGAAATTGACTCAAGAAATCAAGCATCATCGTTATAAAGTTCACATTTTAATATAATTTATCATATTTTATCATATCATATATCATATGTTGGTAATGTCCGGATATATCACAGAAACGGTTTATACTTATAATGTGTTCCGGACCTTCGAAGACTTTCATCTGAAGTGTGGTCACGGACAGCGCGTAGACCTAGTGTCAAAGTTCATTGCATTTAATTGTGAATAATAATAAAATGGAGTGGTAAGATCTCCCCTGTGGTGCCCCGTCCAAGCGATCTTACTTTCATCCATAGCCTTAATTGGGGAACAATGATTTTGTATCAAGTTTCGATTTTATTTAAAAAAATATATATATATATATATATATATATATATATATATATATATATATATATATATATATATATATATATAGTATACGTAATTTCCGTACAAAACATCGGGAAAAACATTATAAGTGCAAATGTAATCTCCCCACGATCGAATCTCGTAAATATCTCAACACTGCAATTTTATTTCATTATCATTTTTTTCTGAACGTTATTATTCTTATTAATTAAATTACCATCAGTATACGATATCAACTAGTTATTTATAGTATACTATTGCTGTGAGATCATTTTATGATATTACACACTCAATAATAAAACTACAATATAGATGGTGTTAATTGCTCGCTGAAATTCACAACGATCATCCTTCACATTTAACCTGTTGCGATATATTATAGAACAGTCGGA
Source organism: Brachyptera putata (assembly GCA_907164805.1). Taxonomy (NCBI): domain Eukaryota; kingdom Metazoa; phylum Arthropoda; class Insecta; order Plecoptera; family Taeniopterygidae; genus Brachyptera; species Brachyptera putata. The sequence continues at coordinate 8,605,044 of OU015467.1, forward strand.
AGCAATGATATGTTAATACCCTACTATTCGCATGGGTACATCAATGCGCATGCTCATAGCATCCAATGGTGTAACAGAAAAAAATGATTCAAAGTGTGAGTGCTCTGTGGATAGGTGATATATTAGCACAATTATTTGCTAAAACAGTAGTTCATAATATATCAATCTTGATCACTGATTGAAGATTGTTTTTGAGATTTTAATTCGATACTTTCTTGGTTTTATCTTCTCTTTCAGCAGTTTTATACTCCTTTCTCTTATCTTCTGAATCACTTTTTATTTTTTCATTCATATCCCCGCAACCGTACATCTCTTTACATGGGTTTTTCGTGGTTTCGCTCATACAGTTCTTGCTAATTAATGTTGGGATGGTTCATACTATATAGGTCGTTTCCAATTCCCACTATCCTTCCCTAAATATAGTGGGAAACCTTTATCTCATCATCCCACCTTCTTATAAGTCATTCATCCGACATTAATAGATCTTATAGCTATCATTAAAATGCGTCATCAAACCCAAAATGGAATGAGGAAGATAAACATAGGCCTATATTGTTCGGTTTCTGCAGTTTGATTTTTAAATAATCGACTGTCTCCATAACTCTATGATTTAAACGAAGGCCTTAATAGTTACTTCAATTACATTTTCATTTTTCACTTAGTGCTTCATCTGCTCGACCACTAGTCTAGCGCGATGAATCGTCTCTCCGGAGACTATGGATGATTTCCGCCACGGTCAGATATGGGTTTTCCTCAGTCATTAGAGTACATACAGAGATAATTCTCTGAAAGTGGGCCAGAAATCTTTCCTTTTTCCGCTGTCCCAAATACTTCATAAGAGACCTAATAATCTCATTTTTCCACAATGCCATTCAGCCTTCACCAACGCAAATTGATCGTGGTTATCATTATGGAGTGCGTCGCTTAATCCGATAGAAATGAAGTAATATTTGCACTCATCTCACAGATTACGATTTTATACAATGATACATATTCAAAGAATGCATTAGTGATGCATTAATTCTACTGGCAGATGTTTGTCCCAATCAGACATGTGCTACACACCTCACAGAATCGACAAATGTTAATTATATTGCATTTGACTATAGTAATTGAGAATCAAATATTTCCATTATGAAAATCCCATTTTCTTCATGACTCCCTGCTGCAACCATGCTATCAGTGGAACCATGCTATCAGATGACATTCTCATAGAAACCTCATCAGTGTAAATACATCTGCATAACTAATACAATTAAAAACACCAAGAATAATCTCCTAATATTGTTCACGAAACTTCGATTTGGAATCCATAATTATCTTGAAAATGTTGGTCTCCAAAATTATCCAGATTTTCTAATCAGAATCCGAATTTAGGAGTGAGATCAATAATGTCGAATTGAAATTTCTCAAAATGTACATTGATATTCTGGTCTTGAGTCGAAAACTGTTGTGTGAGTTCATTATTCATGAACTCAATTGTGGAAATGGGCATACTTATGTTTTTATAACAGCAACATTTTCATTGTAAAATAACTAACATCGTTCTCAGGCTATCAAAAAACGAATTTCACATTCATGAATTAACCCAAAACTAATATTAGGTATAGGCCCAATGCATTTCACACCGAAACCTCGCTGTTTAAAATGTTATCCAAAACATATTCGAATACTTCCGTTGTCTTGACATATATCTTATTTTTGTCGTTTACATTTCTTTCTTCAATTTTCACATCTTCTATTGATATTGATAATCTTGATGGATTTTTGTATCTTCAATCGATCACTGATTTTTTCAATACAATTTTTTTCGAAATTGAAAACGATTTGCGAAAGAGTGATTTTTCAAAAAATGAGTATTTGAACTTTCTTTTGTCTGTGTAATCTGTTATTTCACTCTCTTTGTCACTCTTATCTATCATAGATTTCCGCAATATTTGTCTAATGGCCATGCACGCGTCTATTTTCAGTATGCCCGGCTTTTGGAGCGGTCGCATCCAAGACGACGACGTCGCTTCCCACCACCCTCTCATCAGCAAACACCGTCGCACCTCCGCGCCTGCGTACTCGTCATCGGCTCCCTACATACGCGGCTCTTATCGGCTTTACATGAACAAGCTCATCCGCTCCGAGACCCTTAGTGACGTGACGCAATCAACACCCAATCCAACACGTCTAGACACGCCCTCTGACGTCGTCGTCATGACGCCCAGCACCAACAAGCCGCTCAGCGCATCTGTCGGAAAGAACATCAACTACATATGTAAAATTACTACTTTACCGGTGCCGAACCATGTTGGTAATAGTAACTACCTACAGAAATTTTCCGCCTCAAATAAAGATGTGTCGACAAGATCAACCTCTCCAAATTTCTTTGATAAGATGAATTGGCTGAGGCGCGCTTCTAGTGGTCTGCCGCTGAACGACGACAGTGGGGGCGGAGACATTGCGCAGAGAGTGCGACGCACTGGTGCTGTCAATACGCGTGGTTGTAACGAGATAGAAGTGTCCGGTCGGTTGGTGAAGTTTCCGTCGGTAGGGAAGCTGATAAGTAAATACACAGAGATAATAAACGCGAACGAGGAGAGAAATAAAAGAGAAGTGGTGCGATTACGACGGACAAGTGAGGTTAGGGACGCTAGTCTTAATAGGGCAGGGAGACGAGACGGGAGTTTGAAGCGTGAAGTAAGTCAACTTATTGTCAGTATAGTAGTGGATGGAGAGAAAGAAACTGGCTTAATAGATATAGGTTCGAAAGAGAGTGAAAAAGTAAGTGAGAAAGAGATAGTTAATGACGCTGACAGGAAAGTGATAGAAGACAACAGATGTGAACGTGACAACAGTACATCTTTTAGCAAACTCGACATGAATAAATCACGTAGCCGACATAAATCACATGACTCTAATGCAGCATTACCGATTGGTAACGCTGACACGGAAGAAATGCAACGCTCTCATGTTGACAGTACGACGCCAACACTGGTTTCAGCTACATCGCCAACATATCCGTTTATATCAGTGCCAAGTTCATCGACATCACCGCAAAGTTCGTTAATAATAACTCTAAATTCATCAACTTCACCTATGGGATCTGGTGAGGGAGGCTCGCCGGAACCCTCAGAAGCGGACTCTCCGAATGATATACCATTCTGTTCCGAAACAAATAGGATTATTTGTCTAAATCAACTCCATAGGTCACCGTCTTCATCCCAAGACATATCCAGTTCATTACAGGCACCTTTAAGTACGACGACATCATTGTCAACCACCGGGGAAGTCTGTTCGTTAATCCCACCACTCAGTACGTCCTCATCTCCACGTAGTTCCGCTTCGGACGATGGCTGTTCGTTGACTGCTCCGCTGGGCAGTGGTTTCAGCTTGACGCCATGTAGCAGCGAGGAGGATCTTGTCGCTTTTCATCGCTGTTCGAGCTCAGACTCGGCAGTGTGCCTAGAAAAACACATACACGACGACATGTTCAGGAACTTTACAGGGGAGGGAAATATGTTCAGTTTTGAATCCGAGGTGAAAAATGTTGGCAACATGGATAACATGTGTAACGGGGTGCATTTTTGTGAAAGTGAAGAGAAATCAGGGGAAGCAATTAGTATTCGAGATGGAACGTATTCGAAGACAAAGTCACAAGGGACGAATACGATGACGTGTGATTTTAGAGAAGAACATTTTCAAACAGAATGTATTTTAGAGTCGAAAAATGAAACCGAATCGATTGTGCCAAAAATTTTGGATTTCTTTGCTGGATTCGAGAGTGATATTACTAAAGGTAGTTTCGTGGAGGTTGACTTTATTAAGAGCTTGGGGGATGAAGGTGATTTCAAGGTGGAGGACAGTAGAGTTGAATTACGGGGTGCGGAGGAGGTAGTGGAGATTCGAGTGAAACATCGAAAGAAGGCACCATTATTGAAAATGAAGTCGATGGTGATGGAGGAGGACGATATTGATGAAAGCTATCAGAAAACACCTGATTTTCACTTGAAGTCTCATCCCAGTGTTGACGGCAACGATGAACTCATCGAGGTACGCTGGCAGTCAACACAAACTGACGATCTTGATTTTCCCCCGACCGATAAACCAAACGCGGATCGTCGACAATCCAATCAGACGGACGATTTCGATCCTGATTCGATATTTCGTCGAGACAGCATCGAATCACGCCGTTTCTCAACACAAACCGATTACAACGATACCGAATCACTATACTCACGTCGTGAATCGATCTATTTCCGACCTGACTGTATCGAGCTTACGCCGTCAATCCACACAAACTGAAGATAATGACTTCGATTATGATTATCGGCGAGATTCATTTGATTCTCGTCGAGGATCAATCGATTTCCGACGTGAATCCATCGATTTTCGACGCCAATCGACTCAGAGTTTTCAAACGGACGATGAAGACGCTCCGACGCCTCCATACCGTTATTGGCGGACGCCTAGTGTGGTTGTGAGTGATTACTCCGACGAGACCCTTGCTGTGACGTTGGAGGAAATCGAACAGTTCCGCAGTATGACGACGCCGTCAGACGCGGCGTCGTCAATCGGTACCGGAAGCGGTTGCAGTAGCGTGAGTGTTCTAGATGTTGAGTGTGTACTGAGGACGCCGTTATCGAGGAAGACGTCGTGCAGCTCTTGCAGCACGCTCAGTGGCGATGAGGAGAACTACGAGGGGCTTGAACATGTGGTGCAGGCCGATAAGGTAGGGGAAACCATTATCGATACGATCAAAATTAATCTGTTGCAATTTCCTACAGCAAGCATTATGTAGATAATAAAGTAGATACAGGTGGTTGTGGTGCATGCATTATCAATCAATTCGATAGAAAATTACCAAGAAGTTCGCTGTCACTCATAAAATGTATTTATTCTCATCCTAAACAAATCATTCACTTCTCCCAAAATTTGCAAAAGGAGTCAGAAAATCAAATAAAACACATTCACATTCATGAAATCACGAATTCCTGTAAATCCTAGTATTCCACGTTTTTGTTCACAACAATCAATGAATGATATAGATGAAAAAAATCACGTTTTCACAAGCTCAAATTTGTTTATTGCCTCTTTTGAGCAATTTTCAGAATAGCCCTCACACCCTTTTCTCCAGGGATGCATTCACTCATTCGATCTGACAGCGTCACTGAAAGTCACATTGGTTCTACACGAATGTCACATTCATAATTATGCGAGTTTGACAAACGAAGGCCGGAAACTCCTCCGGCTCAATCAAATTCATTGACGTCAGCCAGCCTGTTGAATCGTTTAGTCTGTTCAGTTTCGCATACAAAGCCTACAGTCCTAGACAATTGGAGTCACCCATTGTTACTTGACATGGCCATGGCAACAGGCCACGGGCTATGCCACTTGATTTACCTGTAACTTTTGGTTCAACTTTCTGGTACCGATATTTTACCATTCTTGAATTATCACCAAAAACACTTATGTCGCTAAATCCACTCCCAATGCGGTAGGCCTAACGTATTTTAAAATCATCAACATCATTAGATGAGCGTTAGCGAAGATTTCCATGCAACTCTTACCGAACTTTGTCTGTGTGTTTTTTTTGTTGTTGTTTGTTTGTAAGCACTGCACAGGTCGCAGGGTTTGACCGTTTGACGGCTTCCCAGATCCATTGGCATCGGATAAAGTTCATTTTATATGATCAAGGTGTGTAGAGTTTCGCTCATCTCACAACTCGTATTCCGCGATTGCCTAGTTATTTCAATAACAATAATTTATCCTAACCTATTATTTGTTAATTCATTCTTATTACTTGGAACACTTCCTGTTCTCTTGATACGACATGAAAAGTTACGTGACGCACTTCCGCCTGGCACGCCCGGCTTGACACGAACGGTCGCTAGTGCTAAGTAACAGAAGAGACGGACAATCGAGACCGTCTTTATTTTTCGCTTTATCGTTGCAATTGTATCGCAATCCATGTCGAAATGAAGCTGCCTATCATTATCAACCAGCTATAGAAACGCATGAGAACCTATGAACAATAACTGTTTGTTTTGTGATAACGTTTGAGCAAATTTAATACAATTGACGCAGATCAATTCAATGTAGCTTTAAAATGATAAGCATTTAGGTTTAATTCGTTTGTAGTTTTAGACTAAGGGCTCTGGGATTTCACTAAATCGACTATCATATGTTAACAAATCGATAATCTTTGTTAATCATAATATTTCTCAACTTTTTCTCACGATGAATGAAAGTATAGCGCACGCATGTGAAAATAGAAAATAGAAAATGAATAGAAAATGCAATAAACCCAATAAAACCCAACAACTCCGGCTCGCCTTAGCTTTAACATTTTCAATCGAAGTGGCTTACGAATTGATAGTTGGTCGATCAAGAAATATAGTTGACGGATTAACTAGTTATCACCCTTGGTTACATATATCATATTCGTACCGATTAACTAATATAGTTAGTGGACTAACACCTAACTAAGGTTCGTAAAACTGGGCCCAAGTGGGTTAGATTGAGTTAATTCGGTGTGCTCTCAACAATAACAACAACAACAACACCGTCTGCAAGTTGTGACTGACATACACCGATGGTCTGGCGAATAGAGGCTGCCATTCCCAATGGGGTTCAGCCCAATGGGGGTTATCATCTGATTCGTGCTGCCAGCGTCGAAAAATGAAACAGAATATGAAATGTCTAAAAACGTAACGAATGAACGGTATTTTGATTCGTTTTTCGAGAATTGGCGTAACAGAATAACCCTCCTGTATACCCTATGTACATTGAGCTGAACAAATGTTCTTAATTCTACATTTCCATACTTCTAAGCTCATCTCACAATGAATGTTAATGACGTTGTATTGATAGCGAGCAGCCTATAGTAACTCACTACATCCTACGCACTTCCGTGCTTCCCGCCTGCCATGGTGTTCCGTGTGCAGTACTCGTTAATTGCCAGAACTAACAGGACTCTAACTCGCTATTAATTAACTGTATAATTAGTTCACTGTTGACGACGTGAAGAACCAGTGTTGTGGCTAGACGTTATTAATTTTTCATTAATCAATTTTCATCAATCTTTCTTTGTACTATCAAGTCAATAATATTTTTTCTTTTGAATTATATTTGAATTCAATAGTATTCAAGGAACCAACTCATGTCCTATATTTCACTTTTGAGCATTTCTTAAATTTCTCATTCTCATTTCTCATTACCGTGTTTTCTATAGAAATTCAATTTGAATTTATTTTTGAATTTAGGATTGGATTTGAATGAAATACAACATTCGAATAGGCATATTTAATAGTTATTATTAGGTTTGATATCTTAATCATGATTTTTAGCGAGAAATCATATCGTTATCTGAATAAAAAAGTGAACAAAAACTCTGGTTGGCCTAAAGTTATGTGTATTTCTCACGACTTGAAAAGTTTTCCGGCGGTGATATTTTATTAAATTTCATTATATTATTGTTTCTATGCGCCGTTTGATGATCTGGTGCAAGTGAGAGTGAATTAGGGACGTGTGGATAAACGTGCCAGGATCAAGCGGGAGAAAGAACATGCCAAAGAGTTCAACCCAGATTAACCTGAGGGAGAAGAGGATCTTAGCGGTTTGACCTTTATTATAATACATACTAGGAAAACGCCATATATGCGTTGTTAGACGAGCGGATAGTGATGGGTGAAAATTGGTATAAAACTGCTTCCAGTGGTACCAATTTAAACAAATTTATATTTTTTCCTCAAAATGGCTGACCCGATCAAGCTGAAATGTCCAGAAATGTGTAACAAAATGTAGTTCAACTTCACGCGAAATTTCATTTTTTGGGAAATAAAATATTTCCTTTTTTTCCCAGCTGTGTTATTCTAATGGGTATTTTTGAAATTTCTGAAATTCCTAACAGAAAAAGTTAACACCCATTAATGCCACAAAATTATACAGATCTGAGTTAGATAAACCATATTGAAAAAAAAGTTTGAAGTTGATAGCTATAGCCGTTTGACCTGTGGAGAACCGACAAAAAAACATAAAAAAAAAAAAAACGAACACCAATTTTTTTCAGTATGTCAAATTGAATCCTCGCTAAAGCTCGTCTAATGAGACGTTGAATTTTGATATTTCTATAAGCTGTTGATATTATGGGCCTTCTGTCAATTATCAAAGTGAATTATTCAGTATCAGGACAACTCAATATCAGAACAAGTATGATCGATATCGATTAAAAAATTGTGAATAACTTGAAGAATTCTGTTCAGCAGGGAATTTTGTAATTACTTCAGAGAAAAGCCTGCATCATTATATTTCCTGAACCTAGTTAATTACATATATTATTCGATTCTATCATTTCGTTATCGATTGAAAATCATATATATATATATATATATATATATATATATATATATATATATATATATGTATGTGTGTGTGTGTATATTATATATCACATATATATATATATATATATATATATATATATATATAGAGAGAGAGAGAGAGAGAGAGAGAGAGAGAGAGATATGAATAAATTTCAGTATCTTATCAGTGACTTCCGTAATTTTCAGTCGAATTGCAACCCTATTGAGTATATATAGGCACACACTCATCGCCACAGACGGAAATCTCCTTTATTGTTACAAAAGTGCAACTCATAATATCCGTATATTGAATAGATCACATAGCACAACACAACATAGCACTTGTTCGATTATTAGTTTGTATCTCCAATTATTGTACTAAAATATGATAGCTGCCAGTTTATCACCTATGTATCATATCTCTTATCTTTTTTGATATTTTCTATTGGAAATAAGCAAACATTTTGAAATGTTGTTCATCATTAATGTTGAAATCTGTCAATAAACTTATAAAGAATGGCTGGAAGTAGCACAAAGCGTTGGTTACCAGCTCTACTTAGTTGATCACTAATTAGGCCCACTGTATTTAGGTATCATATCAACTATGAAGTGGATTATGAAGTTTGCTAGTCAGAAAAATTAATATCTTCTTGAATTGAAATCGAGATACTTATGAATCCAGGAAAAAATGTGGTTTTGACTGACTGACGTTCCTATCTTCACAGCTCCTGCTCACAGTCATGGTCAGCTTATAATTATAATATAATCTCTTCAATATAGTGTACGTGTAAACGTGTATAGAACTACTTCTGTAATTCATGCTTTTCTATGTATTTCAATTATCGAACCTATTCCAGTCATAATTTACTGTAGGCATATTTCTTCCTGTCTTAAATGACGATCTTTACTTTTTTCTTATTATTATTTTCTTCTTCTTTCGTCCTTTTATTAAGTATCATCCGTAACGATCAAAACAAACTAGAAACGAGATGAACTTTTTTTTCATATTGACAGGTGTGCCTATCCCCTATTCCCCAGTAAAAGTTGCAGGTACCCTCACTGTTAGTATTAAAATAATTAAATAATCAATGAACAGAACGCTTAGAAAAGTGGCAGAGGAGAAACGCGCATAAATTGCAACAATGACATTCAATACCAATGTCCAATTGTTCGCTGTTTCGTTTCCTACATTTTGCCACCATATTGCAGTGATTAGTGCATTCTGTATTTCCTTTAACTGGCAAATATGTCTCGTGATTCTCAACGGCATGCCCGCAAGATGTTTTACGATCGCAATGTTAACATTATTGTCCTTTGTTTACAGGTAAGAACAAGACTATGATCGAACTGTACAGCTGTAAACAGATGTGTGTGATGCATCCATTAGCGGGAGCAACTATATATAGCCACGATATGCCGGTAAAACGATCAACTACTTCGTCAGAATGAGCCGATAATACAGACAACAACACTATCGACACGCAGGTAATTCGGACAACTAATAAATGCTGATTATCACAGATATCTGCATTGCATTTAGTTTACGCTTTGAGAAATAAGTCTGAGCGAGGGATGTGCTATTATACACATCGGTTTTCAGCTATAAATTATACGTAAATAACAACGCTCTTATTTACTGCATTGATTCATTCGATGTTTGGCGAGAATTTCGAGTGAACGACAAAAGGATTTTTTGATTTTATCCAATTATCTGAATCATGATTATACAGATAATACAGACACCCATTTTATCGACCACTATACAGATACATATCTCGATCATGACGACGCATTCATTATTTAGGTTAGTAAAAATCGAGCGAATAGAAAAGTGAATTGCATTTTAGGTCTCAGTTTCAAATTTCATTTTGGCATGAAGCTTAATTGGATGCATGACTCTCACACATTGATTGTCTAATGTGAAACAAACCATGTTGAGAGTGCTTCAGCGAAATATCATTTTTTTTATTTTTATGCTTTCGAATGGTATAAGATTTTTCTATTCAATAATTGTATACAATGCAATCGTGGCTACGCAGCGTACGCTGGCAAGGACGTATTATGGCCAAATATGAGAATTCTGAATGAACATATGAAAACACAAACAAACTATAAGTACAGCTGAATGGAAAAGGAATAATCCATTCATATCAATTGGGAATTGTGATGATATCTGTAACATATTCCACTTCTTGATGGACTTATTCATAACATAATTCTTCCAAATTTCTAATTCAACTGACCACTCTCGAATCTTGAAGTTATGTTCGTACTTTTTTCCGTACTATAAGACACTTGATCACTTGATCAACACTCTGAATATGAATTAATTTCTCTCTAGCTATAAATTATTTGATGCATTATTCACTTTGGATCTCAATAGTTTCACATGCAACAGTTGCCAATACGAAGCTTGTATGACACATCATTGATTAACTCACAATTTTTTTTCAAGTTGTATACCATTTCGAATATACTGAATTTGTTGGTTTGATAGGCCCGGTTATGATTTTCACCTCTCATACCGTTCGAAAGGTATTACAAAAACACAATAGTTGGCCTAATCCGTTAATTGACTCCATGACCTCTTAAAACCACGAACAAGCTGACAGGTGAGGGGAGGGGGAAGAGGTGTGACGGGGGTTAATTAAAACTGTTGTTAAGAATTGAAACAATTGACTGAATGAGGTGATTCTAAAGCGAGCAGTTTTTACGTATTAATTAATTACAATGACAGTCAAGTTTGCAGCGCGTAATACACATACAATGTAAAATGAAACATGTGGATTGAATTATGTAATGGGATGGGATACTCAATGTACTACTCAGTGTGACTTACGGTTCATGCGTCTTTATTCATCCTCGTATATTATCGTTATAAAATATGAAGATCTATTTTCCGAACAAAAAAAATCGTTATTCAATTCAATTCAAATTCTATTAAATGTGCCGGAAAAGGTGAGTGATAGCGGTAAGGGTGATAGCGGTAAGGGTAATGTTTGTCAGATTATCATAGAAAATAGAACAGTTGTGAACAAAGTAACTATACTGATGTTGTGAATGGAGAACATTATTTTTATTCACGGTACATTGTTGTCCGCTTATTACAACAATGTGTGACATCACTTGGAAGAAGCGTACACAAACAATGTGTAAATAACACCACGTAGTGTAAGTGTACTTGTATGTAATGTGCGCATCTCAGTATCGATAAATTGAAGGTTTCACTGCCATCTATATATTTTTGCACTTCACAATTCGTCGCTTCGTATATAAGAAGATGACCATGAATGACCATAAGGTCTAATGCCATTTTGATGATGATGATCATTGTTTACTGAACGACCCCACGAACAGCTAGGTTATTTGTGGGTATGAATGAGCAGGTGATAATGGAATCATAAAGCTATGCTGAGTGGGAATACGCTTACAAAGATCCATGCCTTATGCGGGACTCGAACCCACGCCCAGCGGTGGCTTCAGTCACTAAAGCGGTGCCTTAGCTGACTGAGCCACGGGGAAGGTAAATGTCATCGTGATATGAACGAATACTGGAGATCTAAAAATCACTATTGAATGATGAATATAATCAAATGTCATCAATTTGCTGCTACTATTCCATTATACTAGGAAAACGCCATATATGCGTTGTTGGACGAGCGGATAGTAATTGTATGGGTAAAAATGGGTAAAAACTGCTTCGAGTGGTACCAATTTAGTACATTTTATGTTTTTCCTTCAAAATGGCTGACCCGATCAAGTTGAAAATTTCCAGAAATGTGACAAAAAACATTTAAAAAAAAACATAAAAACGAACTCCAATTTTTTTAAGTATGTCAAATTGAATCCTCGCTGAAGCTCGTCTAATTACGATCTTTTGGACTATTTGTGGTGTGTTTATGTAACAACCACAACAATCAATAATAATAAAGTGCTTCATTATTATTCCAGCACTATTTGTCCTTATGACGCTCAGCTTGTAGCTTTTGATACTCCATTCTGATACGTTCATGAGTAGTGACACTTTGATTATGATTTATCAACCTCAATTTTCTTCTGTGGATTATGGTTTATTACTGCATTACCAGCAGCACTTATGACATTATGATATTAATGGAATGAAAACGTGGTAAGAAGGCTCTGTGCAATATAATTACACTATATTGTGGCTGTTGTAATTTCTAATTTTATGGTAGCAATGATATAAACTGAACACGTGCATGATATTTCAGAAGTGAGATGATTAGAATTTCTGTTTGGCATGACAGGTCTATATCTTCTAATCCTTATTTCAGACACGTACGATATTAGGCCATCAAAAATGAGCGAGAAATACAAAAAAAATCAGCTCTAAAATGCATTCAGTCATTTATTTTACAATGAATATGAAGCGACGATCGAAACTTGAACACGATAGAAAATCGGATATTTTCAAGCAAAGACAATTTTTCACTGTACATGCAGTGTATCACCTTGGAAAGGTTGGAATCGAAGGTTAATTAATTGTCTCAATGGATAATAGTTAAAGGTCATAAAGAGGTCCGTGATTCGATATCTTATACTGTACCAAAGTTATTACCAAAATTCTATTATTTGAGCTCGGACATATCACAGTGAATAAGAAGGAAGGGAATCACAGCAATTCTAAAACATAGCAAGACACAGCAAGACATAAAAAATAAAGGAATTAATAAATTATCTGAGTGGCAGTGAATCAAAAAGTTCAGTATGTGGTAAGCTAGGTGACTATGGTGACCATCAGAAAACAATCAATATCACTTTTAGTATCAACGAAACTCATCCTTTTAATCAGATAGTCTACCAGGATATATATTTGAGCGCTACGGATCCCACAAATCTAGTGTTAGTAAATGCTAGTCGAATTATAGTTAGCATTATAACTACCATAATCGTAACTATATTGTCTTCCATTATTACCTTGATTCGAATCCAGCTACGCCAGTAGTCTAGTTGTATAATGCATTGCCTCGTACTGACAACGATGGAACCTCGTTCATGACGCCTGCAGGTATGACTACTTATCCAACACCACTGCTGTGCAGGAAGTATACATGTAGGAGAAGATACATGGCATGATGAATGGCTGGAGAACATGATGGCATTAGCAAGTAAAACGAAGTAAACAATAATGATAAAGATCAATTCCTGCAGCGCGTTGAACTGTCATTCAGGAGACCGGGGTTCGATTACGGTCACGTTCAACCGAGTAATCGACTGAGCTATAATTCGTGGATTTTAATTTGTCGTTAAAGTAGCTACATACCAAATCTTAGAAAACCCATGTCTCCGAAAAAAACGAATGTTTGAAATGCTGGAGGTATGGGTTTTCTGAAAATAGGTTTTCTAAGATTTGGTCAAACGAGTGAACGAAGTGTCAAACTAATGGGTTTTCGGAGATATGGGTTTTCTAAAATATGATCACGAATTGTCAGGTAAATGGTTTTTCGGAAGTATGGGCCGTTTTTCTAAGATTTGGTTTTTCGAGGATTGGATCTTCTGTCTTAAAAGTGGGAGGGATCTTCAATAAGACCACGACCGTATTCTTACCACAATACCAACAAACTAAAAAAAAATCATCAGGTTAGACCCACAGATCTATCACAGTACAGAGTAATGATGGATAAAAAATGAAAATCTGCTCCACGATAGACCTTGTGTCGTCTATGAGATGAAAGTTACGGGGGTGAATGTCACTCAAACAAATTCAGAATCAACTCAAGTTCAACAATGCGACTCAAACTTCTTCAATAATTAGACCTAGATAATATTTTCGAATTCGGTACATCATATTAATGAGTTTCCAAAAGATTTGAGTAGATATTCATTAAAATTATCATAAACTTATACTACTCATTTCATTTCTATCGAGAGTGATTTTGCCTAAAATTATAGGCCATACAGTTCTATTTTGATTCGAGACTTGTTTCTTCGTGGATTTTTTTATATCCGTACAGAGTGAGTACGTACACAGAACGCAGATGAATCCATCCTTATCGAGATTGTAAAATGTAATTTTTCCATGTATAATTACATTGTACATCCCCAACTGGCCGCACTCTTTGCCGCTAGGTTCGCGATCATCTTTTACCTTCACTTGCTTTATATTATAATCCAAGAGTTTATCGGAATATTTGGTTCGGTTCTGCATTCCTTCCCACCTTTATTGATATATTAAGAGATGAGACAGGACTTGTACATTTGGTTGTTATTCAATAGACTGAGTGGTGTTGTATATACATTGCTTCTATCTCTCTATCTCTCTATCTCTCTCTCTCTCTTCCTCTCTCCTCTATCCTTCTCTTCATCTCGTACTCCATATCTCTTTGCTCTGTCTTCCCCCTGTTTCTCTTTCTCTAACTCTCTCTTTCTCTATTTCGAAAAGGTCATACCACGCGACAGCTGTTGTAAGAAAGCGTGATGTGGAGATTTAGGTGGAGGTGCCGGGTTTGATCCTTGCTCACGCGCTGTGAGATTCATTATATAAGTTATATATATGATATATAGATTGTAAATGATTTAAAAACGAACACTTCCACAGAAATATTAAATATATTATATATATATATATATATATATATATATATATATCGATTTTCGATCTCCCCATCCAACGATGTCGGGTTTGGGGGGTGAAGGTGACTCCACCGTCGTTTCTAGGGCTGCCTGGGATGTCGAAGACGGTGAGCCATTCCGTCTTCTTGCCTGTACTCTGCTCCTCCAGCTTCTTCGCAGTCTTCTTCCTCCTGTAGCCGCTCCACCAATTCCTCCCATCTTTCTCTGTTTTCCCACCATTTCTCTCTTTCTACTCTCTCCCACTCTTCATTTCTCTCTTGAACATCTCCTTCAACGCTATCAATCCACCTAGCTCTTGGACGACCCACTTTTCTTTCCCTCATATCCCTACCCTTTTCAAATTCTCTTCTCGGGATTCTATTTTCTCCCATTCTTTTCATATGTCCAAACCACCTTAATCTTTCTCGACCCAACTTCCAACTCAACTTCTCCACTCCCAGGTCCTCCCTAATCTTCTCACTCCTGATCTTGTCTAGCTTCGTCACTCCCACCACCCCTCTCAAGAACTTCATCTGGGATGCTTGGATGTCTGCTCCCTCTTTCCCCCCCATTGGCCATGTTACTGCACCGTATGTTAGGATGGGTAGATAGTAACACTTGTAAATCATCAGTTTACATCTTCTTGGAATACCCTCCTTCCATATTAATTTTCGTACACATTGATAGAAACTCTCAGCCGCTGCCCTTCTATTCTTGATCTCACTCCCCACCTTGCCATCCTTCGTTATCACACTCCCTAGATATTTAAACTCTTCTTTCTCTCTTAGTACCACTCCTTGAACCTTGATATTGCACGTTGCCTTCTTTCCTCTGTCCATCGTCAGTGTTTCACTCTTCTCGCAGCTAATACGTAGTCCAAACTTCTCTGTCACCCTCTCCCACTTATCCACTCTCGATTGTACCTCTTCGTTTGACTCCCCCAAATCATAATATCGTCCGCATAAATGAACGTCTTTGAGTCCGCTTCTTCCTCTTCACCTTCCTCCACTTCACGTAACATCTCGTCCATTACCACACCAAACAAAGTTGGTGATAGCACACTTCCTTGTTTCAATCCCTCGTTTACCTTGAACCATTCTGTCCTCCCTACGTTGCACTGCACACAACTCCAGTTTTCTTTGTAGGTACTCCTTATTTTTCTTATCAACTCCTCGCTTACGCCCTTCTTTTCCAAACATCTCCACACGACTGCTCGTGGAAGTTGATCATAAGCTTTCACCAGGTCCAAGAATACCATTCTCATCACTGCACCATCTTCCCACCTATTTTCCATTATTTGTCTCAATGCAAATATCACATCTATTGTGGATCGTCCTCTTCGGAACCCATACTGTTCCTCTCTCATCTTTACCTCTACATATTGTGTGAGTCTTTTTTCCAATACTTTCTCGTATATTTTGGCTGCTTGGCTCATGACTGTTATGCCTCTGTAGTTTTGGCACCTTAATCTGTCTCCCTTTTTGAATATAGGTGTCATGACACCTTTGCCCCAGTCTTGAGGCACTCTGCCTTGTGTCCATGCCGCTAAAACGACTCTGTAGAGCCATTCTGCTCCTTCAACACCAGCTGCCTTGATCATTTCCACATTTATCTCGTCCATCCCAGTAGCTTTTCCATTTTTCATTCTCTTTATAACGTCGATTACCTCTCTTCTGCTTGGTCTCTTGTTTTCATCGTTGTCCTTCCCTCTTGTTTCTTCCGTACCTCTTTCCCTCGTTACCGCTTCTATTTCTTCGCTTCCCTCTTCTCCCTGCAACAGGTTCTCGAAGTATTCTTTCCAAATTTTCTTTAGCTCCTCGGGTTTGTTTGTCACCGTGCCGTCGTTCCTCCTCATGACCGTCTGTGTATCATTTGTTCGTCTCTTCAACTTAACCATATTATACAGCATTTTTTTATTGCCGTCAAAGTCTGTTTCTAACCGGTCTGCAAATATATATATATATATATATATATATATATATATATATATATATATATATATATATATATATATATATATATATATATATATATATATATATATATATATATATATATATATACATAATGTGATTGATGCAAACTATACAACATAGTTAAATTAAAACTGTACAACAATTTTTGACAAATATATATTTCTGTGGAAGTGTTCGTTTTTAGATCATTCACAAATGATAGTTCATACAGTAGGGCCATTTCAAACTGACATTTCACATTCAGGCCTACAATAGAAAAAACTGTTCGTGACGAGTTTGGATAAAATGTGCACTATTACAAGTTCGGTAATGCGTGTTAGACTCAAATGACGATCCATCTACCCGTCTTACCCGACAAACGAACACGCCGTATTAGTCAGATGGAGTCTTCACGTACACTCATTGCCATACCATTGAGTATGGTCATACTACATTTTTCAACAATGTAGACGTAGATCTTCTCTGCTGATATGGTATAAATGGTGGCGAAATGGTATAAAAATGTGGACTCGGAGAAATTACTCTTGGGAATCGATAAACACAGAACAATTTTCATTCCACCACTATCGCTGAATCTAGCCATTGTGTTTAGAAGGCAGTGACATACTCGACCAATCAGGTGGCTTGTATCTTGACAGTGGAAGAAACGTGTGTTGTGATTGGTTGTCACGTGCCACGTGTTCATTGGGCAATAGATAGTGATCACTGGTCACAATTGACAAAATACGTGGGAAAACAACAACGAAACGTGTTGTGAGATGAGCGAGGAGGTAAATGGTAATTTTTCGTCGCATCTACCCATTATCTTATTCGTCAGTCACAGTCGTCAATACTTATATATGGGTAAAAAAATAATCGTTGATTTGATCAAAATCGTGTTTGTCCCAAAGGATCCAATCTATAATTTATGTTTAATATTATTGTACAATTATATATATATATATATATATATATATATATATATATATATATATATATATATATAATGGATCAATTATAATGAAAAGGATAATGTTAGTATGTCGTTGAACTTATTATAGAAGAATTTGAATAAATAATTAACTGATGCTTTTATCCGCTATGAAATAAAATTATTTCTAATGTAAATTGAAGAAATAAGTTCATTCCTGCTTTTTAATATGCCACTCATAAACCTACATTCGTTATTTCTGTCATGTAAATCGTTAACTATTAATATTTAATCACACTACTTCATTAAAATTACCTTTATAATTTTTTATTATATTTTTTCCACTACTCTTCAGTACATATATTCCTCCCAGCATGAATGAGTTATGTTTCGAATGAATTATGCGCAATAAGTTATGCGCAGTGAGGTGTGTGCCTTCGGGTCGTCATTTAAATTACTTACTCGATCCAATAATAATCGCGATTATCATCTTAGATCGATATATTCAAGTGTTCGATAAGCTGAGAGACACACATTTATCTATAGTTTGATTACATGACTCGAATTAGATATAATTATAAGTACAGTCAGTAGCAACACTTAGTAAGACAGTAAGACGTAAAAATTATAATTTGCAGCTTAGAGACTTGGAAAGTTTATATTTGAGATGTGATTCAAGAAAAAATAGATTTGACTATATCTCATGAGACTGCCCTTATGTCAAGTTGATTATACTAGGAAAACGCCATAAGTGCGTTGTTAGACGACCGAATAGTAATAGTATGGGTAAAAATGAGTAAAAACTGCTTCGAGTGGTACCAATTTAGCACATTTCATGTTTTTTCTTCACAATGGCTGACCCGATCAAGCTGAAAATCTCCAGAAATGTGTATCAAAACGTAATTTAACTTCATACAAAATTTCATTTCTCTGGAAAGTGAAAATATTTTCTTTTTTTTCCGCCGTGTTATTCTAATGGGTATTTTTGAAATTTCTAAAACTCACAAAAATAAAAGTTACCACCCGATAATGCCACAAAACTATACAAATCTAAGTTGGATGAGGAACTATATTGAAATAAAGTTTGAAGTTATTAGCCGTAGTCGTTTGACCTGTGGAGAACCGACAAAAAAACATTAAAAAAAACATAAAAACGAACACCAATTTTTTCAGTATGTCAAATTGTATCCTCGCTAAAGCTCGTCTAATTATATGTACTATTACATTCACGAGACTCAACAATATGTTTTCATTAAATATGGATGATAGCTGTCGTATACCAATGTCAGTTTTTTTGGGATAACTTCCGAACGTTATTCGATAGACATCGATATTCTGATACGCATGAAACACAAATATGGTATGAGTTGAACTACTCAAATCATATCGCGTAATTATCAAACGTATTCGATTAAATTATTGTTATTGTTATAATTATTGATTATAATTATGATATACAGGTAGAAAACACATTTTTTCAGCTGTAGTTGTGTACGCTTGACAATTAACGATACGAGTGAAATAGTTTGTACTTTTACCATCTCGAAGGTATAAAGATATTTGTATTGCCTCTGTATTATGATTTCGAAATCTCATACCTTTCGATAATAATAACATAAAACATCTGATATAGGGTCCATAGCGCTAAATCAACCCTCCGCGCTCCTGCAAAGCGCCTGCGCATTGAATTCTTGATCTTCTGATGTTGAATTGAAATTTTGTCTTCAAGTTGTATCTGGAAAACAATGTTTCCAGGAAACATAACAATGTATAAATAATGCCATAACAAATATGCGTCATGGCAAGATTTTGCTCGCTCGTCCTCGTTCCCCGCTGTTTTGGTCTATCATGTAAAAAGTGGCAATAATATAACAATGTTACAGCAACAAGTCTACTTGTTGTAATCGTGTCTTCTGAACTTGTACTCAAGAGAGATGAAGGCGCGAATCAACCACTCGCTAGTGGTGTGAGATAGGGAAGAAGGTCTATCGGAACCTTCATCTCTCTGTGGTACAAGTATATGTACTTGTATCCAAGTAAGAAGAAGGCTCGAACCAACCGCGCGCTAGTGGTGTGAGATAGAAGAGACTGTCAATTGGAACCTTCATCTCTCTTGGCTGCAACTATATGTACTTGTATCCACGAAAGAAGAAGGCTCGAACCAACCGCTTGCTAGTGATGTGGGATTGGGAAGACGGTCAATCGGAACCTCCATCTATCTAGGATACAAGAACACTGGCCAATAGTTCTTGGGTCAATTAAGAGCTCATTATAATCATAAAAATATACACTCGTTTAATGTATGCATTTTATGATCATTGTATCAACTTTAACGATGACTTGTTTTACGACTGAGAGTTCTTTTGGAGACTTTCAGATTGATTTGATTCATGACCGGTCTACTTCTGCATGATATATACATATAGGCGTGGGTTCGAGTCCCGCTATAGGCATGGCTTTTGTGAACGTCGTTCCACCTATCGTCACTTCGTCGTTGCATTATCATCCACTCAATTGTACCCCCATAATAACGAAGCTGTCCATAAATAAATGAATTCTAGTTTTTTATAAATACATTTTTCCAAAACGGGTCATGGACCAATCGTTTGATTGAAGATCTATCTATGCTGAGTTTGAGTAATAGATAATTGCTTATAAATGTACAATGAAAATGAGTATAATATATTGAGATTTTTCTAGTTGAATAAAACTTATTTGAGATACTCACATTTCAGATAAACAAAAAAAGTTGAATCAATGATTAAATGCTGCTTTAGATTCTATAAATTTTAGAATGAAATAAACAGTTTTCTACCGTGCTATCAGTCAGTCTGTTAATAACGAGTATTACAATACCTCATTGCTTTTATTGTCGAGTTAAGACTGAATAATAATACAAAGAGCGTATACAAGATGAAATGAATTAGTTACAGGTAATAAAATATAAGTATAATATTATTATAAATATAAAGTATTACCATTATCATCATGCGAAGATATTCAAAAATGTTTCTCGTATCTAATGTATCATTGATAATTTTTCTCCAATATTAAATTGGTATAATCTATCAATTTGTTGTAATAATTAGGAATTAGTTCAACAATTAATTGAATCAATGTAGAGAAATGTCCAGCGAGCACGATGAATGTGACCACACGGCGAGGTTCAAACGTTATGAAAGTAATAATTCACCGTCAAATCCCGAATCAATCACCTCATACCAGCTGGTATTGTTATTACCGGTATATCTACGGTGGTCGGCCATGTCTCTCTCTGTAGTACCATGTATGACCGCGTGGGAACAGAGGCGCTGTTTGCCATACTAATTACTACAATCAAGCCGCACAAACAAATAATTAACTAATGGTTGAAGTTAATTAATAGAAAACCAGATTAACTCTTTCCTGTATCATTGATTACAACCATAGCTGCTCAAAAATAACGTATACTAACCAACTAACTTGGTATATACTACTAACCAAGAATTTGTTTCAAATTAAATCATTTGCTGTTTTGATAGGCTGGATGATAAAGGGTTGGTATACCTAAATGAGAAGGATAAAAAAATGGAAATGAAACAAATGGAAAAATAATGAAGATGAATAAAATACATTAATAATATATTCTCAACTATGTAATTGAAATAAAACGCCTGTTCGTCTTGATATAAAATATTTTGATCAGGTATTGTAATACTGAATCAATTTTTCAAATTTCAAAATAATTTCATTTCCACTGAATTTTTTTAGCTTCATTACTTTGAAACTGTTCCCATCCTCGATTGAAATAATCTGCAGAACTCTTGAAGAAAAATCTACTTCTTCTCTTAACTTTCGATAGTTTAGTTTGTGCTGACAGTTTTCGTTGCAGCACCAAAACACTCGTGAATTGCACTATAGCTTATTATTGCTCATGTGTGGCCTGTAAGTGCAATCTCATACATGTGTTTGTGTGTGTGTGTGTTTCCCCGCACGGCCATAAAAGTCCGTGCAATAAATCTCATTGTGAATTGAATTAAAATGTTCGGTAAAAATCACTTTGATAATAAAAACCAACGAAATGCTTGAGGCGAAGATAATTATTATCTTTTCTGCAATTCCATTTATACGTTCATACTTGATTCTGTTCAGAGATAACTAGCGAGAGAGAGAGAAAGAATGAGAGCGAGAGAGAGAGAGAGAGAGAGAGAGAGAGAGAAGAGAGAGAGAGAGAGAGAGAGAGAGAGAGAGAGAGTGAGAAAGACTCTTCGAGAGAATGATAGTAAATCTTCACAGCTTGGCTGTTTATAAGAGGCAAATGAAAGTGGAATCCTGAAAAACTATTAAAATCGGCAAAAATGGGAATTATATTACATATTACTCTGAACAAAGTCTGATTTTCTAATAAGAACGTATTCCATCTGTTCATTTTCTTATTTTTTTCTTTTTCAAATATAGGCCTACTACAATTAGGCAAACGTATATTCAAGAAATTTTCTTTTAATCACACTTATCTCTTTATCGTCACCATTAAACTTGAATTAAAATCATTTATTTTCAATAATGTAAGATTTTAGGAAGTGCATCATAGACTATTACATCATTCTCAAGTAGAGGTAGTTTGACTTCGGTATAGGTACATTTAGGAGATTTTCCTGGAATCCAATCATTTCAAAAAGTATACATGAAGTTTCGAATACTATACAGGGGAAATCAAACCAGATTTTAATTCGAAAGAACATCGTGTAAAACGAGTAATGATGATATCATCCATGACTAATGTTGGACGTCGTCGGTTATATCTCATAATCATCTACCCTGGCGAGAAGTTTTGTCCCTGCGGGTTACTAGCGCACCTGAACCTCACACTTTTCGTGTGCAGCTCAAGCTTCTGTAAAACATGCACTCGACTCCTCGACACCTGCGACCGTCAATACTAGACAATAGGAAAGACGAACGATCGTAGCCAGCTACATTTGTTCGTATATTAAAAGAGGCGTGATTCTGCATGCACCAAAATGGGCAGGCGGAAGAGAACGATCAAAACACCGGCTTTTAAGATTAAATGTTGAACATATAATTAAATTAAACCTACATGTATATTACTGAATATTATATAAAAGAATCAACCCACAGTGATATCATATTCAAAATATTAGGGGAATACTATACATGTTCTCGTTGATAGTTGAATGTCGTGTGAAGGTTCCCAAACGGATCTCCGAATGATGAATTTCTTGAGAAAATTTCATTTCATGATTGAGTTAATCAGTACTTATTTGTACAATCATTCAAAAATTCAACACGTATGAATTGAGTCTTAATTGCTGTAATGATAGTATTATTGTTACACTAAAGCCTATCACAGTATGAGTTCATCATTCATATTTATTTTTAACTTTATTGGAATTTTACCAATGTTTTCATCTAAGAAATAAAATATTTTGAACCTATAATGTTCTAAAAACCATACAGTTATTATTGGTACTTTCGAGTGTTGATCTCATTCAGTCTATGATGATGCATGATTATTATTTTCCTCTTAACAGATCCCACCAATGGCTAGGTTATTTGGGGTACGAATGAACAATGTTTACTGAAACAACGTATGACTTATTACTTCGCGTCCATGGACGCGAACTTACGACCGGCTAGTTCTGAAATTTTCTGAAAACAGTTCCTGTAGATACTGAAGCAGGAAAGGTGGCTTTCAGTTAGTTCATCTAATCTTTGAACCAAAGAATACTATATTCTTTGGTGTATGCTTTAAAGCACTTACGATAACAAAAACTCATATATGATTGAGTATGATCATTTTCACCATTTGTGTCGCCATAATAGTACCTTGGCTTATATGCCATACAGCCAGTTCATCCAAACATTATGGTGATATATTTCAAGTGAAACTGCACTTAAAACTGTCTTAATCTATTCGTTTTTTTTTCTAAACGTCGATTCAAGTTCATTTGGTTATCGACCAATACATCTCCCATCATCGTATTGTTGGTCATAAAACCGCGTATTGAAATAATAAAAAAGGTTGCGGTTTGGTTCAATCAGCTTAAGATGCCGATCATCGAGGTTGTTCGGTAATAAGACTTGATCGAACACAGAAGTTCAATCGTCAGATCATCAATTTATATCACGGAGAAGACTTGGTTGTAAATTACAGATAATTCGATCTCGATTAAATTCAAATTTGAATCAGGCCTATTATATACACCGCGTATATTACAAAAATCAATGTTCTCTGATATGAAAAACAACATTATCATTGATTTTAATTATGGTGCTTTCAAACATTCATTGAAGAATATCCACGCAAATTACTCGATGGTTTCTAACAGCAATCAAGTTTTATTTATTGGATGGATTTTTGTTCGTACAATTCTATTGATCTAACCTTTAGAACTGGAACTAAACCAAACTGAATTGAAACCAACTTGACCTAAATATCTCCAACTTTCTTGTAATTCGAGAACTTTTTGATAAAAAAATCATCATAATGCTATAAATTCATTTCTGATAATATATCCTCTGACAATGCTCACATACACGGTATAAGGCGTCAAGATCGTTTGAATCTAAGCTGATGTATAGAAAGTACTTTAGAAAATATGCTTTCCTGAAATGAGCCAACGAAGCGTGTGCTGGCAATCGTGCTATATAGACGCTAAGATCCTCCTATTATCCTTTTTGAGAGGATATTATTTTAAGAATTTCAGGATCGGATGATCTAGCTATAAGGACCCACATGTACAATATATTGAATTCTTCCAGGAATCTAGGAAGATGCACATTGTGCACGTGTGCATTGCACAAGTTATGTAGTAGTTATTGTGCGCAGGTAATTGAGAATTGTCATGTTTCCTATGCGCATGGTTTCAATGAAGACGATTCAGGATGATCTGAAAGTAAAGATTATGTAAACTTTGATATACATACTTGTGTGACATACGGAGATATCACTATTTATGTTATATTATTCTTTCTTAAGCTTTCAATTTGTAATAACATCGAATGCTAAGGGCAGCAGTAACGTTTGAACGGTACACCACAATAACGATCACAGCGAACAACGAAGAAATGAGTGGACGTGAAATGTGAAAATTGTACCACTACGGACAAATAAAGATACGCCAGCAGTCGTTTAGCGGGGAACCAATTCAGTCTTCTTTTTGAAATGTATCTTCTCAATTTTTTTTCCCTCTTCTCCTAAATATTCCCTTCTTTTTCTTTTCAATATTCACGATTCAGTACTTATATTTTCTATCTACATACAAATAATCTCGTCACATTCCCTGGGATATGTACTACAATAAGTATTGCTCACTATTTTTATCCCTTTTTAACTTATGAATGTTGCGAAACAAACAAATGCTAGGTATTTCCGAACGTTTAAAATTATCGTACGTCACATGTGAATCATTTAATTCAATAATTCCACAGAGATATACGCAGCTGTCTCTCCTATATTATGGAGAAGCTGTCGAAAGGACGTTCCGCTTGTTGCCAACAACACATTAAATTACGCCATGAATATTAGTTGGTTGTCGCAGATTACAAACTGAATCTAACCGCAAACTGCTACTTATCACCAAAATGTTTTACAATTTTCCATGATTAGATGTTGAGTGTATATATATATATATATATATATATATGATAATTGGATACGACCCAATAGCGAGGTATGTGGGATATTTTAGCCATTCCGTAAAAGATACGTCTCGACCGGGAATTGAACCCGAGACCTTCAGATTGCCGGTCCGCTGCTCTCCCACTGAGCTTCCGAGATATTACTTTTATGTCATGGCTATTCTCAGATTGAGGACACTTCCTGGGGCTAGCCCTATAGAGGACCGGCAATCTGAAAATATCCCACATACCTCGATATTGGGTCGTATCCAAGAAGTTTAATTATCTCATTATTCCTCATGCCTAGGTAAAGGCCGAAAAGAGTACACAAGGACCCCTTGGGTGAATCTAAGCCCTCTATAGGGCTCACAATTCATGATGACTGCAATATGTGCAAAATGTTTCTTGAGAATATGAAGTGAACATATAAGCCTTTAATGTTTATTGAAGTTGAGGTGGGTGCTTTCTTACCCGCAGATGATTTTGAATAACCGAAATTCTGTGTGGTTGTATAAATTTGTATTTCAAGTTTCCAGAAGTCATGTTGTAGTTATGAAACATCAAGCTACTGAACTAATTTTCAAGACATTCAGGCCCAAAGTTCGGAAATTTATACATCTCACGGACCGCAAACAAACAGTGTATACAAGCACTATTCATCTGACTCTAAGGAAATTCTACTTTTGTGTTTGTTCGTTTGCTTTTTATGTACGCATGTGAGACGAATTGACTAATGGACATGGAAGTTCGCATCAATGCTAGGATCTACGCGGATTAGATCCAAGACACAATTGTGTATAATGGCTAGGAAAATACTGCTTTGTAATTTTTCAATCACACAATGTAGAAATTCTACTAAATTTCCTCGATAGGAAAAAACTAAACAATTCTTCACAATCACAATGTAACAATTGAAATCAAAGGTAAATATTCCACGACGTATATAGTTTTGAATGGTGACCCAATTTCTAGAGATAAAATATTTAAAATTGTATGTATGCATCACCACGATCATCCACCGATAGGCTAATATATTATTTATCTTCATGAATCAAACAATCAAACTTTATGATAACATTTCAACTACGTATCCGGATTGACAAAGAGTTTGATCTGTAAGTGTGCCTGCTATCTCACTAAGGTAATCTCGGCCACAATACGTTGCAAGTTATACCCATCTGTTATTTTATCTGAAATGTAATCAATGTTCAATGTATATTATAGTAAATATGTTCCTTAATCATTATATATCACACAAATATTTATGTATCACACAATACAAACATAATTTTTCTATAGTATATGTGGAATTGAGCTCAACAGGAAACACACATAATCAGTAATTAGAAATAAATGGATGCATTTTTTTAAGGTTCAATGGGAACTAATTACTCACAAAAAGAAATACTCTATTTCTACATTGATATGGCAATTGGCTTTGCCTAAAATCGAATACTTATAGTCATGATCCGTCATAATTCATGATCCTGCTAAGAAAATCTTCTAGAGCGTACAGTCTGTATCGATATGGATAGAGCAACTCAAAAGCAGGCGTTTCAATCTAATCAACAGGTGTTGAATGGTTTACCTATTTCTAGTGTCATCTAAGTCCATTGGCAATTATTCTTTTTCCGACTGGCGTACTTTTTTTTTTGAATCTGTTGAAAATATTATTCATTCTATGTATATGGAAACTAAGATGAAATGAATACATTTTGCCTACCTCAAACTTTCATTCTGTGCTCCTATGCGCTCGATAATCATCTATATCAATTAATAATTAGTAATTAGTATGCCTAATTACTGAGAAGTCTTCGACTAATCAGTTTGGACTCTATACAGCAAAATAATTGTTAATTAATTAATTGGATGAATTAATCTAAAGGACTTAAGAACATCACAATCCTGAATTTAAATGAATAATCACGATATACAGATATACATTTCCCAATTCCAGAGAAAACTATAGTAATCATCCTCGCAATTTCAGGAATATTTTTTTATTCGTCCACATCCTCGAGGACCCGGCCTTTTCTCTAAGTCGTGACCTGGACATTCTTGATTCAATTCATGTTTCTATACAGAATTGCTAATGCCTACATTATGACTCAGTCTCTCGAGGACGAAGAAAACGGATATAATTTCCAAATTTCAGATGTTGATTTCTAGTTTTCTCTAGAATGAGAGGAATAAGTATCGTGTCCAAATCTAGTTTGAGCGTTGTGGTGTTAGAAAACTAATCTCGGTGAAAATGAAATAATACTAACCAGATCCATCCTTGTACTAAAAAACAGTTTTACCAAATGAGCCAACACTGTAATGAAAGTAATACAGTAACGTATTGTTGGTACTGCTGCAAGACCATATCTGGCGTTGTGTTGACTGAAGATTGAAAGAGCTATGGTTTCAATGCCTTTTTATGGGAGATATTGCTATAATAAGTGTAACCGTATAACGTTAAGTGTTGATTGCAAACTTGCTCGGTTTATTACCCCTGGCGGTCAGGCACTCATATACACACATCTAATTGCACACTTGAAGCAGACACTTAAGTACACCATTCCATGATGATTGCAATGTGTGTTCGATTTTTGAATGAATATGGATATATAGCAAACACACATATATTTTCATTGAAATCATAACTAAACTACCTGTAGTATAACAAGAATTTGACCCGAAGGCAATAATAATGATAATGATAATGCTCATTATTATTCATTCACAGTAGGCATATACTTATTTACAAATTGTGTGTCCTTAGGATAATACAAAATATGTGCAATCCTTATAGAATAGTTCGTCAATCTATGGTCCAACACATAACGTGCTACATTCATTTTTTTTTTAAATATTTAATGATTCTATAAATGTCAATTATTCAGGATGAGCGTTATAAAGTGTTACAGCATTATGGTCAAGCCCCTACTCATAATATGTGTGTCACATATGAGGGTGTGTGTATATGTGTGGTATATATATATATATATATATATATATATATATATATATATATATATATATATATATATATATATATATATATATATATATATATATATATATATATATATATATATATATATATATATATATATATATATATATATATATATATATATATATATACATATGCATTGTAGATAGTTGATTGTTCCCATTTACTAAATATAAGAGAATGAATGCTCAATAGTTGTAAATGGAAATTTCACTATATTCATCTTCACAATTATGGATTACGTCATCTCAAGACGCGAGTCACTAGAAGTAGACAACATTTTAAAAAATTCAAAAATATCGCAGAAGTCTATTATTGTATTTGTGCTTACTTCCAAGCGTAACGCTTATTTACGAAGATATATTATTCAGTAGCACTAATTAGGCACTGAATAGTGGGATGTATGTTACAATTAGTGTTCAAATGCGGTAGAAGTGCTGGTTCATGGACCTCAACATCATGTATAAAGGTACTCAAATCAATCCCCGAAGCGCAACCAGTAATTTTTATTGACGCTTTCTCAGTGCAGGGCATTGGCTATTAGACAGTGATATAGCTCTGAATTATTACAGGATATCGCTGACTGATAGATTACAACAGTTCCATAAAGTGTTGCTATCTTGCTCTAAATTACCTCATCGATCATTTGGCCTCCATTTACCCCCAACTGACCTCACGAACCTACCAATCGTCAACATTAACACATAGCCTCGAACCATCAATCGTCCTAATGGTCAATTGATTCAACGAAGTGAAGTCAATTAAATCAAGCCGAAAGTCAGTCAGCTATTTATCTTTGGACCACATGCTCGACCGTCTCCGGCTATAGGACAAGTGTGGTCGACCGGGTGTGTCACCACATGTCACAGTTGAAGGCTGATTGACCGTCTTCGACCATATTACCAGTTAGGGCGATCAAGAGTGTCGATCCGGACAAGTCTAGCGTCAATTAAATCTCTTGTCTGTAGATATTACCTGAAGTAGGCAATTAAATTTGCGATAACCATCTGTCTTCAGGTTTTGGACTAACACACTGTAAATACTGTTAGATCTTCTTTATAACGACACAGGTAGAAGCTATCAAATGGTGGCATTACACAACATTCAACAGTATTCGTGGAAAGAGTTTAGATGGCTTCTGAACTGGGAAAACGCTGTAGATGGAATAATAAATGGTTAAACTAAGACTCGATTTCTCATCCTGGGAGAATGCTACGTTACTATCAATTGAAATAATGTCATGTACTCATCCATGTTCAGAATTTGAGTCTTTGTGTTAAATTCATCGAAGTCTATATCCTGAAAACATATTAGTTTTGCGAGCTTACAAAATGTTGGCCAATCTATATGTACAGTGGGAGGAATATTGTTTATGTATTCAAGATTACGAACGTTACCATATTATTTTTAATTCTCTAATTCCAACATCGATCATTTGGTCGATTTCCCCAACGACCTCACGACCTCAACGTCAACTTATACATAGCTAGAACATCAACTCTAAAATGCATTTGATTCAAGTATTAAGTCAATAAAATACCAAAGTCAGTCAGACTATTTATGCTTTGACTAATGCTCGACATCTCCGGATAGGACAGTGTGGTCGAAGATCCAGGCTCGAACAAACTCGCAATTGAAGGCAGAATTTACTATTCGAAATTTTAATTAGCCGATCAAGAGTGTCATCGACATAAGTCTACTCAATTAAATCCTTCTGCATTTACCGTACAGATTTAAATTTGCGATAACATTGTCTTCAGTTGGACTGTCACACGTAACATACTGTAGTGAATCTTCTTTATAGAAGGTAAGCTATCAAATGGTCGCATTACACAACATTCAACAGTATTCGTGGAAAGATTAGATGCTTCGAATGGGAAAAGGCTGTAGTGGAATAATAAGTTAAATGGGCTCGATATCACGGATCGGGGATTGCTCGTTTACAATGAAGAAGATCTGTGTCATCCATCTTTATCCAAACCGACTTTGAGGTTTTGTTGGATTAATATTCACAAATTGAGTACATGCAATATTAGTTCTTGTGTTGTCAATAGTTGACAAAATCTAGTGTTACGAGCTGAACGAAATTTTGTTATTGTATCAAGAATACCACGAGTTCGTATTATTTTTCATCACATCAATATGAAGTCAGTTGGCTGTTCGACCCTAGGCTGGTTATTGAAACGTCCTTTCATCTATCATCTTTTCATCGTTTCATTATCATCCGCTCATTCGTAACCCCGTATAACCTAGCTGTCGGTGGGGTCGTTAAGCAACATTAAAAAAATATATACATAATATATATCTCGTTCATAGTCAACATTATTCAATTTGGGTTCGAGTTCCATGAAACCAGCTAGGCGTATAGGACGTTATTTGAAGTATTTTAGGAATTCTGAGGCTCATTAAACACCGCCTTCTTTATTCAGGTCCATTTTTCCATTGAGCGCCCATTTTTCCTACACTTCGGGCAACATTACTCATTTAATCGTACAAATTATATACAATGGGTAGAAACAGCTGTTCCCGACCGACGCGCCACAAGTGTCAGCAATGAATACTATATACAGATATACGGTCGCTTAGCAACTTGCCAATCACTGTAATCAACAGTGAGACAAATAACTAGTATTAGTTAAGATGGTGGAATAATAGGTGACATTTTATCAGAATGTATTCGATGTAAATTGGTGGCTCGAAACAACAGATCGATTGTGTTTGTGGATAGAGGAGACAGCCGATCTTGATGTCATCCATCTTTGTATACACAAAAATACTTGAACTTTCTCTTTTAGGCTTATTATTTACAGCATTCCGGTGTTACATGCATATCATTCCATATGTGTGTCGCAAGTGGTTGATCTGCACAGCCATCTGTGTCGCAAAGAATATAAGATGATCTCCATTCATGCGTTTTCGTATGAGAACAAATGTGTACATCTAATAGTTATCAAGCCACGCTCCGTAGCTCAGTCTAATCTAAGGCACTGCCTCAAAAAGTCACTTCGGTTGTGGGTTCGAGTCCTGCATAAGGCATAGGGTTTTGTGAACGTCTTGTCTCTCATCACACCTGATCATTCGTACCTCTAAATAACTCAGCTGTTGGTGGGGTCGTTGAGCAAATTATAATCCATATATTATTCACCATCAAATGTCGATATATAAATGTACTCCTGTTTTATCCGTCAATTAATCAAGTTCACATCTCTATTTATGTCGAGTGACAAGTTACTTTATAAAGCAACTTGGCGTGAGGAGATACAAAGGGTCACGCACCCAGGATCGCATGTGTTCGAATATATTCGTGCAGTCAACAAGGTGCTAACTATATAGAAGGCGGTGTGCGTGGAATCCAAGGTGCTAACGAGTATCCAGAAGGCGTTGAATAAAGCAATCAGCAATGCCGTGACTGTCACATTAAACACCCTTGTTCGTCTGCAACCAAACGTTTCGGATGAAGATAATACCCCCTCTCCTGAGCCATAATTTGGTGTTGTGCGCTTTTCGACACTTGCAGCCGTCGATTCGATGTCCGAAGGGCGTTAGTACATTGCACGACTTATAGGATGATTCCTAAATTTAACCAGATCAAAGCAACTTCATATAAGCTTATATGAATACATTGAAACCGGCACATGCAGCGCAGTGGTTAACGCGCTCGCTTCGTGTGATCCGGGAGACGAGGGGAATTTCGAACCCAGTTCGATCCCCGCCGCCGACCATCTTGACATGGATTTATCATGGTTTCCTTCTGTAGTCTAGGCTAGTGCCGGAATGGTTCCTACATAAGTCGGCCATGACCGCTTCCTTCCCACTATCCTAACCCCATTACCCAAGAACCTTCATCTCATCATCTCGTTAATCATCCATCCGACGCCATTAGATCTGCGCTATCTTATAACAGTGCGTCGTTAAAACCCAATATATATAAAAAAATACATTGAAGTGGATTTGGCGAATGATCAGTTTTCATTTGCTCAACTCTTTGGGACGTTATAAGATATCAAAATTATGCATTCCATAAAAACAGAACCCTCCCTTCAATACTTTCCAGGGTTATATTTTTTTAGTGAAAACTATTATGCAATCATGCAATTCTCATGGGCATACAACAAAAAGTATGTATTTGTTAACCTTTTTTACCTGTGAAACTTTCAAGAATTTATTTCAGGAATTTTATTTCCGGAATTTCCGGAATCGAATCAGAATGAATAACTCCATTGATTTGGATATCAGAATAATCCAAGTGACTCTAGTGAAAT
The DNA here is from genome assembly GCA_907164805.1 of Brachyptera putata. Classification (NCBI taxonomy): domain Eukaryota; kingdom Metazoa; phylum Arthropoda; class Insecta; order Plecoptera; family Taeniopterygidae; genus Brachyptera; species Brachyptera putata. Next base: position 8,637,728 of record OU015467.1, read on the forward strand.
AATTAAATGTCGCGTATACCGTTTGGAAGCTATCATCAAAAAAGGAATATCGCTTAATCGACTTGCATGACCTTTTTGATATTGAAATATTTAAATATGTTGGTATGAATTGGAAACGGGTTCTCGAATAGACAGTGTCTTCAGTGGTATGTGAAATATGCAAGGAATTTTATTTGACATTCATCATCATGAGATTAACATCAACGATATATTATGATCGTTCCATTAGGAAAAGCGCCCTTCGTAGCTCAGTAAACTAAGATGCCTCTTTTGGAACTATAGTCACCGTTAGGCCTAAATGGTATCAGGTATATTATATAACTGATCACATATTACAACAATCAGTAGCTCAACTTGAAAGAATCCTTTCGAATATTTCGTCAAATAAAAATTAATCTCACACATGCCCGTTACATTATTACTTCAGTAATATTATTTCTGTTAATCATTTTTTTTCAGATATTCGCGTTATTTCATTTAGATTATTTGAACCGGGCTTTGTTTTGTTTGTTTTATAATTTTCTATCGCTCGATCCGAGGAAGGGAAAGAGGGGGGAGGAGGGGAATGAGGCATTATCTCACCAGCACTCGAATATATATTTTTTTTGTGCCCCACATTCACCTCAAATTAGACCATTAGTCTCAGATGAAAATTACTTAATTATTTTTCTAGGAAGGTGTTGAATCAATTACCTCGCAAAAAATCAACAACAACAACAACAACAACACGATGTATATACACGGCGTGTCGTGCATGAGTGTATTCTATTATTGTTAGGTTGGCTGTTAGTGGGATCGGCCAAGCGGTAGATAATGATAACGTACGTAACTAGGTAATTGCCTATCGTGAGACGAGAAATACGATATAAACAAGTTGTTGCAATAAGAGTAATTGTACTTCTTTTTACAATCAGTTGGTTATTAAATAGAAGAGTTTTACCAGATGATTATTATAAACTCTTCACGCATGGTGTGCCACCTATTGAAGCAACAGCATACAAATGGAAGTCGTTATCTTACTCAAGATTTTCCACTGAGATTTGCCTGATTTGGGTCCTCATTTCTATACGTTATGACTTTATGTCGTTAAGTGATCACTTAACCTAACTGTCGTATTTTTAATTTTCTATTCATGAATATATATATATATATATATATATATATATATATATATATATATATATATATATATATATATATATATATATATATACGTATAAAAAAGTAAAATTTACGTATTGCAGGTACCCTGTTCGTGGTGAACGGTAGGCCTATGTGGACCCATAGACTATAGATACTATAATATTCCAGTCAGTATATCCATTTCCTATTGGCAAAATCTTCTAAAAAGTTACAAAACAAAGCGTTCACTATATTCAACAATATACTCAACAAAATTCTACCTACTCTACGCAGTAAAGTATAAATCAAACATTTCTGTTCATGGGAGTCGATTTAGCAAAATATCAGTTTGTTGGTGATTTATTTTAAACGGCTCAAGATATCACAATTCTGAAAACCAGGAAACAAAGATAATTGTAATACCTTGATGGATGGTATGAGTAATAACTATTTATCTTACATTGTCCAATTGTCAGGCGAATACGATTAAAAAACACATTTTTTACCATTTGCGCCTGACAGTTATGCAAAATATGAGATAAATAGTTATTACTCGTGGAGGTGTTGAGAATATCTGTGTTTCCTCTAGTCTATAGTGGAATTTCGATATCTCATACCGTTCAAAAGTAATCCTCAAAAAACTGATATTACGCTGAATCAACTCCCATGGACACTTGATAAGTCTACGTAATACGAGCATTGTTGCTTTCACAAAGCATTCTACACACCTTGGAAGCAACAATCAATCCTTGTACCATGACCACCGTTTCTCGTGCGTGACTTTGTGTTTATCCTATTTATCTTGTTCTCCGTTTTTTCCTCATATTTATACGTATACACATTTACCACTATCGCATAATTTCTACTAGACCACAGGAATGCGAATCCTCATTACTACAATTACTGTCCAATAAATCAGGTAGTTTTTAATGTATTTATATATATTTTTTCATATCATTTTTCGTTTAGTACCTGTTCTGTTCGTAATATCGTTGTCTAACTAATAATGAGGTTAGTTTTGTTCGCGATACGATGATGATATTATTATACTTGTACAAATAGTTTACCTTGTTGATAAAACACTCGAGCTGTCTAGTATCATACAATAAGTGTATATGACAGATTTCATCCATACGTTGTTTACAATACTTGCGATACGCTTTACGTTATACCCGCTGTGTACACTTATTGTTCAGATTAAATGATATACTTTTTCAAGCACGAGATTATTTTAAAGACGCACTTCAATGTAAAATAACATATATTGGCATTGGATGAATGGTTAAAGGACATCACAACCCTGAAACCAGAGATCAATGAAGAATTACGATATTTATTCACCTTATTTTATAGAAAACCAGGAACCATTATATCATTTTCAGAAATTTTAGTTAATTGTTTCGTACTCCAGAAACCCTGCATCATGATTTTGTATAGAGTTTTTATGAATAGAATCGAGTAGTCTAATGTCTACGGCACGACTCTGAAAAAGGGTAGGGTCCTGGAGGATGAATGAATAAATTATAATTTATGAAATCGAGATGATAGTTTCTAGTTTCTCTAAAATTAGAAGAATAAATATAGTCATTATTTCATTGATATCTAGTTTCTGGGTTGTGTTGCCCTTCAAAGAAATTTGATGGTATGTAGAGATGGAAGTTTTTTTATATGTAATGGGAATGATAGTGGGGAGGAAGTGGTACATATGGTATATATTGTAGAAACAATTCCAGCGTTCAGATCGGCAGCACAGACAACAGTGACTGAGTGAAGATTGAAGGTGGCGGGGATCGAACCTATAGGCTTGATATGTAACTATATAACCTCCACCTCCTAGGCAGTTGGTGTAAGTGCCTCATCGCTGTGCTATACCAGTGAAATGTGAAGAAACTACATGCTTTATAAAGGATCTGTTTGTTAAATATCTCAATTTCAATTTGAGATCGATTAATTTCATTTATTATTCAATCATTATTAATTAAATTTGGAATTGAGATTTGAAAGGTTATTTTGGTGACGGAAAATCGAAAACTAAAAAAATTTCTGGAATGAATTCTCAGTCCAAGACCTTATTTGGTTATGCCTATTTTGTGTTCATTTGTTATTTTACAGTATAAAAGTGCGGGCAACAGCACAGTATATGGCGAATAAAATTATAAGGGAAGGCCCCCCCCCCCCCCCCCCCCCGATTCGTCGTTCAATCGATTGTAGATATGAAAGTTTATTTATTCATACATAATTTACTGTCGTCATCCTTCATCCAAGCGAAAGATGACATTCTAATCCAATTTCTATTTATGTCGCCTGAATTGGATGATAATATAGTATTTTCTACACCTGAATTAGATTTAGTATTTCTTACACGTCCGTACAAGAAGTACTAAACCACCGTCTCCCAATGGCATGCATGGGCCTATACGACCAGCACTAACGATTGATAGATCCATGCAGTCAATAGACAATATTCAAGTAGGATCGAATCCACCAAGAAATATTGAATGATGAAATACCTCGAACTTGTAACACTTATAGGCCTATTAATTGTATAGCAATACCGTATTGTATTAATTCATCAAATATGAGTAGGCCTACGCTGTTAGGCGTGTGGCGTTGAATTTCATCATGGAAATTATATTATCTAATAATTAAAAATTATCAACCCAACGTGTACTTGACCGAAGTAAGAAATACGGGCTTCTGTCAAGTAAAATCACTCATTGTTGAACAAGACGGACAACATCTAGATTGTTGTCAACCAATCACAATCCTTGTCAGTTTCCAACTTCACTCTACTGATGTGGTGAAGATTGTTATGTATTTGTTACTTGACATAAGTTACTTTACAATATACTCTAAGACCACACAAGGTCACATTTTTTTTGTGTGGACACCTCGATCTTCCTGAAGATGTCTATCAAAAATAAGTGTGACGTTATTTGTAAGAACCAACTGTTCTAAAATCAAATATACAAACATCGCAGCCATCTAGATTCATCTAAACGTCATGTCCATCCAAGTCACTGCCTGGTAGATGACTCCACTGCATGTTAGACGTATAAACTGGCATGCCCAGCTAGGCCCCAGTCACGGCATCGTGATCAGCGAGCGCACAACTGGGATCGTCAAGAAAAACGAGTCTCCAACTCGAAGTCGTAATAATTGTAACAAGATAAAAGACAGGAGAATTAATCGCCTTTACTATCTAAGAGCCTATCGTAGAACGTGTGCGGAATAAAAACGCCACTCGAGCTCGAAGTGAAAAGAGAAGAAATTGTCGTACAGAGATTTTATCTGGATGGAGAAATGTAATGTACACTCGCCACCATTGATATTGTCCAAAGCAACTTACATTTTGTCAAAAAAAAATCTGGCGTCGCTTAGTGAAAACATGAGAAAAGTCTAGTGAAATGCTAAGAAAACCTTATTCATCTATTTCTGTATTATTTTTTTTCATATGAAATCGTCTACTTTTGTATCACAGCAGGGAATTTATAAGATTACATACTTCTGTAATTATTTCCGAACTATCAAATTGAGAAATTGATACTGTAGAAAACTCTTCACAAACAAGTTTCACAACAGTGTTCAATATAGTACACCAAATAATATATTTTGCTTTTTTCGATCCAAAAATTAAGGAGAAAATTCCTTTTCTTAGCTTACTCAGCAAAAATAACAAAATCGTATCATTTTTCATATAATGAACCAGAAAAATCTTCTCAAAATACATTAACTTTAACCTAACATATACCAACTTTACCCAAACTAAGAACCGGTTGTACCAAGTGATGATTAGTGAATTAAGCAAAAATTAGCGAATTAAATTGTTATCACCCTTGGTTACCTATATTATTTTTGTACCTTAAGTAATGATTAACTGATTAATATTCAATCATCAGTTGGTACAATCGGCTCTAAGTAACCTAACCAAACAATTAGAATTAGAATTAATCTGAATCAAAACAAATCTAAACCCTACTTCCGGTCCGACCAATAGCCACTTCGCATGCTATGATACGTCAATGACGTGTTGATTTATAAGAAGACTTTGTCTGTGAGATCCGACATGCCGTGCATGTCCAAGCCAAGTGGACAGACAACATCATAACTTGCATCAGCACAAGTCTTTAGTACTCGTTCTCTTCTTAATGTGGTACCGACCGACACAATAAAACGTTATCATTACATTACTTAGACTTTGTGTACAGAGAGTGAGTGAGTGAGAGAGAGAGAGAGAGAGAGAGAGAGAGAGAGAGAGAGAGAGAGAGAGAGAGAGAGAGAGAGAGAGAGAGAGAGAGAGAGAGAGAGAGAGAGAGAGAGAGAGAGAGAGAGAGAGAGAGAGAGAGAGAGAGAGAGAGAGAGAGAGAGAGAGAGAGAGAGAGAGAGAGAGAGAGAGAGAGAGAGAGAGAGAAGAGAAAGAAAGAGTCAAGAAACTTGATCAAGCCGGCGCAAAATAATTTTTATCATAGGTCAGACAAAAAAACAATCAGCGTCGGAATTTATTTTCATTTTCCATTACCTTATGAATTTATATAAAATTACATATATTTAAAAATTCATATAAAATTAAATATATGATATTATACCGTTTATTTTTAGATAAATTATAAGTGATTTTTTCAAATGTTGGGTACTACAATAATGTATTAGGCCTACTGGGAAAAGGCAATATTCATTGATTGCAGACTAATTATCATTCTTTTCGCGAACAAACTATACATCGTTTTCTAATCTCAAAACTACATTCAAAACTACCTCCCTTCCTTCTCTTGTCTCCATTTTTACACACTTTTCCATTCTCTCCAGCTTACTTTCTGCTACCTCCTTTCTCTCACTCGAACCGTGCGATCGGCTGTTCCTCCTATTCGCCAACACTGCCCGTCGGAAGTGTCGATCCGGCAACAATCGTCTTACTTGTACCTTGTCAACGGAGCTAATCTGATAGGATATCAATTCAAATGTTTGTTGATAAATTATTATTCATTATTCAATAGCACAGGTTTTTTGAAGACCACACCAAATATGGTTTTGCATACAAAATTGTATCTGGACAAAAGCTCGTATACAACTCTGATAAATCGAGTACGTGAGATAATCTGATACGTAATTCATCACTCACTTGGTATTATAGTTAGATTTGAATAGGAACCAATAGGAGCAGAGATATAGGCGAGGTATTGACTCGGGAACCAATGGAAATTGTTACGCAATGCAATATAATTAATTCAGATGTAAAATGCTCGAGCATGGAAATGTATAGAGGCCTTCCGTTTGGATCAGGCTGTTCTGAGTTCAAGAGAGCCGATTTAGAGAAATTTCAGTCTGTTGATGATAACTTTGGAAACTTCGGATTGGTATGAGACATCAATATTGTAATAGGTGAGAAACACCGATATCTGTGAAATCTTCAAGATGGTGTGGGCTAAGAACTATTATTTTTATATCGCAAAATTTTCACAGTTATTAACACATTTTCTCGTTGTATGCATGTGAAAATATAAGAATCCAAGGTTTATAATTCTATTTCACATTGTTATTACTATCATTCTATTTTGTTCCGAAGGACATACATTTAATTATTCATAATGTTACATGTATGGAACGTCATAACGTCAATTGATAAATAAAAAAATAGTCACACACGTAAAAACAAATACAATCATTCAAATTCACATAATAATCATTTATTATCTTCCATATTACACACGTTTGTACTCATATTATCACATAGTCACTCATTATATAAAAGTATGAGAATCGTTGTATGAGTACAAATATTCAGAGCTGAATTGAAAGACTAAAATTCATTCATGTCATATAGATGCACCATCTCTTCAGTTCGAAGGTGCTAGAGAGATCTGTGTTTCTCTCGATTTAGAATTTTGTTACTTACTACACTTCGAAAGTTGAACTGTAAAAAATTTATTGGACGAGCTTTAGCGAGGATTCAATTTGACATACTGAAAAAAATTGGTGTTCGTTTTTATGTTTTCAATTTTTTATTTTTTTCATGTTTTTTTCTCGGTTCTTCACAGGTCAAACGGCTACCGCTATCGACTTCAAACTTTTTTTCAATATGGTTCCTCAATTTCAAAAATACCCATTAGAATAACATGGCGGGAAAAAAAAGATATTTTTATTTTCCAAAAAAATGAAATTTTGCGTGAAGTTGAATTACATTTTGATACACATTTCAAACAAATTCAGCTTGATCGGATCAGCCATTTCGAAGAAAAAACATGAAATGTGCTAAATTGGTACCACTCGAAGCATTTTTTACCCATTTTTATCCATACTATTACTATCCGCTCGTCTAACAACGCATATATGGCGTTTTCCTAGTATTTCGCTGATACCACTCCATGCACAGCTCTTCAAAGCCATGCTACGAAATCTGAAGTCATGTTAGGCGAGGTTTCGATACCCACTAGATGCTTGGGTTATTGTAATCGTGCATTCACCTTAATAAAACTCCATGCATAGGCCTATAGCTTTTAGTTATCACCTGCATATTCGTACTGTCATATAGGATAGCTATTTGTGAGGATTTCATTACAATAACAACATAATTGTACAGAATATAATTCATATTATTATACATTCCTCGCCGCTTCATTGCTCTCAATTGTAAGCAGTTAACTGGACCGTTAACTACTGTTACAGGAGCAAATAAACCATACATAATTACAGCCACAATAAAGTGATTTGAATACGATGATCCAAGTATTTTGTAATCAATTGTTTATGATATTTCGTTATAAAAATATACCTTGATCTGTCATAGGCATCTAAATTGAAGTCGAATGGTCTGGTTGTATCATAGCTTTGAATCTAACATCTGACTGATCTTGCTCATGTTGATCTTACTGGGAAAAATGATTTTTAAGTAACTACCCATTTTTTAAATGTTGCGAGCTGGTCAGGTTTCTTCTTTCTAAAGATTTGGTTCTGTTGGGGGAATCATATTACAGAAATCTATGTTCCATGAGCCCTAACTATTCAATCATCAATGAACAACACTCCATTGGATTTTCATCAAACGCTATTATCGATGGTATTTATAGGCATGTATTTATTCTAATACTTTCTATCTGGAAAAATCTTGATACAAATCAGAAGATGGATTATTGTTATGCTTATATAAAGAGTAAAAATCAATAATTCAGGTCATTATTTTATCATTATGGGAAATCTTTGAGAGATTAGTTTAGATAAGTAGTGTATCGATATTTAATATTCGATATTCGATACTTTCAAAAATCTCGACCATAATTTCCTCGAATTAATTATATATATATTGTTTTAATGGAATAATCATATACTTTCAATCGGTCCCCTTTCGTTCACTCACATGCTCAGATCATATCTATAGCGTTGTCCAAAAGTGCATCCGATGCATTTGTTGCATGTAATTAATAGATGAATGTCGATTGCAGTCTGATTTATCGACATCGGATTAATGGTCTACATGTATAGAAGTAATAACTTTTATAATTTATCTCTGTTTCTGTACTTATTTATTGATCCACTGGGGCTGGTTTACTTCTCTCTCTGCTTCTCTCAACAGTGGGAAGAAGTGTGAAAACCGCATGAGTTGATACAACAAAGCCGGGGTACAGTCATGGCAAGAACTGACCAGTGTATATATATATATATATATATATATATATATATATATATATATATATATATATATATATATATATATATATATATATATATATATATATATATATATATATATATATATATATATATATCCTATATATATTTGATAGTTGGAAATAATACGATTTTATTTTTTTATTTGAACTTGTTTTCATCACATATACTGATATGCGATTTGATAGCGTGTGGATCTTCAATCAAAGAATGTTTTTTTTTAAATGTTTTGTTTCAACAATTGGATCGGTGAAAGAGAAGAAAAATTTATTGTTGCTTATATATTCCATTCATAATTTTGTGTAACGAACATTTGATAAAACTTATTATATAATATGTATATCAATTCTTCAAACCGTATAAGGCGTGCAGAAAGTTGTATCCCTAATTGTAACAATCGACAATGCATCACAAATATATTCGACGATATATGGAAAAATTTGTTCAATTACATTGAAGATCTGTACTGTAAATTTCAATCTCGACAACCAATTTCGTCATTTACCAATATTGTTACAAAAAAAAGGAGTGACAAAATATTGCCATCTATAGCGGCAAACTCTTTAGGCCTACATAAATCTGAGTGAGTAAGACAAGATATTTTAGCATTTTCCATACTTTCATTTTATTTACCATCATTGATATGGCAATCATTTTTAGTATTTCATCTCTGGGAACGGAAAAGATACCACTCAATTACACCATAAAGCATTTTTGGTAGCTCAATTATATTTGAAATAAACCAAATATAACCAAGTTGAATCCTCACGATTATTTTTTTATGATTTCACGACATTTTTCCCAGACTAAGAAGGGACAATTATCCTCCAATCATCAGATAGTTCTGCCGATATCAACATTCAAGTCTCGAACGGATTATTCAGTTTGTTGACTCTCATTATACAATAAATAGCATTAGCATTATTGGTACGTAGGCTTACTGTGATTGGTATAATGGCTCAAAATAATATGATGGGCGGAGAGCAATTGTGTGGATGACTATAATAATACATAAATTTCTCTATAAATTTCCCATTGAAAGTGAAGATGTTCTAAGGATGTTTTGATTGCTGTTAGATTTATTATCTCATATAAATGGGAGGTGAAATAACTATTATCAAGTCTATCGTCTAGGGAGAGAAAACAAATTGTAAAACAGCATCAGTAATTGTTTCGCTGAGGATCCATTAACATACCTCGCTGAGAATTTCTCAACTACAAATTGGTCATGTATATATATATATATATATATATATATATATATATATATATATATATATATATATATATATATATATATATATATATATATATATATATATATATATATATATATATATATATATATAGGCCTATATATATATATATATATATATTCCATGATAATTTAGGAATTATACCAGGTTTTGTGGTCTAACCTGGTCTAATTCCTAATTATGAAATCACGACATATACTACACACTCTAGTATACTATTGGTCCATTGATCAAAGATCCAAGATATTTCTAAAAGTGGAAATCGATATAGGGATTTTAAAATAAGTAATCATATTGAATCTATTGACAGTTAATTGTTTCACATGGCTCGTATCTCATGCAATCAATTGTTTGTCTCAAGATTTACCCACTCACACTTATGTCCAATGAAAGTAATTATTGCCACACGTCAATGTACGCTCATGTACCACCGACGTTGTGGCACACACGTGTTAATCTAATTGATGATCTCCCACAAGATTATTGATGAGCATGGATGATTTGGTAGACAAGCTGGGTCTCGAACCCGTGTCTGCGAGGTCACAGCATGCGCAAGATTAATCGATTCGTAGCTGACCCGATGTACACGATGCGCTCGTACACTTCTTTCGATTATAGTTGAGACAGGATAGGATAGTAAAACGATTGACCTGCCACTAGCGTCCGTTTTAGAAAGTTCAGTTCTGGTACTTGTGTGGGTGAAATGTAAACTCTTTGAACGTACTGGCCAGCCAGCACTACAATAATGTTATTTCATGCATATCTCAGTAGCAAAACAAACATATATCATCAATCAATCAATCAATTATTTGGACAATGAAGTAAAATAAACTGTGTGCTGTGATCATTAAACTTCTTAACCTTAAATTTCGAGATATGTGGGATGTTCTAGCCATGTCATAATATATACATATTTTACATATGTATATATTATGACAAAATGACAACATCCCACATATCTCGAATCGAATCGATACGTATCGTCCGGGACTCGAACCCCCATTTTCAATTCATTGTTTCATTTTGTAATTGCGTATTACGTTAGATTATTTAGATTATTCAGTAGTGTTAATACTTTGATACGATTATTGTTTTTCATAAACTCCCCTTCTTCGGTGCCCCAAGACATGCTTTCACTGATAGGCCAATTACTATAAATAAATCAACACCTTGATTCAAGTTTACCATAATAGATTTCAAATGCATTACACAAACTGTAATGTAATAATTATATACATTACACTTTTATTGAAAAGAGACAATACAATTTATTCATGATTCTATCTTATCAACATATTCTGCTGCTTGTTACGTATACACATCTAATCTCGCTTGCCAAAGGCTGAACTTAATTGAATGCATTCTACGAGCGCATTGTTGCGAATGCACTTCGTGTCACTGTGGATGCAGTTTGCGTGCGAATGTGATTACAGGCGACAGGGGTGCCCAAATTATTTGGCTACATATCCTGTAATCGATGGTCTTCCACGCTACTACTAAAATGTATCAAATTTCTGGTTATAAGTAGCGACTTGCGACCAGTATCCATCGTCAAAATCAGAAATAACTTATTTGTTGAACTTTCAAAATAGTGTGTATTTTCATTCATTCATTCTTTCATTCGTGTGTATTGGGAAATAGTCAACCTCGTATCGTTTGCATTCCTACAACTGAACAACTGAAGCTGTCAGCTTGTGAAAATGTTGGGTTTCAATGAAAATCATTTTAGTGCATGTCAATTCAGAAGTATTTAGAGGTTTGTTCACGTATCAATACAATGTGGTCTAATACCTTTTCAAAATCATGATGAAAAAATTAATCGACTCCCATGTGCCTTTATATATCGTTTGGACGTTGGTGAATTTTCGTGAATTTTTTCATCGTTTTTTGTAACGTAGGCCTATTCCATTTATTTCTGGCAGTAAATTCATTCGCTTTATGTGGCATGGTTTGATAATCCATTAGATCCATCAGATTCATTATTCCAAACACACGTCTGTTTGAATACAGCTTTTCCTCTTTTCATCGTTCAATTTTGTTGGGTTTACGACGGACTGTAATGAAGAATAAGTAAGATTTATTGGCATCGGTGAGTTATGAATGGAATAATGGGATGATGAGACAGAAATATAATTTTATTAGGTTTTCATAATAGTGTGCATGGTGGATGCGATCGTGGCCTGTACTGCGATGTAACCATCACAGTATTAGAATTGAATAGACCATGGTGCGATTGGAACCCATCCAAGTCTTTGAATAATGCTTGAAAAAGAGCGACATCCCTTCAAAATGATTAATTTATAAATAAATTGACTGATAAACCAGGTCCAAACAAAGAATTGTTGGATATAGTGAATAGTTCACTGGTTATCACTGAATTCAAGAACATTTTCCAATTAAACCAATTAGTAGTATATTCCTGGTTGGTCACCCATGCATGTACATCCTGACTGCAATAATGCAATTGCAACCATATTTTTCAGAAACACTTTTACCAACCTACAAGGCGAACACACTCTTACATGCAATTTGATGGATAAATAACAGTATTAAGTTTTATTGTGGTGATAATTGAGATTGTCGATTGAAAGTCGTAGGTGTCGATCGATCGTCTCCCCTATAAATTAGCATCAACAGTCGGTAGTTTCGACCCGCTCGCAAACAACTGATAGATCATGGGCGGGGTGGATTAATAATAATAATATTGCGAACACTTGAATGTAGGCTGAATTCACAGATGTCATCAATTACTTGACTACTTTTCGCTTATATAGGAAGTAATTTATGTGAAAGCTAATTCAATAGTATGGCTTAACAGCTTACATGTTTCTTACTTTTATAATTTGTCAACTTGATAAGATAAGAGATGCAGACTTTCTTATGACGTCAGTCCTTGTTGTTTGACATCAACTGGGCCGTGATTTTCACAGCCACATGTTCAATCACTGCCTTCTTCATTCATTTTGTGTCATATTATATAGGCATATTATAGTTATTATAGGCTTCTGTCAAGTGACGTCAACCATTGTTGACACAGACAGACAACAATGTTCACCGTAGGAATTGACGAATCAGAATGTTTGCTACTTCATGAGTTTACTTTGTTGCTATGGTAACGATTGTTTGTCATTTGTTGTCATTTGACAGAAGCCTTATGGGCTTATAGGTTTATAGGCTTCTGTCGAGTGACGTCAACCATTGTTGACACAGACAGACAACAACGTCCACCGTAGGAATTGACGAATCAGAATGTGTGCTACTTCATGAGTTTACTTTGTTGCTATGGTAACGATTGTTTGTCATTTGTTACTTGACAGAAGCCTTATGGCCTTATAGGTTTATAGGCTTCTGTCGAGTATCAGATGACAAACATGGTTACCATAGCAACAAAGTGAACTGGTGAAACTACCAAATATTCTGATTGGTCAATTCCAACAAGTGGACATTGTTGTCTGTCTCTTTCAACAATGGTTGAGAGAAGCTGAGGGTGTATTTATAAGGGTGTTTGTTATTTGTAAATTGGCTACCAATATCAACTAGAAAAGATGAGTAAAAGTTGAACAATAATAAACCAAATTTATGGAATATTTATAAAATTATATATTTTAGTATTCTTAATCGTCAAAACTCCACAGTCATCTCACTACACCACATTGATATTATTCCTAGTAATAATAATAATAATTATAATAATAAAAGATGTTTATCAATCCGGCGAAGTTGAGCCAATGCCTTTTCTTACACTTGACCGCTTTTATATAGACGGATACATAGATATAATATAAAAAATACATCAATATCTAATAACTATATACTAAATATTGAACTTTAAAACTAGAATATATAGCATATCACAAAAGAGTATTTGCATATAACTAATAAGAAGTATAGATAGATATGTCGGACAAAACTCAAAATGGAAACATTGTGACTGATTATTTGTATAAACATATTGAGATAATGACACTGATGTACAAATCTTAATTGACTTCTCTATATCTAACTAGATATGCTCAATATATAACGGAAACTGATGATCCACACAGCAAAATTTCCGATAGCAATTTATATCTCTTACTAATATCACTTGTAACATCATTCAAATGACACTGTTAGGAGACCGTAGAGACATCCGACCGTCGTGGAGGAGAGACGGTTGATCATACGAAACATACCTGAAAGTTCAAAACTATACATACACAATCTCGACATCAATTGACATGTCATTCGCATAACCTCGGCTTAGTTCGGGTCATTTTACAGTCATTTCCTACTATAACAAGTGGCATTGAATTAGGCCTTTTTTCATTTTCACCATCAGAAATAAGGTACACTCGTGGACGAAAGAAATTATCCTCTTGTTTGAAAGATTTTTTCATCAACATGAAACTGCTACAAAATGCTTGTTCCCCAATACGGTCAAGGATGAAAGGTAGGATCGTTTAGTATATGATCGTATCACCCTATAGGATAAATAATTACAGTGATAATCCATTCAACAAGCAGCTAATAATTTCAGGGATGGTAAACATTTGATCACTTGCATTGGGGAGGAAAATCATTTTCCGTTTTCTTATTATTTCCATATTTTTTTTCTTTTTCGTCAATTCTCCTCTGTTTTATTGCCTGATATCCGTTCCTCCTTTATTTTATTCATTATTAATGGTATTTTTTGTTGCAACGTTTTTTTTTAATTTTGATCATTCATTCGATCATTATACTTCTCAATTTTCATACATTTTTTATTATTCATCCTTTGTTCCCATTTATTTGTTCACTCATTTTACAATAATATTGCTGCCTCAATTTTTCTTTTCTTCTTTTTTTTGCGTATCTTCATATGCATATTCTCTTTTCAGCGAGAGTACACACTGGGGGTGTAGGGTGGGGAAGAGATAGGGAGGGTCTTCTTTGTATACCGACACTCCTTTTTGAAGATGAAGAAAATCAATTTTCGTTTAGAATTCAATTAATAATGAAAGACTTTTTGACGTTTGATTATTTGGCTCACTTTGAAATTGATTTCTAATATTATTCACTTTCGTTCAAACAAATTCAATGCTTTTTCCCGCCCAACCATTAATCATTGTCATTGTGAAGAAAATATTTGAAACGTATACACTGACATTTAATTGATTTCTAGAAGCCTAATTCTTAAAATAATTCTATGCTTGAATGAAATGAATTATTAATTCATCCACATTTACAAAACTGTTCATCAGTTGGGCTGAAAAAATCAGCGTAAAAGTTAAAACTATTAATTAATGTTGTGAGTAATCGAAAATAATCATCATTCTTGAAGGTAAACTTATCGGAATGAGAAATTGTATTCTTTCAGAGTGACATTTCTTTCATTTATTTCGAAATAATCATGTACTGTTTGGAATATCGAAGTGTTGTGGATATCCATTATCCACCATTATATATAAACATAGGTATATGTAGCATTTTTTCATGTTACAGTTATAAAAGTTGGGGACAAAACAAACAAATATACCGAAGCTGCGATTGGAAATCACCATTTGGAATATATTGTTGTCAACTTATCACAACAAAGTGTGGAAGAATTGAGCTCATATATAATATTCATATATTTATCCATCACAAACCTCTTTGTATCCTCCAGTCAAGACAAACATCGATTTCAACCAACTAATTCAACATAAATGAAAGCTTAGATCAACCAAAAAAATGGTTTCTTGCGCATTATTGTGTTTTACGTCATAACATCGACATCGGGATTAATTGCAATGGATATGAGATATATCATTCATGTTGGTAACATTGTATCTGTTCATAGACTTGCACTTATACACACAAGCCTAGTTGTTTTCTAGTGCATACGAACACACCTTGTTCCCATAAGAACTCACAAATCATTTGTCATTATCTGTTCGTAGCCCTCTCTGGCGAGTACTATAGGAACATTAGACTCATAAATCCACTGCCAGTTGAACACTATTTGACATTTTGCTAGTTGAACTGTCATGGCGGATAAAATGATCAATGATTTCAGATGAGGAGAGGTTGTTGAAATCAGGAAAATGAAGTAGGCTGTAATATGTGTTCGGGTGAGTTCCATATTTCACAACAGTTTCACATAAAAATCATTCAATTTTAATATTGTGGTTTCCTTTGGTGCCGTGGTGGAATTGTTATTTTATATTAAATTTTAGTGAAACATATTGACAATTAGCACTCGAAAACTATAAGTATCTATCAAGTGATAAGGGAGAAAATATTGTCACCATACCAATAAAACCGGCACATCCAGCGCAGTGGTTAATGCGTTCGCTTCATGTGATCTGGAAGCGAGGGGAATTTCGAACCCACTTCGATCCCCGCTGCTGACCATCTTTACAGTGGTTTTTCATGGTTTCCCTCTGTAGTCCAGGCTAATGCCGGGATGGTTCCTACAATAAGTCGGCTATGACCGCTTCCTCCACTATCCTTCCCATTATACCCGAGAACCTTAATCTCATCATCCCATCATCTCATTAATCATCCATCCGACGCCAATAGATATTCGCTATCATCACAGTGCGTCGTTAAATTTAATTCAAACAAACATAACAATAAAGCTTGAACTGGAAAATGAATATCTATCCATTGATAAGTCGTTTTATGTTTCAACCAAATTTTAATTTCAATTTCTAATACCGTTCAAAACCTATCACAAGAAACACTGCACTGTCTGTTAGCTAACTCGTCTAACTCGACTAACTCGACTAGTTAGCTAACTCGACGCTCATAGTTCTCGTGCGTACAACTTATTGTGCTGAGACTTATTATGAAGTAAGCGATGGTAATTGTTGCGCCCATCATAGGTGTGACGTCACAAGCGTCGAACACAATGGTGGACACTGATGTCTTGATGAAGCTGTCTGTCTTTTATGACGTCAGAGAGTAGAGGATGATCTCATGAGCCAATTACCAGCTGACAATGTGTCAATCAAGCGAGGGATAAGTGGTCGTAGACGTAAAGTACTCGTCTTTTGTACTGTTATTTGATAGAACAGTCAATGTGAGGTTAGTATAGAACTTGATGGATTTATATTTCTCTACGTAGAGATTTTCCGAAGGATTAACATATAAAGAGAAGTTGAGACAAAACAAGAATGTTGAATTCGCCGTAGTTTTATATATATATATATATATATATATATATATATATATATATATTTATATTTATAACCAACAAAAAACGACAAATCAGATTTTTAACTGAATATACACATTGCATACGGTAAGATGGATAAAGCAATCTGTTTCATTCCAAAAAACTGTGAGTCGACTGTATCTGTACGTCAGACCATCTTTAGTCAATGGTCGCACATAATAAAATACAATTTTTTTCAACTTCACAACATTACATTCTTCATTCATCCTCACGTGACAATAGATCTCAGCTATCATCAAATTGTGTAGTTTTAGGGGTAACTGTTGGTTGAGTTTTTTTCTAAATTGATGTGTATTTTTTTTTTAATAACATCGAAATTTGATACAAAATCATTGTTCCCCTATTAAGACTAAGGATGAAAAAAGGATCGTTTGGACGGGGCACCACAAGGGCGATCTTACCGCCCCATTTTATTATTATATTATTCGAAGGTAATACAGAGATATGTGATTGGAATTTTGATTTCGCTTGTACCTTTCAGAAGCTATTATTATATTATTAAAATGTAGCAATTACGGTTATAATAATGCGGAGACAAAATTCAATAGAATTTTCTTCAGATCATCAAACTTCTATTATTTCAATTAAAATTCACTTTAATCCAAAGTATAAACAGATTGACTTATCAGTTATTTTCTGAAAATAATTTCAGTATAGCTAAGTGCATGTCGAGAAGGTCATTCACAGTAGTTTTATGCAATTCTGGTACAAGCTGCATTGAACAACACTAGTATATGACGGCCCAAATCGTTCTAAATTGCCAACGTTTACTTTAATCAACTATTAATGTCTCAATGACCAAGAAATTCACACGAACGAAGAAGTGACAGTTGAACAAGACGATCGACCGTCTTTCCTATCCATTAACATCTTTGGTCGAGTGTCTCGAACCCTCACAGCTAGTATATGCTATTTCAACAAACTGCATTGAGATACGTCTAAACATTTTTGAAATAAATTAAAAGTCGTTTATCAAATCTGTTGTTTTAAAACGTTGAGTCGAATTTAATTTTCCATGAAGTGTAAATAAGCTCACAGTTACATCTAGCTACGTGCAATGAGAATACGCTACATGACTGTTCGATTATAAATACTCCGTAGAAATTATAAGACGAGCTTTAGCGAGGATTCAATTTGACATACTGAAAAAAATTGGTGTTCGTTTTTAAGTTTTTTTAAGCTTTTTTTTAGCGACTTCAAACTTTTTTTCAATATGGATCCTCATCTAACTTAGATCTGTATAGTTTGTGGCATTATCGGGTGGTAACTTTTGTATGAATTTCAGACATTTAAACCCAGTAGAATAACACAGCGGAGAAAACAATCAGATCTAAAAAAATGAAATTTTGCTTGAAGTTGAATTACATTTTGATACACCCTTCTGGAAATTTTCAGCTTGATCGGGTCAGCCATTTTGAATAAAAAACATAAAATGTGCTAAATTGGTACCACTCGAAGCAGTTTTTACCCATGCTATTACTATCCGCTCGTCTAACAACGCATATATGGCGTTTTCCTAGTGTATTCATAATAGCGCATGGGATGAGATGGAATTTTGGCAAATAATGATTCGGTTTATGGTGATCATTTTGAAACGGTATGAGTATTCGAAAATCTATGGATAAAAACATATGAATTTCTGATACCTTCAAGATGAGGAACCATTAAACTTGAACTCTTCACATGTACACAACTGAAAAACAAGCACTTTTGTTGTACACCTTTGTGAAGATAATAAAAAGCGAATTAGATAATTGAATGCATGTCTTTCGAAGGTAATAAATATATATGTGCTTGGAATTTTGATTTCTTTTGTACCTTTCAGAAGCTATCAAAACAAAAGTGGAATTCCTTTTGATCGACTCCCATGCGTTTTTATAGCTTATATGTATAAAGAGCGAGAGATTCATTCAGCCCCATTTAGTGACGTATATCCCATTAAATAATCTATACGAAGTACAATTGTGTACGTTGACTGAAATCTGATGCATCTGATGATGGATAAAAAGCTCGGTTTAGTACATTTTTGAACGTGATTGTTCACTTCATTTGAACTGTCAAAACACTTGAAAAATATGCAAAATACATAAAAAATCGAAACAGCTTTTCGATTGGGCTGTGTGATATTATAAAATCTATACTTGATTTCACAAGCCTGAATCGAAAGACCAAATTCTCTTGACAATTAATAATTGTATCTAGAAAACCAATGTTCTGCATCCTGCTCTCATTTTACGTGATCAAGTCATGGACCCTCTGAAAGCTGTCTAGGACGGGTTTGAGTCCCGGTTAGTGTTCATGTTAGATCATTAGTTTTCATTAGTCACATATCCTCATGTATAGTGTTGACACGGTCACAAAGTAGACTTCATTCATCAGCATATCGCTCTATTGTTATAGCAAGGGAAGTATGACTGTTAGTGCATATTTAATAATACATTATAAGCCTTGCAATATTTTGAGTCATTTTGTAATCGAGTATTCACAGCTTTCTCATGAGAGAAGTTCGAGTTTTCGAAGTGTGTTATTCATTGCTGTATCATCAAAATGTGGAATTCAGATATATAGCTTCTTGAACCTAACTTCTCATCCCGCACCTCAAAATAAATGATAACAGATCAACAAATGGAATTCAGTCGAATGTTTGTTCTTAAAATTTTTGGAGATTTATTCATTCCAGCTCTTATATCTTTAGGGTCGAAATTGATGAAATCGGCCATTCACTTTAGATCGTTGTTATCACTGTGTGGTTATTAATGAAATACCACCAACCCAAAATGCTTCTATTAGGCCTACCAGGGGTTCACGCCAACAAAAATATTGGTTTTGTTCGAACCAATTTACGAACAATTTAGGAAGGTAAAGTGTACGTAAATTCATCCCCAAGAGGAGGCAATAGGCCTATACATAGCTAACTGGAACTTTGATCGAGCATTATGAAAAATGAAATAAATAAAATAAATAAATCTTATGTTATTCAAGAGAAAATATTCAAATGCTTGGTTCTTAAACATTTCATAAAGCATATAAATTATGATATCTCTGAAACCAGATTACCATTTTCAATTGTTCAGTGAAATATTTAGTAGAATCTTGTGTATAATTGTCTCTCTGAACTGAATCAGACTAATTCAACGAGTACAAATTATTTTCGATTTTTTTTTCCGAACAAAACTTAGAAGTAACTGTTTTGAAAAAATGAAATTCAATCACCGTGAAGCCAAATTGTGTGTTGAAGAGAGAGTAAAGATTTTTGAACTTATAGTTTTTTATAAATTAATTATTAACAAAAGAACTTTAACGATTCGACATTGGATCAACACGTACAGCTAGGCATACATTCCACTTCATCCATCTGCCAGCTGAAAACAACCTAATAACTTCTTTACCTTGGCATAAATCAATAAGTCTACCTGTTGATTAACTATTACCAACTTAAACAACTTTAAAACTCGATCAATATAAGCGATTTAAAACTGAATAATTATAGCCTAGTTTTAATTGTGTCGTTAAGTTTTTTGAAATCTTATCTCTTATATTTATTAGACTTAAAAGCAGAAACCAATTTACAGCTCTCCATCTCGTAAATAAAGCAGCAAATTAAATTGCTTTACAAATTACAGTTATTAGATGTAATTGTTTGTTTTGACACGTTGCCAGCTCAAGTAAGGATGAAAAAGTATCGATTTTTTGTTTGTAATAATGTAATTTGACAGTTCTTGGAAATGGTCAATTGTCGGTTTTTTTAAAAATCATGCCACCTGGATGTACATAACATTCTGTTCCCATCACCGCCTTCTCTTACAACATTTGACATTGTAAATGAAGTGTAGCCACAACCTCATAGATTGAGAGAGCTTTCAGGTATAGTCTGATTCATGGAAAAGGGTCAGTACAGAATCGATTTTTACCAATGCCAATTCAACAATGCTGAGAATTCGCACAATTACTGAGTTTCTTAAGCCCTTCTAGTGTTGTTTCAGAATCAACGACCAATGACATGTTTCGATTTATTTCATTTTAATGCTGATATTACGATTAATTCGATATTATTTATCTCAATTTCCTCAAAAGTGATTGACCAGTATGGTATGCTCTCAAAACTTACGCATCACGTAACAGGCGACTAAAAATCCTTGCCATGATAACAGCTTGAACTGTTCAACTACTCACTGAGCGTATAGTTGATGCCTTCTAGATGATTGGTACTTTTCTCGCTAACATACTAAATTTGTTTCAATTGAAGTCAATGTGAAATAACAAACACCACGGTATTTTGTGGATACCGTAAAAAAATCTAGGGAACTAAAGCACGGCCATTTGTATCTAAAAGGCTCTTACACATTTTCTATTACACATTTTCTAGTCATAACACTGCGCGTAGTGATAGCGAAAGACGCATTGTACACGCTCAATAATCTGCTAAAACAACACATATTTGGTGATAAAAAAATCCTACCTAGTCTAACAATAGTCGGGTCAGGGGGTGCATCGAATGAACAAAAAACTTCGCCAAATTACACGCGATGTGTTGGACCCCCCAGGCACAAAACACCCCCTCGCCAACACTACCTAATATTTGGTATTGGAGGTATTTAATCCAGGTATTATTCAGTATTTAAGGCATTAGAATTACCTTTGGTATCCCCGAACTAGAATTTTGATCATTCGGAAGTTATCACCCAATTTCCAAAGAACTGATATTTTGCTGAACCTTAAACTATCGACGCTAAATAATCCAGCATCCACGTTTTCCTGAAAGTTCCTCTATGCAAGTATTGAATTTGAGGTTGTGTTTTTTTTCTATCTCTTCCACTCGTCTCCTCGACTATACGAATCACTCTGGAGTTGTTATCAGAGTTGTCACGACTAGTAAGATATGGCATGCTGAGATGGTGTTTGTTTGTGTTGTTAGTATTGTTGCTTTGTCAGGTTGGTAGACGAAGTCCAATTAAAGTGGCTTCGATTTCTTCGAAAGATGAAGATCGAACTGTCAATTATAACAAAACATTCGTCAAAACTAGATTCATTGACAGAAGAAAAACATCCAGAAATAGCCAGTTAGATGTTGATTTCTAATATTATAGTACTTAATTGATTGAATTGATAAAAAGGAGTGTAGGAATTTGTTGTGAAAGCATTTGGAATCTAGCCCCTCTATACAGTCCCTCATCACAGGTTCGTATATTCTATAGATTCTTGACTAACAATAACTTTAATCAACGTGTAGCTAGAAGTGGAATCTTCATCGCTTGTGATCGAACTAAAAGCTCTTCACCAGAAAATGTATTGCGGTATTATATAATTTTGGCATACATTTTTCAAGATACATTGTGGGCGAGAAGAGAATGTGAGATAAAAACCAACAATGGCACATTTCGAATGAAACCCATCTTGTTCATTCATATTCACTCTTTTGAGTCGTTCATAAAACACGTGATTATAATAGTGATTTTCAATTGTTGTCACCCATGATCACACACCATGAAAATGATTTCAATTCAGTAAGTTCAGACTGAAGAGCGTGTCATGCATGAATACACCCACCATATTTTATGAAAATGATTTTAATCCAGTAAGTTTGATTGGTTCTAGTTCAAGAGCGTGCCTTGCATGGATAGACTGATTGTTGTAACAACAAGTGCAAATAGATGCAATTACTCTCAAATAAGTTATGTCTGTGGTATATATTACCAAGAGCCAGTTGTACCAAGTGATGAGTAATGAATCAAGCAACAATTAGCAAATTAACTTGTTATTACCCTTGGATACATATGCTATTTTTGTACTTTAAGTAATGGTCAACTATTTAATATTTAATCATCAGTCGGTACAATCAGTTCCAAGTCCAGTTAGTCTTGATCAGAGAGTTGGTGAAAATAAATAGCATGGATAACCATGATGATAACAACTGAAAAGTTACTCCCACGCTGGTATTTAGTATAAGACTAATTTCAAAGTTCATTCATTTTGAATAACTATAACCTTCAGCACAAACTGGAAAAACAATCTTTGAATGCACATTTTATTCATGTTATTTATTTTTGTGAATGATAAGTTATATATGTATGACATAACCTTTTAAAATTTGTTTTTTCAGCATGTTTCATAATTATGTTATGTATCAATGTTAAGCTTATTCTGTCAAATTTTATTATGCTGTTACTTCTTTCTGTAAATCCAGGTTTTCAGGCACTGAAATTCAATAGTTTGTTGCAGAATTCGTTAGTCTAATCGAATGAGTAGTCAATAAAAAACACAGGTAGATCTAGAAATATAACAGGTTAACAAAATGATTAACTTTTAACGAACTATTGAAAAACCGGGCATGAGTAGTCGATGAAATAACAGACAAGGAAGATAACAATAGAGTAGATAGTTGATCAACTTTCAACGAACCACTACACAACCGTATCTAATGGTTCATATCTTTTTCATCATCTGTGAAAATGAAACGAAGTGTACAGTGCATGTATGCACATACACGATGATTCACCCAGATCCTTCATTTGTCAGGTTGAATCGTATATATATAAGTTCAAAATACTGAATACAAAATGAAATTATACGCAAACTTGAGTATTTTTTATCGTTCCGAAAATAATTGGAGATGTCACGGAAGAATCATTACGAAACTGATCAGAATGCAGTATCAAAATAGCGTCTATTCAAAAAAGAAGTGATCAAATTGGTTGATTCAAATTATTATTTTAATGATTGGTTCGAGTAGCCAAAGTGGTCGTTTGCAAATTGCACGTCAACTAAATCCACACAATTAATCCACTGTTACAATTCCACATCTAACATACGGTAAATTAATGGACCGTAAATAACTTGCAACACGGCGGTTAACGCATATATATATATATATATATATATATATATATATATATATATATATATATATATATATTATATTTCACGTAATTAAAATACAATACTTCCAGTTTGCCATATCTTCGTCACCTAAAACCTGATCGACTGGACCCAAGTGGCCGTGAAATAGCAGATAGTGCATGGCGAATCACGGACGCCTTCTGGTTCGCGCATGCGCACGGCTCTGATCTGGTAATCCGTGGAAGTAGCCGAGACAGATCAACCGGGTTTAGTACTGTGAGATACGTCACGCGAAGTGCAAGTGTTTTCTTTTGCTGTGAGAGTGTGTGCGTGCGTGCGTGTGAGGTGTAACAGGTGGCGAGGTGCTGGATGTGAATAGAAGGGGTGCGTGAATACACCCTTGCGGTAATCCCTAGTCCTGTGTTAGAACGGCGGTCGAGTTGTTTCGGGAGTGGTTCTTCAGGTGTTGCGGTTAATTTTAAGTGGATTTTACAGAAATTTTACATTTTTGAATTTGTTTTATTGTGAATGAAATTTGAAATAATCAACGAAAACGACACATATGCGGTTAATCGTGATTTTTCACATAAGTGAATGTAATAATATAAAGGGAGGAAAGTAAATTCATATCATATTTTTCTAATAAATTTGTTGGTAGTTGAATATTTTATGATTACTACGATAACTTGAAAAAGTTTGACAAATCTTATCACAACACGAAGATTTTTTTCATCTGGATTTATCCATCCTTTAACATGTCTTGTGCATCACAGTCTCGCCAGTGAAGTTCGTGCGTGCACGCGTATGTTTACGCACATGCTGAATGTGATTAATTCATAGACACACCATCTGATTGCGTGAGTGAGATACTAGATGAGTGCGAGTGAGTGAGCATGGTATCAGACGAAGACGCGACACGCATACAAGGTATCAATTATCAACCCGTAATGACTGATCATTATGTAACAACTTGATATAAATAATAACACCAATCAGCCGGGTCGGTCCACGAGTATTGGCGGGTAGAAACCACCGACTGTCGGTGCTCGTCCATAGGGAAGACGGTCGATCGATACCGTCAGGTATCACTCGTGGAAGGCTAGATAAATTAGAACTTAGTTGGAGATGATAGTTTGATGACGGGAATCGAACCCGGGTCGTTTACCCGACCTTATGACGAGACAGTGAGATAATATAAGCAAACAATGTAAATAGGCCCCTATAATGTCGACCGTGTGAGGATAAATGGAAGGGACGGGTGATGCTGTCATGTTTGTATTTACGTACATTGAAAGTGTTTCACATGTTATTTGTAACAATGTTAAGCTTGAATTATGATAATTAACCCACAAGAATATTCAGAATTTAATGAAGGGAACTAATTTTTGTGTACCGGTGACGTTTTCAAGTGGAAAATTATCTTGAATAATTTACTGACAACAATCATTGAAATGTCATTGAGTGCAATATTTTGTATTTCAAATCTCAGTTTTGAGTTCCAAATTGATGAGACTGGTGTCAGAAAAAGGAACGTTTCAATTTTGTAAAGCCATTGCATTATATTGTTCATATATATATTGAATTATTCGCAACTTCAATGGTCATCATTATGTGAATTATCCATCATTCATATTTTTAGGGCGCGCCATGTTTTTTTTAAATTAGAAAACACAATTTACGTTTTAGCATGTGTGGACATGCCATTTTCGAGAGATTCTTCGATGAAATGAAATTAAAATTTGATGAAAGTATTGTTATAGAAAGAAACGAAGATCTATTCTTAAAAAAGATTAAGCAGTGAAAATCAGTGTAGCTTGTATACTGCATCAAACCATCCAATACCCCATGTTTTAAACTCAAAAATGGTTCTACGTTATGGTGTTAGTTCTTGTTGACCTAATGACTCTTCTCTACCTTCTCTTATCCATTTCTCGGTCACTCTCTATTTGTAGCTCCAGGTATGTTCTGCTTTTTCTTCCCGAAGTTTTATCATCCTGGTCCTTCAACCCTTTTTCCATTTGACAGACAGTTTGAGAGTTTCTTCTCCGTATTCATAGTTAGTTTGTCGCTTCTCAATTTCTCTTCTCTTTCGTAGCAATATTGATAATCTAGTTGTTCATTTACTGAACTAGCATACAATATGTTCTTTCAAACTTAATTGAATATCTTGTTTCCTTGACTTTTTCCCCAGCACGTTGATCATAATTGAATATAGAATTAATAATGGTTTTCTAATTTTATTGAACGTGGTATTCCTGGCAATATAAGTATTATATATGCTTATGTCATAAGGTCATAAAATGATAGCTTCAGAAATATTTTTTATCTGCACTCATGTTTACTGCAATGCTCATTTGAAGCACTCTTATCGAATATAAACTAGTGAATGTTGAGGAGAAACAACTCATTGGACACGTTAACGGTCGCATTAAAAGCTCTTAAGAGAATGAATACTTCGAAATTCCGCATAACTCACGCGAAGAAAAAAAAAATGGTTTCTCAAAAATGAAAAGATTTTGAAAAACAAATGATGTAATTATGCCAGTGTTCATTAAAAGCCTTCATAAACAACTCACCCGGCAAAATGACAATCCATGTCATTATCCCAACATATTATCTGTTTCTAAACTGGTCTTAAAACAACAATAATCTATCAATAATGTGGGCTTTAAAACTGTAAATAATCATTGCTTCACATCTGAGTTGCGGTTGTCTCATATGGGCCGTGAATCGTATCATATGGGCCATGTATAGCCACGGTATCTTGTATTCTGTGCGAACAACTGAGATACTTGTTGGGCGTTAAACCTGTTGCTTTATTACCTCCAAAAGACATTTTAATGGTCTTATATATTATATACACTCAAATCCATGAAAGAAGTAGATTGTCTACCAACAGAATTACAAAAAGTCATAAATTACTTGATCGTGCTTCAACTTTGAGTATTTGACGATTTTAAAAATGCAGTTACGTTTATTTTATCAGATATCTCATCCTGAAAAATTATAATATCATGAAAATACCACAGTTATACCAATAATACGGTGATATTTATGTTTGTCATATTGGTAGAGTACCTACTTCTTTTGTGGGCACAGTATACCATGTGTATATAAATAAATACGCGTCTGAGGTTCAAATCTTGATGCACTAATTTACAAGTTTTAGAGACTCGACCACAGATCTCAAACATGATCGTGAGCAAGCCCACGTCTATGGAGACCTGATATTTTTTTCTTTTATTTACATCGACAGCTTGACACAAAGGCATTGTCACCTGATTAAGGGTTAACACAGCGTAGGATCGTTCGTACAAGGACAGAACCTAGATTACCCAAAATAAAATTGATTATAATATATTACACTCTGAGCAAATGGTTAATAGTAAGGAAATGTATATAGGGATAATGAACAATTTTATCATATGTGTTGGCGAAAAGTAATCGTACATGCTTATATTTCGTACTTTTTCCATGATTCTTCATCTTATGTTTGTCACTTTCAAAGTGTCTTTCAAAGTCACTTTTCAAAGTGTTGCGTATAATTACGAGCCAATTAAACCCCTCAAGTGTCGTAGTGAGATGTACTGTACGTGAAACCTAAGAACTTTTAATTGTTCATTTTTTTTCTCATTATTATATTATTATATTATTATAATCATTATTAAATGATAGTCATTCCAGATTTACAATAAGATATGCTTCCCACTATGTTACATACATGTGTTTGAGAAAAAACATATATCTCGATGTGATATAACTGACGTAACACGAATAAATACAAAAATGACATCACTTTTTCTCCAATTTACTTCAATCTTACGTCAAGTTGAAGTTATGTGATCTTCTTGCAGGATCACTGTTCAGTTTCATAATTTCATCGTTAAACGTCTTCGCAATCGAGACGCATGTTTATTCAATACGGCTGCCAAAACGTTTTCCACTTGAGCACGTAGCAGAATAAGTAGTGCATTATTATTATTAGAGAAAGAATTTGAATTCAAAAAATATATATTCATTTATTTCTCTCAGAATGATCAGATTGCCGCCTCGGTGGCCAAGTCAACTATCGCTAGCGGTAGTAACTGAAGTCACCGTTGGGCATGGGTTCGAGTCCCTCATAAGGCATGGGTTTTTGTAAACGTCCTTTCACCTATCATTACTTCATCGTTTCATTATCACCCGCTCATTCGTACCCCCGTATAACCTAGCTGTTGATGGGGTCGTTAAGCTGCATTATATATATATATATATA
The DNA here is from genome assembly GCA_907164805.1 of Brachyptera putata. Classification (NCBI taxonomy): domain Eukaryota; kingdom Metazoa; phylum Arthropoda; class Insecta; order Plecoptera; family Taeniopterygidae; genus Brachyptera; species Brachyptera putata. The sequence goes on from OU015467.1 coordinate 8,666,040, forward strand.
TATATATATATATATATATATATATATATATATATATATATATATATATATATATAGGCCTAAAAAAATGATCACATTACGGTTATAAATGATTTTATATCGGAACAGTTCTTATATAGTCTTTTATCTAAGTTTGGAAACATCAAGTGAGCCATTTGTTCTCGCATAACGGTTGACTAGATTCAACTGATTTATTCTCAAAATTTAACCTATATGCTGCTATCAAATTGTAATATTTTAAATGTGTGATTGTTAAAAATTGGTGAAAATTTGGTGAAAATTGTGAAAATTTGTGAAAAAGTGAAAAAAGTGAAAAATTGGTGAAATTGGTGAAGAGTACGTGATTTAGTTTTATTCAAAAACTATCCTGTATCGTCTCTATTCCGCTTTATGCCACTGATGCTGGAGTTGAACCGCAAAACTATCCCACTTTCAAAAACCCAAAACTTGGCCATGTGCACCGAGAGATTGGGAATTATGGTTGAGAATAATTATCAGGTTTTTTCGTTTTTGGTCAACATTGACTAGTCCTGCGTCGTGTACGTAAATATATTCTGACCTTTGACATTACCCATTACACACGCTCACCAAAACTGATCTATCAACTGTTTCTTCTCTCTTCTGTCTGGTTATTCAATCTCGTTGATTGATAATTATTAACACGTCTCATTAGAACTGGAGGCGACGTGTTGTTGACACCTCGGTGCTAATTTCACGCAGTCACACAATTCACGGTACGAATCGACACCTCCACCGTTAATGCTAACAGATGGGAGAGACGGTCGATCGTAGCGGGCAAGTTCACTGGTAGCCTATGTGCACAAGTACAGGTATATAATTACGTGTCAATGCAGAGAAAATAGTTGACCACTTTTTAAGACGTTCAATTCGGTTTCGATGAATCGTGCAAACTTGATGGACTGCATTTTTAGGTGCAATTACTTGAGAAGACTTCGTTTTTTATTACTTATGGCATTATCCTGTTATTTTGCATAATTCAGTTGAAATTATTTTGAGTTACCTAATTTGTTAATGAAAATATGTAGTATTTTTATGTGTACTAAAATACAGGACACATATTATATGTGTATAACTGTATAAACTCGTTGTAAGATACTTAAAATGAAGTATCCAGACTTTGAAAATAGGGATGGGAAATCATTAAAAGCATAATTTAATGTAGAAGTCTGGTTTCACAGAATTCACAGTTGAACTTGAATGTGTAATTGTCCATCTCAGGTTTTTTTAAGAGTCTGCCACCCAAACCGACAGAGATATACGCTACTTGGCAAGAATTATTTCAATTTTAATCACTTCCGTTAGTCAATTACTAGCTGTAACGAACGTTTTAATGCCATTTAATAAATTGATTAACAATAGTTCAAATTACAATGCTCTAAAAAAATATATCTGAAGAGCAATAATAGGGAATGATTCCGTTTCACATACTGGGTGAAATACATTTTTCAGCCCTGCTTGTAATTTTTTAATTGTGTTTTTATTTGTGGCTCACAAGTCAAACAGAATAATTTTAAAAAAATCTTCATCCTGGAATAGAGCATGTTATTGATCAGTTGAAGTTTTCATTGTTCTTCTGTAATTACATTTTATTACTCACAGCAAATGTAAATCCGAATGTCATTTTAGTGCAAAAAGACGAACACTCACGAAGGAACACTCACGAAGGTAGGCCTATACTCACCTCACAATGTATTTATGAAATCCAAGACTAAGACAAAGACTAAGACTATCACATCGGTGAACAGGAGTCAAGTGGTTGACACACAAAACTATGTTGTTTGATTATCTCTTACACTGGATCTTCTTCTAGTGTTCTATCCAATCGACCGTCCCCGCAATCAATTAGCAGTAACGGTCGGATGTGTCGAACCTCCAACAACCACCTATAACTACTTGTCAATAACACTAGTTGCATGTTCAGTCAATGCACATATTTTATTAACTTCACTACACAGAAATTCCTTATTATTATTATTTCTTATTTTTATACTTTTCCTCTTGTCAATTCTTTTTTCAAAACAAGTATACGAGGGATTTTATTTTATAATTGTTTGATTTATGAGACGGTTTCTAACTTAATGCGTGAGCACGTTTTACTGCAAGTAATAGACAGGGTCTATAGAGATATGAGAAAATGATTCTAGCATTTCTTAACAAGTTCACGTCTTATTGAAAATTTCTCTGCTTCCTTGGAAGATGGGTCAAGAAGTCGTTTCGTCTCTCCATTGTTTCCTCTTCGTCTGTGTCCTCTTCGTTCGCGTATCGGATTTCGGAGACTTGTAAATTCACTTCTTTCCAAGCTTCCAGTGCTATCCCAGCATTCAAATTACCATTCAATTGAAAGCTTATAGCGTGACGTCATCGATCGTATCACTTACGATGTATGAGAAAGCATTCATGCTTCTGGTGCACAGCTTGAATGCTTAAATGGAAAGCTTAATTGCATTAAATGCACAGCTTAAATGTAGAGAAACCATGCAATCAACTCATGTTTTTTTAGCATTTTCGTTCCTAGGAGAAGAATCGCTTCGACCGCTGAGAGGAAATGAGGAAGACATTCTGAAGAACCCTTCAAGAAAATAACATTAGCCGATGAAATATATTTATTTTCTATTGAATTCAAAGATAGTATCATCATATTTTGGATAATTTTCCATCCAAGAGAGTTGTTTCATTTGCATCAAATCAGTTCTTTGTGTATTTTTCCGACATTCTCTCACACTCATTTCGAAACGACACCGATGGCGTTTCCCTAGTGAAGCTAACATCTTATTTGTAACATAACAAACTGTTCTCTATAGTGTCAGTTTCCTGCACTTAATCTCAACTCCGGCCGCCTCAACAAAGTGTTTTGTAGTTTCACACCACGCTAGCAACTGATCCTGGGTTCGATACTGCACAATGACAGTGCAATTAATCCATTCTTATCTCAACCAATCAGGGCAGAGTGTTTATAAAGCTGTCTGTCGTACAGCAGTGTCGGAGTCGATCGGAAACTCGTGGAATGAAGGGAAAGATTATGTCTGACGTTGAGTGCGTAGGTTGACGAGTCGACGCACCTGATCGTCTTCGTTGTAGTATGGGGAAGAGACGGGCGGTGTGTGTAGGTTGATCCAACAAGAGATTTATAACTGTTATGACTTGAAGGTTAAGGAAATGATCATGCTTTTATGAACTTTGTCACTTGAGGACTATAGAGTCAGAAGTATTTCAAATTCGTTTATTTTGGAAGTTTGAAGTTAGCTATACTGGTATGGCATGATAAGTTTTTCAGCTGATATTTTCACCGAAAATATTGTAAATCACTTTCATAAAATTGAATTACAAACTGTTCCGTAGATATGACGAACAAAATTAGTTCATTGGCGAAGTCGTCTGTACATCAAGTCTTCTTAAAATTAGCTGTCATGCACATGTAACACAGTATTTTGTAAATATAGAGCATTTTTTCCTTCTAATCGTTGTGCATCATTATGCTGAAGCTCTGCAACCATTTTCGAGAGAAACATCGACCTGAATTTGAAGTATTTCTTCAACCTCACTTTAAATTGAAATTATTGAATCGATTGGATTTTCAGTACTTATCAAAAATATTCACGAAGTTCTTGACAGAAATGTTCGAGTTATAAACTATTAAAAACTATACTCAAGTGAATGATTTTTGTGAAAAATCAACATTTTGTATGATATCAGTGAGATTAGTATGACCACTGTAAATCGAATAATTGGTTGAGCGTTAGCGAGAACAATATTTAGGCTCAAATCCAGTATTTTAAATGCACTCCACGGGTCTCAAATCCAACACAACGATTTCCATAAATATCTTTTTAAACAAAACTTATGTTTTCACTTGATTATATATTGTTTTTAATAGCAATCGATTGGGTAGATTTTGAGAAAGTAATCCTTGAAATTTTGACAATCCTGAAAATCCTGAAAATATTTACATCCCAAACATTTAATATTGAGATTTTCTAAGAGCAACAATGAAGGGCGCAGGCCCATTTGGAACGATTCGTGTTAATCAAGTAAACAATTCCCAATGTGATTTGATTTATTCAACATTCCGTATGAATATCTCGTTCATCTTAAAACGCATGCTGCATCTTCCAAGTCTATAATTATTCAATTACCTGTAATATGTCCATTCGTTTTCACTCAGCTCCCAAGTGATAGTCACTTCTAGCCTATTTCTATTCCATTATTTCTATTAATGTCTTTCGTTGTGTCTCAGAGAATCGCGTGTTCGCCACAGCCTTCTGAAGCCAACAACTTATGTGACACAATCCAAAAACCTGTTCACTGCCTTCGTGATTTCATAAATAACTCTTGAAAATGAATATAAGATGTGCAACATACATAATACGTAGTAATACCAACGTAAAAGGACATTTCCGAATAACTAGATCCAAATACAGAAGTCATATCGTTGTATTTTAGCAAGTTTTCACATCAGTGTTTGTTTTGCGATGTTTTAAACATATTTGCAATTCAAAGATACAAATTAAATAACAGTCCTTGCAATTCGTATTTGCCACATATACCTGTTGGCTGTTGCCATGCGTTACGATTAATTCAAACGGGCAGGGATCGAACCTGAAACAAAAACCGAGAATCTGAATCTGAAATCAAAAGTGTATATTATATTCTCAGTCTTATCAATGGATTGATCTGATCAGGCTGACTATAGGATAACTTAGATCAGTTGTACGTATGACTGTATAGGTTTGGATTTGGGTGTGAAATATTTCTAGTTCAATTTTTAACATTTAGAAGCACCTACTATTATAATCATTGTAAAATATCTATATATTGTGGATGTAAATTTTCGCAATTTTTTCACACTAGCGGCCACGTAGAGTGAGAATAAAATGGGCAAGCTGCGTTGAAATCCACAGTGTGGCCAAAGTTCACTAGGAATTTTCTGAATTATATTTATAAAGTGTGGAACTTCCTCGCCCAGAATGCCAGAGCATTTCAAGCCTTCTGTTTTCATTCTGAACAAATTGTAGTTGAATGAATAGCATACATTTATATGATACCGCGAGTGTATGCCTGAAGTGATTATGTACTTCCCCACAACAATGCTGTATTAATAGTGCTGCACTTTAAATGTATGAGTTCTATCATTCATCCTCTATTATTACAGCAAATTAGAAACTTATAGACCTTACTCATGGTTTCTTCAACCAATTAAAAACCTGGTGAGAAAGAGTATTTGCAATATCCTCCGTTTCACTTTTTATGTTACGGTACTTTTTGAAGGCTCACAATAATTACAGCACTGAAGTAATAGTCCTACGTACACTTTTTTTTCGATTGAAACCTTTTTAAAGATCAGAAGATGCAGAATTTGAGATTTGTATTTCACAAGAATAGTTGTACAATCATATATAGTATACTTCTGAAACATCTGTACCAAGTGCATGTAGGGCCTAACAACTTTGCGAGTAACGTTTGATGCTCACAAACTTCATGTAAATCGTAGAGTACGTTCAGAGTCGATGAAGTAGTAAAACTGCTCTATCGACTTCGGTTTGTTATAGATATAGATATTTACTTGAATGACGCCTAGATGATTTTTGGTAATCTCGCCAACTGTATATACGTGATTACAATAAAGCTTACCGGAGGAAAACAAGGAAATTCGGCTGGGTGACACGGGCTTGGAAAACCAAGGCTAGAATTTTCTGTCCCGGTAGACCCGGAGAATTCTTAAATCCTCCTTCTAGGGTAGACCAGGCAGAAACGTTCCGTATATTCTTTGATTGCCTAATAAATTCACGATCCTAACTTATTCAGAGATAAATCTGCTGGTTTCAATAAATGTATGATAAATGAAGCGAGTAATTTATTTAAAAATTTGGTGACTTCGTCGACGGAACGCCAAACATGATTGAAAATAGTTGAATTTGTGCCAAGTTTGTACCGTCAAAGTATATACATATACCATGACACCCATTTAATAAACATCTTCTGGCCAGCTTCAAGGCACTTTGATTGAATAATGTTGAATTGAAGAGCTATAGTTAATACAGAATAAAATCGTGGGCTCTTGAAATCACTGATCATATTTCACAATCCACCTTTTGAAGCAGGGCTAGGTTTTTGAACTAATAACAATGGAAATACATAAAGTTATCACATAGTCACTAGCTCATTCAGTATAGATATAACAAATGAAAGTACACGTCGTTTTGGAACTAACTACAGTCCGGGTTTATTACGATACGCCTTCTAAAACACCATTTCTGGTTACACACTATATGGCCGATCACCTAGATCAATAAACATCACAACAATTGTTTTCTTATAGTTACCTGTTAATTGACTTCAAAATGACACAACAAATACAAATTTCTGTGGCTTAGCGTTTTCACTGCATATGACAGATGGTTTCAGTGAAAAAAAAAGGAAAAATAAAAAATAAAGTGAAAAAATCAATTGAGAATTGGTGTTTTTCTTGTATGTATAATAGAAAACTTATGTTAATTAAGTCTGTGTTGTTTTCTTCGACCGTTACCTGGTTGACCCCGTGTCTCCGGGATCAACACAGACGGGTCTCGAACCTGGGTTCATATATTCCATTCACTTAATTATCGTACAATTGTCAGCGAATTCAATAGTAACAAGCAGATTTAACAGGTCGTCATGCGTTGATTCGCCGTGTAGCAAAAAGAATAGCTTCATTAGTATGTTCTTTGCTTTCGTCAGTCGAAACAAACGTACACGAATGCTTTGGAGTGAGAGAGACATCCGATCATTGCCGTTAGGTAACTTCATGTAATTGACAATTGATTGTATTAGAGATTATTCAGAGCTAATTATATCAGAAGAAATGAAACGATGCAAAATTGAAACCCCACAACAATTTGACACTCATTAGTTATTATCATAAATATGGTTGCAAAATGTCAATTTTTGATCGATGTGGACGGTGATGTGAGGTTGGTCAGAGCAAATCAATGATATAATATTATAATGAGTATGGGGTGGTGAGATCGCCCTTGTGGTGCCCCGTTCAAACGATATCATCTTTCATCCATAGTCTTAATTGGGGAACAAAGATTTTCGTTGTTTCGTTTCGTTATTATTAAAAAAAATGAGTAATATATCATTTCTAAAATGTATTGAGTCAATTATTCCTTTTCTAACCATGTTCAACAATTACATTCCTGTAGAATTTTTAAATTGTTAAAAATACATTTTTATCAGAATGTATTTTTCATGGATAAAAATGTCCAAGTACGTCTCGACGTGAACAGCTAGAACATATAGTGGGGAGAATTTAATCTGTTTGAACCCATTGGCTTTCGTCTATCAATAAGCTTCCATGTCCTTCAATTCGTGTATTCATCAGCCGAAAAAATAAACATGATCAACAATCCTCAATTTAGAGATTAAAGTACCACAAAGTACTGGTAAGTGTGTTTTGTAGCGGATTCGTTTATAAATTGGTAGCCGAGGAAAATAAAAGGCCAGTCCAGATCAGACAATATGCAAGTCATTCCGACAGTGAAAACCTCTCACAATTTCTAAACGAAAAGATATTCACAATATTTGATTAGTTATAGTAACCGTATAGTGTAATAATCATTTCATATTTGTTTGTTTTTTATAGGCCTACATGATATATTTTCACATTTCATATTTTCTTAACATTCTAATTCAGCACAACACATACGGACAACACTAGTTGTTCCAATCGCCAACTGGGTGAGTCAAGTAGCTCTGAATTAGTCGTGTGTACGTGACACCAACTCGATCGCTGTCGACTGCAGTTGGGTTGGTGAGACCAGAGAGATATCAAAATGTCAAAAGAAAAGGCCGGCTATAGCGATCAACATCCAATACGAATGCACTGAATGTGGGATCTCAGTCTGTCGTCTGCTATTAATTTCGATCTTCGATCTACTTCATCGAATATCTCCAATAATATATTTTGATCATAATATGCGATCGATTTCGAGTATAATTGTTCGATTATCATGTTATCGATTTCGATCTTTTTCGATTATATTCTCCTCATTTTATTTTGCTCATTCCGGTCAGCTGCTTTCTTGACACCTGTGGAAATTGGCCTTATCGATTTGTCACCGATTTCCATTGGATTGCGATACAACTGGATATTATACACAAGGACAATCTGATTTAGTTGCCCAACTTAGTTGGCAATTGAGACGACTGGAATTTGTTGGTGTGAACCGCGCTTGATAAGTATTCTATTCAATAAGATAAAAGTCAAAAAGCATAGTTTGGCAAATGTTAACGTGTCTATATACGTCTACTTTGTTGTGTGTTTTATATACCGTCATTTATCTTCTCATAAAATCACAACTTTAGCTCCCATTGTGCACGCCTGCATGTGTTGTTAATACGATATGACGGCATCATGCAGGGCTCGAACCCACGTGTCTTCGTGACGTCAGAAACAGGTGTCTCGGGTTCGAACCCCGGCGGCTAGCGTGCATGTCATAATGAGATAGTATTACACTATTATACACTGTTGAGAGCCACACTATATTATTACAGGAAAGTGAAAACCTCCTTTACCGACCTCGTAATTATATCATGTTCGGCTGACTGCATGAATATTGATATGAGTATGAGCAACAAGTAAAATAAGACACAAACATTGACTTGGAATAAGTGTTATAGATATCTTCATTCTATGAAAGTAATGAACCGCTATTTTTCCTGTCCCATCTTCTAAAAATAAATCGATGCGATTTCAAACATATTTATATATAACATTCAATTTTGAAAATTGTTAATTTATTTAGGATCTGAACTTCCAACATGGAAATGACTCGGATTGTTATCATCATGGTTATACCTATGCTATCCGCTATCACTAACTCTCAAAATAATGCTATTCGAAAGCTATAACCAGACTTTGTGTTATCGAACCTTGGTTTATTAAATTTTATTTTAGCCTCCCGTTTTCTCCTGACAGTCGAGGCACTGCTTTGAAATATGAAGCAAGAAAACGCGGATTCGAGTACCGATGTAGACATGGATTATTGTATACGTTCTATCTCGCGTACATACATACCATCCCACCATCGTTTCATTATTATCCGCTCATTCGTTACCCCATATAAACTAGCTTCTGGTAAGGTCGTTAAGCACCATTGACACATTTTTATGTACATCGAACAGATATTACGTCGATTGACAACAACACTTTTTCACGCGATCAACTACCTTGTATAATATGGCTTTATTTATCTTCTTATTCAATGAACCACCAGTTGAATAGCTTGTACACAGTTATAAGTGTTTAGGGGAAAAGCTCCTTGTTTATTATATCTAGGTCTGGCTATATGCATATTGCTTATCACTCTTTCGTCTGATAACACCCGTCACTTGTCAACATTGTCCGTTAAACCACGCCCCTATGACGCACGTAATGACGTCACTAACTACGTCACGCACGACTCGTGTCATGTGTTAGCATTGACGAGCGCCTGATTCGAGCCAGCAGCCGCATCACTCATCTACGCATTGGTCTACCATAATCCCTATACTAGTATCCACTAGAGAAGAAGGTCTTCTTTCAACATTGAATAAATATGGATATTATCACCGTTTTACTAGTTTAGCTGTGGCTTTAGTGTCAGTGATTATTCAGAACGATATTTGCGAAAGTAGCCCATCTACATCTTTCAAAAGCTTCGAATGTCTGAAGCTAGTAAGCTATTTTTTCACTACAATTACCGAATTTTTATTTGGAGCCACCTTCAAACTGCTTTAAAAATGAAGTCGAGTCGCCTTGGGTTCGAGTCCTGCTTAAGGCATGCGTTTTTGTAAGCTCACGTCGTTTCACAACAATATAATGGTAATGATTACCTTGATCCGAAATTCACGTTCTGTATTTATTTGGAATCGCGACAAATATGTAGGGCAGTGAATCATGAATTTCAGTAAGCTTGACGATATGAAAAACATCAGAAAACACACTTAATTAGTATCAGCTAAACTTGTTTTTATTAAGAATGTATCAGAATACGTATTCGAGCACTGCGGCTCCCAATCGAAAGCAATTTATGGACCAAGTTTCAGTAAAAAGTGAAACCAAAGGAACTTGCAAAACTCGAGAAAATTCAAATACAAACGAGTAACGAGAATCATTGTTCTTCTTATTCTTGCATCCACAAAAAAGAATGCGCTAGTCAACCGTGCGTTAGTGGTGTGGAATACGAGCGACGGTCGATCAGAACCTTCACCTCTCGTGGATAAAAGTAAATAGATATTGTGTTCTTCACTAAAGCACTGAACCCTACATCTTTCATTGTCCAAACGCATATGTATCATATACTGAAACCACAACCATTCAACAATCAGCTCGAAACTCACAACCGCTAATACTAACAGATAGGAAAAACTCTCGTTCGTAACCTCCCAAATAAATAAATCGGTAGTGTATTTTTTTATCCAGAAGCCAAGTGAAGCATGTAGCATACATGCTATCGATCATGTGTTATTGAATATATATTGCTTCTCTTCGAAAGACAATAGCTGTATTGTTTTGTGGTCAACTCGCTTGATGTGTGGTAACCATGGTTATACAAGGTGGTCTCCAATGGTAACCCACGATAATCCACCAATCAGCCTGCAGGCGCTGTATGGAATATCTAATATACCCAACTTTTAATCATATGGATAACAAATTGGCACCGGTTTTTAGTAATCGAACAAACTGAGAAGAGAGTTGCAGGATGATAGTTTTCGGATCGACACACCTGACTGTTATAGGTAGTGAATAGGAGAGACGACCGATGGGCACCTTCTATTGTCGTGTTGAAGAAATAAGTAATATTTAGAACAGTTCTTGTGTATCGGGTAATTAAATCTGTTGATAGATTAAATGTCAATGTAAATTAAATGTGTCATTAATTAAAACCGTCATTAGTGAATATTGCATTTTTATAATTGAGGATGGAATGGTTAGGAAAAGAGAATTATAACTATACTTATACGTATTAACTTATACATGTATTCACTAACTTCAAATTATGAATTTCGTCGGATTTTTCATTACATATCCAAGTGAAGTGATGGAACGAGAATGATTATAGTGAAGTGCCCATCAAGATGTTTCCAGAAGATACAATGAACTGAGATAAAAGACATATTCCCTATCTTTTACTATTGAAGATTATAAAATTTCATTTTTTTTTTACTCTTCAAACTTTCAAAAAGCATGAGTAAAAGACATATTTCAGTGTCTATATACTTTTCGCAGTCCTAATGTCAACGTTCACTGTTTTTTGTTCAAAATTATTTAAATGAGGTGGTAAGATCGCCATTGTGGTGCCCCTTCAAACGATCGTACTTCATCCATAACCTTGATTGAGGAAGTTTAATGATTTGAATGCTTGAATATTTCAAGTATTACCGCGACTCTATTACCGCGACTCGTTTTTTTGTAGGTACTTTTTGTGGATATATACTATTTTGTGAAACCGATCAAAAGCTAGTTCCAAAAATCTGTTATTTCGTCAAGTCCCAGTGTTACCAAGTCCAGTTAGTCTTTATCCGAGAGTTGGTGAAATTAAATAGCATGGGTATCCATGGTGATAACCACTTTATCTGGCAGTTAGAACAACTGCCACGTTGGTAATTCAGCAACTAAATCGACTCCCTTGCGGTTTTGAGATGGGAAATTGTGATATTTCTTCTTTCCATGAAACATAAAACACATGCTACAGCTGGAATGGATATGTTAACAATGAGTTTCAACACGGTGATGTTAACAGCTAATGATAGTTTTTAGTTCAAACTAATATTTACATAATACCATGCGTTATTAGTGTGCGGATAACTTATGTCAAGCACTTATTTACGGTACGTCTTTATGACTTGAGATACATAAAACTTGTTGTCAAATAGTTTTTCATGTCTCGTGGAACTCATTTAGTGAACTGATAAGACAATCCTATTGACATGTTTTAAGACTAAAAATAAAATATTTCAGCTCGTTTCGAGGCAATAAACATGAATACAAAAATAAACATGTATATTACGGTATGTACTAAAAGTTATAACTTACATGAAACTTTCAGTTCTAAACAACTGAAAAAAAGGATTCGCCAGTATGAAACTGATGGATTAAAAAAGAAGTGTTTAAAAATAGGTTTAACAAATGATCAATACTCCTTGTGTTGGGGGCAAAAGAATGCATATACTCGGAATAATACTGGAATGAAATAGTTTTGGAAGAGAATATATACAAGGTACAGCTTGAGCCACAATTTGAAGTGTTTTTTTTTTACCAGTCCTCCACTCTATGTTATCAAATTTGATTCAACAGGTATCGCACGAACATAAATCAGACTTTTATCTTCGGTTCAAGCACTACATGTAGGTAAGATTAGAAAAAATGTTAACAATCAGAACATTGTAGAACATTTTTTAGAAAAACTGTTTCAGAACCATCTGAGAACAAATATCAGAAAGAGATGTAACCCATTAACAGGTTGTTTGGAACAAGTAATACTCTCGATGTTCACTTGGTGTTTGATAATTGTGTAGATGCTGAACAAGAGTTTAATCTTAATTCGTATATTTCTCACTGTAACTATTCATTTCTTCGCTTATGCTGATGTCAGCTTTATGAAGAGACACACTTAACACATAGGCCTACGATCTTAAATGAGAGAGATATGTACTACATGAAATGTGGTCGAAACCAACCTGACCTTTGTTTTTGACTATCAACTCGATAGACACGCATACAGCTCTAGTTCTGTTGATCATTGTATTGTTTATTTAAACTACGTTTTTATTTTATTCAATTCAAAACGGCTGCTCCAAATCATCTGAAAGTTCATACCAGGTTATATTTATAATTTGATTATAGCTATAATTCAAAATATATCATTCTTGTGTTTGAAGTCCTTACGAATTGAAATATTTCTAGATTTTTCACAACTTTTCAGTCATGGATTATTTTCATGAGTTTTTTTTTCACGATTTTTAAATAATGACAATAAATTTTCTCATGCAAACGAGGTCTAATCGATCTTTTCCAAAAGCTATATACACCAAGTTCTAAGCGCTCGTGCAAACAAAAAGATTCATGATGAACAATTAATCTTTTCGACCTGTGCACCTTCTACAAAAAACAAAAACAGAGAAGGTGATGTAGAAGTCGCTCGGAGGTCTTCGCTGAAGCTCGTCCGATTATTATCAGGAGCATTGTGAAAAACTTACACTTCACTATTGTAAATACCAGCCATTTCATTTTTAAATTACTTTATCCAAATTGCCAATTAACTATATAGTAATTAGTTTTTAATTTTTCAGCGGTTGTTGGTTTTGCCAATGGACTTCGAGCTCGGTTAAAAAACACTAGTCTGTTAAGATAAATTGTTTGTACAAAAAATTCTACAACATTAAAATGCACATATTTCAAAGGAAGTCATTTGCACGTAGAGAGTAATTAATGAAACAAATTAAATCTTGGCTCTTGGATTTTTTTCACTTGTGAAGGAAAAGTGTTAAGAGCCAGACAATGTAGTACATTGCATTATTCTACATAAATTAGTGAAGCAAGATGCCATATTTATCAGGTTACGTTAGCAATTAGAAAAGTGGGGTACCATCGAACTAGAAGACGAAATTTTGGATACAGTGTTGTACACTTATTACAACAATATGTGACATCACTTGAAATAAGTATAAGTGCTGAACATCGATTTATTTTTCGTGAATAATTTACTGATTATTATTCTTACTCGGAAAATATTGAATATCGGTACTACGTTGGCTCTGTTACTGTGATGATGATTAGTTACTAACACAACACAAAAATTTGAGAGAGAGAGAGATTGTTTTTATACGAAACATTTTTGTTACATAAATTGCATATGTTGTACATCGATAACATAAATGTAAATGATATACATATTCATTACAACATAATTCAATAACAACACATAATTGTTTCGTTATCCATACATTGCAACTTTTTTATAACATCGAAACTTGATACAAAATCATGGTTCGGAAAGTAGGATCGGAAAATACATGGATAATATACATAGATAATTGTGAAATATACATGAATATTAGTGTTCAACAGTCATTTTATTGAAGATTGCTAGTTATAATAGGAAGTTGAAAGATACATAATTATTGTTGAGAGAGCGAAACCTATATTCGTCCAGCATAACTATTCAGATGTGACATTATTACAACTGCAAGACTTCAGTTAGTTCTCCGACTACCTCTAATAATTTGTTATAAAAATAGTTCTCGATTATAAAAAAAATATATAGTATTCAATTCTATAAACTGAAGTTTATGGGAATTCAAGTATATAATGGATTCGACGTATCCCCCCCCCCTCACTCTTTCTCACTCTTTCTCTCCAACTTCTTCATATTTTGCTCTCGTGTAGCTCGTACACGCCCTGTTCAGCACTCTTCTCTCTCTATCCAGCTCACTATTCTCCTTTCCACTTCTCTATCTCACCAATCTCTCCATCTCTCATATCTTGGAATTAAAACATCAATACTCAACAATACGTCCATCATCTTGTCTAGTTGCTACATCGACAGACTTACCAGCTTACCAATGTATTGAGTTGCAGTGAAGTGAACTGAACTTCACAATAACTCTCGACCGTAATGAATGTAGCAATGCAAGATGAGACGTCAGATAACTAGAAATACAAGATGTACCGAATTACTAATTAAAAGTACCGGAGTGCTTTGATTTGTGCCGCCTCTTTGGCGCAGACATTACCATATTGTAGATATGGCCTAAGGTGATCAATGGTCTATAGGTTATTAATTAGCACGTTATGGTAATGTGCGCATGCGCATTACATATCTAATGGTGAACTGGGATTGGTCAGTATCGCCCTGCAGGCAACTTCGTGTTATATTACACAGGAGTATTTGTGTTTCGAATCAATTACTTTGGTTTCTAATCGAGTTTCAGGTTCATTTATGGTAACGTTTTAGAGTGTCAGATAAATTTTTCTTCATTAGTATTATAATAATTCACAACGTAATTATTTTGAATGAGATGCCATATTATTGAAGGAATAGACTCAAAATGGAATAATTAACAATATACTGATCAATATACATACTTCGGTTTTAGTTAGAATTAATTAATAATAATATCAAAATCATAGAATTTGCAGTGAGTTAGATTTGAAGGATTCAAAGCAGCTAAGCACCTTGTAATATCGAAGTAAAATGATGAATTATATTCATCTCTTAATTGTCCATTCTGATATTTCATCGATATACGCTTTCTTTGTTGGAATATTATTGTATTACTGCTAGTCCGGCCAGGTGTTTTGCTAATGAATAATTACGGAATAACGAAAAGTGATGAATAGAGAATTATATATATATATATATATATATATATATATATATATATATATATATATATATATATATTCTTGAATTGTTTTCCTCGTTTTGTTCCACAGCGTTGCTTTTAGGACCCCACCAACTTCTATGCTATATGGGGGTACGAAATGAGTGTGATAATGGAACGATGGATAGATTGTAGGTGAAAGGCCGTTTGAAGAGTCTTCACACTCACAGCTAGATTAAAACACTCTCCTATCCAGCTTCAGCTTTCAAAGCAGTAGCACTACTGTCTGTCTGAGTCGAACGCACGGCGTAATACTAATTTTTTAAGTGGTCTATTTAGAAATTGTTAACAATTCATCTTTCGAGCCATATTTATGAGCATGCATATTTTACTTGTCGGTAGCAGCACCGTACATGGTATAATGTGGGGTCATTAATTAGTAGTTTATCGTTGCCAATATGACTTGTGAAGTCATTAATTGCTAATTTAACCTTAAATGAAAACCATGTTTTGATGAATAGAATCACTGTGCTACCTTCTCTTGATTGTAATTGTTGTAGACATACATGGACATGAGTCAGTCGGTAAAAGAAGGTTTCTGTTGCATCAACATTCGTATATAGCTTTCAAACACGATAGCCCTTTTCTTTTTGATTGATTTTTCCCTCACTCCTTAAAACGTTGTTGAAAGAACTTTCTGACCATTTTCGGAAAGTCTAATTTCTCGTGGCCGACCCTATTCCCACGAACGTTCGTGTGAGTCACAGTACAGTAACCAAAACTACAATTCTCCCGAACCGTTCTGGCCGGCAGGATACACGCGTACTATTCCCACGAACCATTCGAGTTGACAAGACCCGTAATCTCTATCCCCACGAACCGTCGTTCGAGTCGAGGCAATAGCCAACCCATTGAACCCAAGCGGCCACTTCAATTCCCACGAACAGGTTCACGAAACCGCATTCCCCGGACGCATGTAGTTCATCTGATCGCATACAGAGGACTCTGCTAGTGTGATGTTGATAACTAAGGCGAAGTCAAAACGATGAGCAACTTGTCTTAAACCCCAAACCTTCACTGCCGTGATGTATAAAAAACGGTAAAGGGCCAGAGAAGTTTCGTGAGCTTGTTCGTAGGAATAGTAGTGACCACGCGGGTGACTATTTTCAAGACCCGTTTGGTGAGCTCTTGCGTCTATTCGCTCTTGTCGGGTCGACTATTCCCAAGACCCGAACAATGGTTCGTGGGAATAGTTCTTTCTGGGAATAGGACACTTCGTATTTTCTTTCCATCGAGATAAAAACAAATCTTTTTTGAATATATGTATTGAATAATTTAAAATATGTCCGTTATGGCGCATTATTACACAAACAGAGTTTGAGCAACTCATTATAAGCCGAAGTGTTGACCAGTACAAACAAAGCTATAAATGTCAAGATATTCCACTTTGCGTTATTTTAAGAACATTATTTGTATAATATGCTCTTCCATGATGAAACTCAGCATACAAGATGAAATAATTACAATACTGACCAAGTATTCAATTATTCATTCATCAGTCGTATTTAACCTTGTTAATTGGTAGACATATCATCAACAACCACGATGAATATAAAAGATTCTTTTTATATGTTGAATAATTCTCAATTTTTAATTCAACCATTAATATCTTCAGTCTATCACAACTCAGTTGCTTACTGGCTTTATACATTATACATTTACATTCACATTTACATTCACATTACATTTACATTACATTTACATGTATACATTCATGGATGTTGAAGACCATTGTCACTTGAGGTCACATGAAATGTTTTTAGCGGAATTTGAATTAAAATTCAAGTGAAATTACGCATATTTGCATAAACCTACGTGCAGTTCGTATAAGTGCATTTTTCTGCTAATTTAAGTCCTTGTAATGTCAGTAAATTTTCTGTAGGATGAATTTCAATAAAGCTTGATCGATCACTTTACGCAACCGCGAGTGTAGGTTTTGTTCATCAAAATCTTTCGTGACGGTAAACAAAAAAGTGACTGTTTATAAAACT
Organism: Brachyptera putata; assembly: GCA_907164805.1. Taxonomy (NCBI): domain Eukaryota; kingdom Metazoa; phylum Arthropoda; class Insecta; order Plecoptera; family Taeniopterygidae; genus Brachyptera; species Brachyptera putata. The sequence goes on from OU015467.1 coordinate 8,683,457, forward strand.
AGGTTCAGTTCGATTTTGAACATTGATTGATTCAGACAGAAAGAAGTAGGCTATACGCATCAGTTGGCGGCTACAGGTGGCCAACCAATAATAATCACTCGAGTTTCATTAATAATCGATATATATCGTAATTAATCGTGGCTGTGACTGAACAGTTGCGAGTTTAATTCTTGCCTCGAGTTATTCATGGGAGGTCAGAACAAAATTCGGTATCGAGTTCATTGCAAACGATTTTAATCATCTAATATTAACGTACTTTTGATTGGTTCGATAGGTTTCATCAGTATATTTATGATATTCTAGGTTTATTTGTTGGTTTCCACTAATAAACGAGTTGCCTCGTTCTGGAACTGGGATCGAATGATCCCAGTTCCCTGAACGAGACGACTCCATGAAGATGGTCAGCCGTAGCTGGCCGAAACGTCGAGAGACAAGGTTCTTTTCAGAACCGTCAACTGTTTCACGGAAAGGCAATCCGCAAATTGATAATAGTGTCACATATATATATATATATATATATATATATATATATATATATATATATATATATATATATATATATATATATATATATATGGGCGTATATATATATGTACCGGTATATATATATATATATATATATATGTATAATGTACATTTCCAGTCAATTCATATGAAGAACAAATTCATTCTGAATGGCATCTACAATTCTTATCAAGTCAGATTTAGGCCTAAGAATAATGACAAGGAACTTTCCTCAAATTTTTTCTCGTAAAAAATTTACATTCCTTTTACAATTTGGAATCGAGCACGGCGTTCGATTCCCGCCATGGCCCACCATCCTGAGTGGGAGAGTTTCAGTGGTAAAATGACATTTCATGTCAGCTTTCCAGCATTTCAGTCGTCATTCAGTGACGTCAGTACATCCTATTCGTCGTACAACTCACGTCGTTGAATCCGATATAAACACAAAAATAAACAAATGTACTGTTTTTTATTTTAACTTTTATGTAAATGGCATTTCGTGATTTATAGAAAATGGCCTAAAATAGTTGAAAACTCAAGAAAGAGAAGAACGTTGCGAAATTTTGCGCTAGCCTTTTTCCATTACTTGTTCTACTGTAAATACTTTTTCGGTATTTATAAATATCATCGAACAATATTCCATTTAAATTGAGCAAAAACAAAAAAAAGCAAAACAAAGCAAAATATCTTATAAGTTATCTCACTCATCTAGCAAGTACACAAAGTATGCCGTTTTCCTTGCCACGAGCGAATGCTCTGATTTGATTGGTCGAGACAAGCGAGTGCTGTGATTTGATTGGTCTAGCCTGCGAAGTGCACATCTCATCCAGGAAGCCGTGGATGAATGCATCCTCATTACAATGCACGACCAATTGGACAGATTAACTTTGCATGCAGTGATTGGGAAGGCTTATGATCTCGTGCTACGTCATAATATCATCGGTACTCGAACTAAGGACATCGGAATGAGCGGTATAGTTTTCCCTTGTTTCTTGTTCCATTAGTGGGATGCAAATTTTCTAATATTTCTTCAACACCCACATTTTTACATTCCATACATATATATATATATATATATATATATATATATATATATATATATATATATATATATATATATATTAATGTTGCTTAACGACCCCACCAACAGCTAGGTTATGCGGGGGTACGAATGAACGGATGATAATGAAACGATGGAGTGATGATAGGTGAAAGGACGTTTACAAAAACCCATGCCTTATGCGGGACTGGAACCCACGCCCAACGGTGGCTTCAGTTTCTACTGCTAGCGATAATAAACTTAGCCACCGGGGCGGCTATATATATATATATATATATATATATATATATATATATATATATATATATATATATATATATATATATATATATATATATATATATATATATACATATATATATATATATATATATATATATATTATATATAAATGTGTGTAAATTTTTACATCACAATACGAAATAATTTTCATATAGATCTGTTCATACTTGGCGAAATTGGCGCACTCGACTGTCAGTTCCGATAGATAGGAAAGACAGCCGATCGAATCTCCCTAAACGTGACTCTTTCAGGACCTATAGACTGCTATGATTATTGCATTGTTGTTTATATGCTAGTATGGGGAGCTAATCAGATCTGTTCAGTCAATAGCCTTCTTTAGCTTATTGAGATTCGGTAATGAAGGAATGAAGAAGGCCATGGCCTAATATTGAGGAAACATCTCAGTATTCACTAGAACGACTGAGATAAACCAGGAAAACTTCGTTCAGGATGGTCCACCGTGATAAAAAGCAAAGCCCGGTCTCGAACACCGGTATGATGGTTTAGCGTGCCAGCTACTGATCCATCTTTCTCAGTTATTAGTGCCAATGTAATAATTGGTTGATATTCATTCTCGTAATCACAAAAAATCAAAGTCGTGTACCAATCAAAATGGAGTAAATATATGGTGAATTTTCGATAACTCGTTGCTGCTTCAAAATGTCAACGCCATTGAAAGATGTAGTTTCGTTTATGAACGTAAATATCGTCTTGCAAAATCGTTGACAGTCAAAATACAGCAACTGTAAAGATATACCAGTGACGGTGTGTTTATTATGTTGTTAGACGACCTTCGTTCGTGGATACAACCATACTAGTTTCTTATACACCTTTCTCGTAGGCAACTTATCTTACATAGCTGTGCTGCGGTATAGTCTATACAAACATGACAGGCGTACCTCGTCTAACAACTTCGTTTTTTTAACGATTCTCTTCTTTTTAGTTTCCACTTTAAATTGCCTGCATCCAATTAGTATCTGAAACAGGAATATATTTTTTAATTCTGTATTATATCCTGATATTTAGGTATCTGTCGGGGCTTTTGATCTGAACCATTGTTTGCATTGTATATTATTATATAACTTTTATGAACATAAAAAGTTAATTAGATTTTAAGAAAGCCTTCTTTTCAATTTGACAACTTATTAGTTATTCACTTACAACTCAGAAGAATGAAGTGCATTCGTAGCAGCTTCCAATCCTCATTGACTGATTAATTAATAATATATTAGATACTTCGAAGGATCCGGCTGATTGATTTTGTTTAATCTTTTTAAAACTTATGTATAGGCAAGTCAGTTCAATTAAACAGGACAGAGAAGTCATTAATTTCTGTTGTAATCATGCTGATTAAATAAAAAATAGTAATTAGTAATACCGGAATATGAAACTATCCTTGAACGTGTTTCTCCAGACTTTATAAATCATTATATAATCTAATCGAAATCATTTATGCAAAGAATTGAAATAAATTAATTCAGGTTCGCTAATTTGTCGCCCAGGTTCTGTTACTCTCAGAGCAATCGAGTTATAGTAAACAATCCATTTGGCAGGTGACAATGCATGTCCGGTACTTCTTCACTTTTCGAACTCAAATGATGTATTCCATTTTTTGTCTGAGCATTGGTTCTAATTTCTTTCACAATTATTTAGATTACTTCACGCTGAAAATGAAACCATGAATACGGGAACTGTTATCTAAACTGGTTGCAAGTGCTGAATAATCATGAGCTCTGACGTGCGGAGTCCAACCCCGCCTCCCGCGACCGGCTCCACAACTACGAGTTCACTTCGCCCTAGATCGTTTATGGAGACATTATTAGTCGCTCAGATGGACACTCCAACCAGCAGTGGGGCAAACGCTCATCCAACAGTACCCCTTCGTCAACGTCGCATGCTTGTCAATAAGCTAGACGCGCTGACCACGCAAGACCCTGTGGAACCTCTGCGCAGAAAATCATGCGTCGAGGCGTGGTTAATGAGCTGCCCTGAAAGTGTTTGCCACGATACGGAAGAATCGTCGTCGTTAAGCCCGAAAGATGAAGACAATTCACGTGTGATATTTAAAGATGATTCTTCCATTTCGAGACTGGAAGTTTTAGTGAATAATATAGGTCCAAACACGACCCCTGTGATAACCCGAAGACTTACATCGATAGACAGTGAAGTAGAACTACTTAATAGTGCCAGTCTTATGAGTGATTTTCCTGAAACGCCGTCTGATTCGTTAGAATTATCTCAAGTGAACGATCCGTTTCTAAGACCTAATCAAGATGTAATGATCCATAGACCACATTCCTCAATGGAACGTTTAGATTCATTTGGAAGCAACTTGGGTTTGAAAATGAACCCTGAAACACATCGATGTAAATCTCCGATGGAGCGTTTAGACTCTTTCGGTAGTAGCTACAGTCACAGTTCGAATCCCGTGTTTCATCATCGGCCCCACTCGATGGAACGATTAGACTCATTTGGGAGTACTAGCGGTCACAGTTCGAGCCCTGGTGTACCCATGCGTTCCAAGTCACCATTTGACCGGCCGCGACCTCTCATGGAACAGCTGCTGCTGGCGAAAATGGAAGGCGCACCCCCGAGGTTGCTCGTCAGGACGGACTCTGTCGACTCGACGAGCTCCATCTCGTCGACGGCGTCCGATGTTTGTCGCTGTGATGACTGTTTGTTGGGCATTGCGGATCTGCACTCGTATACACCAGAGGAGGAAGCGAGACAGAGAAAAAAGGTAGGCCTATGTAATAATAGGGCAAGGTTGGCAAAGAGCATCAGACAGGCTTTGATGATACTGGCATGCAGGTCCAGGTGTTGGAAAGTCAATATATAGAATGCAAATCCTTTAATATAAGCCTGCCATACAAAGGGTACACTTATTAAACTGAATGTGCTACAATTATCTTGCACATTGAATTCCAGAGTGTCTCATCTGACAATGCGATAATTAAAAATTCATCTATATTACAAAATTGTATGGCTAAATTTATTACTTTTTTTACTTTAAATTTATAACGTATTTTTGGAACATCTACGTTAAAAGTGCACGTCCGCTTATCGTCCACATATCAAATTTCATAACTACTAGCCTTTCAATATGAATATTAACTGAAATTTGCTTAGGCATATTATATTTGGTCCCATAGTCGTAAAGTGTCGAAAATCTAATAACCACGGGTGGAGGTGCCGTGTTCGATAACGTACGCGTGGACGTGCCGGTTTCGTCTGCTTGTTACCTCGCATGTGCGAGGTCTGGTATTTACACAGACTTGTTGATATGTATTATTATCGGCAATTAGGACTGCATTACCGACTGCGTGGCGGCCATATAATATGTTGAACTGGTGACCTATTTCATGTACGAGTTGGCTCAGTCGGTCCATTCGTTAAACAACATTTTTTTTTCGTTGACGGTATATACTAATAGGCCGTTTCATTCAAAAATTTGTCGAGTATAAATATTTTCATCCATATTGTAGGGTAGCAATAACATGGATTGCAATCTAAAATTCCATTTGTGTATTGGCCCTTCGTTTGTAAGAACCACGATTCTCTTATACAGACATTTATTCAATTTCGTTTATTGGTATGAATATAACTCATTATTCATCTAAAGTGAATCGTATGCTATAATAGTTAAAACAATTCATTGAGTTACTACTAAATCACTAAATGAATAGGAACAAATTGAATTTTAGAAATTTTATAATTAAAAATGACATTTTATTTCTGTATTGGAAAGAATTCATTATTTCTTTGTTGTGTTTTCGCATTCATTGAATGCGAATCTTGTCCAGTCTCATTGATTTAATTTAATTGCTGAATATATCCACTGATCCAGTAACAGTAAACCATTAGACATAACCTCGTATATATACTGACCCAAACATAATTGGATGAGCGACGTGAAGACTCAGTTTTACCGTACTTGAGATGAACTTTTTTCTTTTGTTTGTTTTTTCTCTTTTTGCTCACGCTCCACAGGTCAAACGGAAATAAATATGCTGACGATACTCAATTGAAATACACATTTGCCAACATTTAAGTCGACACTGTACTGTGTATAGTTTTGAGACGCAATAGGTGAGCCATTTTTGAGAAAAATGATTTCGAAATGTTGAAAATCCTTAGAAGAATAACATGAGGAATTATCGTACAAGAATAAGGAACAAATAACAAAAATATATTCACTGTAAATAATTCATGTTTCTACGAAATTCAGGCACAAAAATGAAACTCATTATTCCGAAGTTATATATGAATTGAATCAGCTGTTTTAAAGATGAGGATTAATAGAGGATTATTAGAGAATTATTAATTATGTTTTTTTTTATCAATTTAAGAGTTCTATAAAAAAAAGTGAGAAATGATCAATAGGTTGAACCAATTAATTCGTAAAACGATAGAAATAATCAATATGTGGATGAATCAGGTAGACAGTGAGTTCGAAAATCAAGGAGTGTCCATCTTTACCATTTATCCAGAACATTTCGTATAGAATCTCGTTCATCCTACAAACATATGCCGCGTTTTCTTAGTTACATATTCAGCCCTGAAAACTTATGTCACACTACGCGTTATATAATGCTAACTTGGTCAACCTTGATCGGTTCATTGCCATTACCAAATCGAGCAGGTTCATTTAACTAAATATATTATCGGACGAACCAAATACGGAGCTTAATGCAATATACTCAAATGGCCCCCTTAATTGCCCTTACTGGGAAAACGTCATAAGTGTCGTCGTGTTATGAGCGAGAAGAAAATGTGGAGTAAATGTAGATGAGGTAGGTCTTAATTGGATGAGCTTTAGCAGAGACTTCTGGCACTTTCTCTGTTTGCATTTTTATTTATTTATGCGTTGTACATGTCGAGAAGTTTTTTTGATAATCTCAAAAAAATTTGAGGTTGGATTACTTCAGAATTTTATATTACGACAATTCGAAAATCGCCATAGGATACCCCAAAGAGTGGGGTTGAAAAATACATTTTCCTATGTAGGCCTGATGTGTGAATGTTTACCAAAATTGAAGACAGGAATGATACACATTATTACAAATTTGAACATAATCTGACCAACCGTTTCGAAGAAAAATACGGAAAATGAATTTTTTCCCAGATTTCAATTTCCACCAATAACAATATACGAGAGATATTGAAAATCAAAGTTGTATATTAAGACAACAGTGAATAAATAGACTGAATAGTTTCGAATTCAAGTGTGTGTACATTTAGTTCAAACTGCACACAAATATATCGCTCATGATACAACTAATATGCTGCTTTTGCCTGTACATAATTGTATTCATTTTCAATATATAGTCTCAATTCCAAGCTTCAAATATGCCATTGAACTTCGGCATGACATAAGCTTAACATTATTTCCAACCTCATCTCATATTACCTTTTTCCGAACATATTTACCTCGACTGGTATTTGTATACGATTAATCGGTGTAAAACTTGTTTGAAACGTCCATAATTAAAAATTATAATAGGGCCCAATATCCACAACTTTTCAATATTCCCATTCGAAAGTAATTCAAGATTAAGAACGTGTGATTATTAACTAATTAAAATTTGAACATTAATCATGTGTGTAATCAATTAAGCTAAATGTCAATATATTTGCAAGACTTATTTTCATAAATATTCACTCATATTTTCATAAAATAATTTCAGCTTCACTATGAAACTCGATAGGTAAATTTGAGACTTTCCCTCATTCTACAATCTCATTGATTTTTCAATTGATGTTATATCGTCATTTTTTCTCTCTTATACTTTATTTATTTGCGTCAATGATGTCGAAATAAAATTCCGAACATGCAAGTATAAACCAAAATCATAATTTCATTAACGATCAAGAGGGCTATTAGGCCTACTATACAGATGTCATTGTTTATGCTAGATATTGGCAGTGTGTAGGGCCTATTATCATAATTCGTTAAAAAAGAAGCAAATTCTGTCGTTGCTGTAGTGTAACAATATGTTTAAAACCAGATTATGTGTTTGTATTTGCTTTTTGTATAGATCAACCTGTGTGAACCAAACTTGAACCAATGTAACAGTCCGTTTTATGTTCATATGATACCTGTCATGTGCAATATCAAGAGTTTGACTGGTTTAATCAGGTAGAAAAATACTTTCAATTCTTTTTCACACTGTACATATTAATTCAATATGTGAACATGCACATGACAGAGACTGTCAAATTTTGTAGTTCTTTGTGAAGACAATTCGGTATCTATCATTAGCCAATCACCATCGACCTCTCTTTCTATTTCACTACATAGTCATGTGCTCACAATTGATATTAATTTGTCACTTGAAATGTTGACAGTGAAATGAATAACCAGAATCCGGCTTTTTGCACTTTTTTCTTTTTCGTTTGCAGCCATATTGCATTTCGTAGAGCTGATAAAAAAGTGATGAATAGCTTTAAAATATAAGTCTTTCAATTACGTTGTCATCTTTAGTTCCACTCCTATATCCTCCAACCATTCTCATAATAGTTTGCCTATGCCCATGCCATGCCCTCCAGCGGAACGATATTGTCCAATACCACCCCCAGACCGGCCGCCACTGTTAAAGTACAACGCTCCACATGGCTTATGTTTGACGTCATTGCGCAATAATGTCACGGCCTTGTGGGTAATGTGAACAGGAAGCAGTTAGTTTCACTGCCTCTAGGATCACGAGGCTGTACGTACACGTACGCGTAGATGTGTTTGTGTACTACATGTTACGTATGTGGGCTTTATGGTACATTAGCCACAGATACGAGAGATATTATGTCAACATATTCATGCATTTAGTCGTGTGTGACTGATAACGAAAACCTCGCAATGTTTGGCATTGATGAATATACGTATGCATTAGTGTTTACAACAATTTAATAGAAGCCACTCTGTAGATTGATGTATCTCAGGTTATACATTTTGTCAAGTAAATACAAGACTTGAGATCGATTTGTCATTTCCTTCATCTGCATCAGGTTCCTACCAACCTGGAAAAGTCGAGAATTTCAAGGAAGATTTCCAAAAGTTGTGGAAAACTCAAGTAATGTGGCATTCAAAAAAATATATGAGAGTCATTGAAAATGGGTTCTGTACAATAGTTCTGACACGCTCTCATTTATTTTTCCATTTTTTTATTCAACATTGATAATTGATAATCAATCATTGACTTAATTATTGTTTAAGCTATGGATTAAAAATTATAATTAAGGCTTGGGGTGTGGATAGGATAGTTTGAAAGGGGCACCACAAGAGTGATCTTACCACCCCAAGTGTTGAATGTTATAGTTATAGTGTTAATACTAAGCTGTCTCTCAAGTTTTAGATTTCTGAAATCCTGTACCGTCCTATCTCAGAAACTTTTCGTAAAATAATCGAACGTATCAGACAACAATTGATTAAGAAAATGTGGAAAAACTGAAAGAGTGATAGAGATAGAATTTCAAGTCTCAGAAAAAAATGAAACCCCTAGCTTTACATTCTTCTTTTTTTCAAATGACAATGATAAACACGGCTAGGGGGGGAGGCGGAATAGGTCATTCATTATGCCTTCTATATGAATAGCTTCCATGATAAATGTGTGCCAAGATATCTACGATGTATTAACATGTGGAGGGAGGAAATGTCATACAGTTTTATATCCTACAATCATAAACCTACCAATTACCCATTCACCTATTACGTATTATCACCTATTATATATTTATTCCCGGCCAGATACAAAACGATAAACTATTTCAGAAAAATATGATGTATTATTACTGTATCTCCTTTTTTCCTATAAGTATCAAGATGATCATGATTATAGAATTAGAAACATTTCAACTGACCCAAAGTTCGAAAACAACTATAAATAATTAGTTTCTTAAATGGTCAACCGACTGTCAGCTAAAACAGTGGAGCGATTTGATTGAATGTGGATGGAATTCGTGGTTTTAGAATCGACTCGAGAAGTTGGTAGAGGTGCCGTCTTGCTTACGTTACATGCATTCGAGAATGTGACTGGTACGACGTTGTGTGTTTGTTTCAAGACGCTTCATAGGTCAGACAAGACTAACCACGTGACTCTGGTGTACCCATAAAACTTATGAGTATTTGTTAGGAAGTTCAAGTTACAGAACTTGACTTATAAGTTCAGAAGATGTTTGTGAATTTGCGGCACAAACATGAACAAATTGGAGAAAAATTCGATGGAGATCTGGAATGGATGAAATTTTAGAAATATTCTGAAGTGTGAGCATAAGCTGTGAAATGTTTATTCACATAGTGTAACTTGAAAACATGGAAGTTATCAAATAAGGCATGTCTATTGTCATACGGAATGGTAAGACAGATGTGACTTGCATTACTTGCTTGTGATAAAACTCCTGCACCAGTGTATAAAACACGCATTACCATGTTTTCAAATAAATACCTTCATCAGTAACTCAACAAACTCAGTAACGTACTCTTCATCAGTATTCAGTACTTCTGCCCACGAATATGAAGGAGCGACTCACCCGTGCGCTAGCGGTCTCTGATAGGGGGAACGGTCGATCGTAACTTTCTTTCATGGATACGAGTATAGATAGCACGTGTTGGCCAGTGTGACGTCACAACAACGATGACGTCTCGCCCGTGGTGAGTGACGTCACAGCCCGAGGCGTGTCATGGCGAGCATGGAGGCCAGCGGAGCTGGTACACCGCAGTAGCATGTGGCCCATGCATCAGCCAACAGCCTAACAACAACTGCGAGCCAGCCAGAGTATAGGTGGTGAAGGAGGAGGCTGATGTGCCGAATATTCCGACACACTGCGTGGAGAGAGAACAACAGTGTTGCTATGGTAGTAAGAGTGTAGGAAAGAGTAGATCCAGGAATAACTTTTGAGTGTTAAAAGTGGTTATGAGGGAAGAGAATCATGAATAGGTTGTCGGGAGAACAACAAGAAGTTATTGTCAATTGTGAACGATAAAAAGGAGTGACACTGAGTTGGAATCGTAGGAGTGGCAAGTAGGTTGGAGTGAAATAGAAGATCAGTTGCTACGAAATTGGTCGAGATGAATTGCGATGATTGCAGGAATTTGTGCAAACAGGAATGACGAGTGGTAACAGTAGGAATAATAATAAACAGTGACAGGAAGATCGGCAGGTGGTTAAAAGGGAGAAGTGACGTGAATGACAAGTAGAAGCAGTGACAGAATCAACAAGTGGTCGCGGTTGTTCAATTGTGCTAAGAATAGAAGGAACGGAATACGAAATTACAGGAGTGGCAAGTTGTCAAGAAGGAAAAGAGCGACAATAAATGATTAGATCATCGTGATAATCTTGGATACTACAATACTATTCATGCGAAGTAAATGGAACACTTCAGAAGAATGCTCGCATATTGATACAAACAAGTAAACAAAACATTCTGAAAGACCTTTGCCTACTCGATAAGATAAAACAAACACATCTTTGTTTTAAAAGTTTACCTTCTGTGTATTCAGCTCTACATATCTGTTACCCCACGACAGGTAGATTTAACAAGTCCATTTCACACATACTACATTAACACATATTAATTCAACAATAAGTCTGACGCACGTAAGAATACAACTTGTGAACGAATACTAAATGCACAACAATATCATGTACAGTATAAGTTCACATCATTATTAAACGTATCGGAGAAAAAACATATACGAAGCTATTATTAAATAAATTATCATATATTTATAAAAAAACAAACTCGCATCTTATTATTTATAATGACACGATGAGAAGTGTAATGTGACATTGTGGAAGTGTGTTGTGTAATCACGACTGCCCGCTTCCTCCAGCAATGCGGTTTACGTTTAGACGAAGAACAACGCGTTATTATATGAACGTATGTTTGGTGAGTTATTTCGTGTAGCATGACAATTAGTCGAGGTTCACCGAACACGTTGGCTCGAACCGAAACATGAGTTGAAGGTGAACTAATCGGGTTAGGGATATACGAATCGAGAATATATTATTACTGTACCGGTATTTTGAAACAACAGAAAGATTTATCGTATTGAAATTTGTAATGAAAACTTTCGGCTATCAAGAGCGAATAAAAGTGTGTTTAGAAAATGATATTTATACCGTTTGTTATCAAAGTGTGATTAGTCATTTGTGTTTTGTAAACGAACAGAACCGATAGCGACAAATACCTTTGTGTGTTGTACAAATTATATTTTACAAATGATACGTGTGTACAAATTATATAAATTGCGTCGATTAGAGAATTAAAATTGAATGTGTTCATACAAAATTAATTTGGTATCTGGATTCAGAAATAATTGGCGAAGTGATTGGTGATTGTAGTTTATTTCTGTTATGGGACGTCAATGTTCCTCGTATCCCTAATGCGATAATCGCCGCGGTGATCCCACATGAACTCCCCAGGGAGTACCTCTCCCTATCGGGGACGATCTCCCCGTCTTAGTCGACGTAACAGCACCCTCCTGTCGCCAGGGTATGACCAATACACGCGAGACTTGTTGGAGGTGCCATGGTCAGGGGACTATGGCGAAGCGTCCAGCGATGATCTGAGCTCTGAATGGGACTCGGACGCCGGGGATACTCCGACGCCACCAAAGGTAAACTTAGACCTTCATGACTATCCTATGGATACATTCCAAGAATACCCCCATTCCTACAGTGTGTTTGTATAGAGCGTATGGGAGTTGGATAACGAAATTTAAGAAATTATACCTTCGTTCGTTTCTACTGAATGAGAATTTCGAAATGATGTCATATCATTCAAAAGTTACCTCAGAGACACTCATTTTCGCTGAATCCACCAGAGCAAGAGTTTCTCCTCATGCATTGCTTCAATCTTGAATTTGATCAGTGAATGCATGCCAAATCTGATCATGCGAATGTCAGCTTCTAAATGGCTCAAGCTAACATTTTGAAATTGGTTCAACATGTACTGGTGTATATACAACGAAGAGCCGCATTCAATTTCTATACCGTCTTATCTTGAAAAACGCGTATGAGAAGTGACGCGGTCGTGACTTTTTATCAGAGGTCACTGTCAGTATCACCTGAACGACTGAGGAAAACCAAGAGCTGTCTCGGTCAGGATGGACGTGCCCCTGACGGAAACCAAACCACGGCCGCGAGTACTATTTCACAGCTTATCAGTATTATGGTTAACCGATTCCTTTATTTCGACAGACGTATTGTTCCGGCGTATTTATATATATAGGCCAATATATATAAATTTTAAATTTGCAGACGCTATTTTATGGGGCTGAGCGTGGCTCAGCTATAGCTTTACCAACAGCTAGGTTGTACGGGGGTACGAATTAGCAGGTGATAATAAAACCATGACGTGATGATGAGTGAAAGCACATTCACAAAAACCCATGCCATATGCGGGACTCGAACCCACGCCCAACGGTGACTTCAGTTTCTGAAGCGGTGCCTCAGCTGAATGAGCTACCGAGGGTGGCTTAAATTGAATGAAATTACACAATATAATAAGAATCATCCATCCATATGCGTCTGTATTGAAAGTGGCAGCTATACTATATGTCGGACCATCGGTCTGTGTCACCACATCTGGACGTCGTCGTCGTTGTTGCTGTTGTTGTTGTTGCGCGCAGCCTAAACTAACCTAAATAACCCAATCTAACTAGTTAATTCAATGAACATAACCTATCCAAACAAACCTAAACTAACTAACTAACCAATCAAACATCCCAACCTGATTTAATTTGAACTGAAACCAATCTAAAATCTATAGTTCCGGTCTGACGAATAGCCTCTTCGATTGAGGCAAGCTATACATTCATTTGGTGGATATTGTTGTCAATAAGGAACGTCACTGGACAGAAGTCCATGACAGCAATTATGATTGGTACGCTCTGTATCTTGCAACAATGAGTGGCATAACTGGAATATCATCACTCCTCAACTTTCGAGAACTAGTAAAACACATCATGGATGTCTCAGAAGAAGTTCATCATAAAAACGAACTGCCATTATAAAAGATTAATGCGTTGAATATCTCGTAATTCGCTGAAATCCATTTAACTCTCGTTTTCTGTCTAAGTACTAGAAACAAGTCTTACCAGGCAATCAATCATTGCGCGTGCGTTAATATTCCTGTTACGCCACCGTATTGCGCATGTGCAGCCACAGGGATGGCACGGCCTCCTTAGAAACAGGCAGACACACACCCTTAAATAGCCAGGTCTGGTCACATCGGTGGCCGTGACATTTCTACATGTGCCATTCTCCGGGAGCGGTTTCACATTCCTATTACGTTATTATCATGAAATGTTGGATTGATGTACAATATTAATTATATATGGAAATATAAATTTATAAAACGGTGCTATGACGTATCAAAGAGGACCCCGTTCTCTCTCGGTATCTCTCTCTATCTCTCTATTTCTCTCTCTCTCCCCCGACATCACTGTGTCACCATTCATCAACATCGTCGACAAGGCACGAAGTTTTCTTCTGTTTCATCCGTCGATTCGATCTAGGACAATAAAGCCACCAAGATCGACTACTCAGGCATTCAGCTAATTTGTAGGCGATCTAAGCGGTGATGTTTCAATTTTAATTGACTACTCAGGCCATCAAAGCCCTGTAGAGTCTGTATAGCTAGTTTATATCTATAGGCGATCTATTACCTGAAGTTACGTCATTCATTCCTAGAGCGCTGCTAGCAGTCAAGTTGAAGACTTGGCAGACAACCCTGGGCCCTTAAATTCTATAACAGTAAACGAAATGGATGCGTGACGAAAGTGTCAGAGCCCATATGATACACCGTGTTAAAGTATACGAAATAGTTGGGACAAATCGAAGATGGCCTGATTTCGTTTCGTTTTAGAGTTACAGAATAAGCCTCCAGATGAGCATCCACCTTACCGTCGACTGAAGCACAATCGCCGTAACGATTTTCAGCACTCTTAGCGGTGATTGACGGTACTATCTTAATTTATCGTTGGGTGAACTGTCTTTGTATCTGTTTAGTCTATGATGCTATTGATGCTTTCAGACTTCCCACCAATAGTTGAAATGTTGAGGGAAAAATTACGAGCAGATGCTATATGAATGATGTTATCTAACACCCATTCCTTACACGGGACTCGAACCCACACTCGACTTGAGTTCAGTTACTGAATGAGACATTTGAAGGCGGCTGTATGCTTGATGTTAATTCAACTGTAGTTTTACCTCTGCGTTGTAGCGGTGTTTAGAGAAGAATTGTGTTAAGGACTCATTATTATGCAGAAATAAAACAATACACACTTTGAATTATGGAGGAGTAAATTGTAAAAATTGTTTCACATTAAAAAGCCACCTACGTCAAAACCTTTTATATACTGATGTTATCCACGAAACGTGAAGGTTTCGATCAACCGTCTTCTATATCCCACATCACTAACGAACGGGTGGTTAGTACCGGTAACTTCATCGACGTCAATATAATTAGGTAACGTGGGAGGTTTTTCTAACTGCATACAATTTTTACAATTTACATTTCCTTCGTGTTGGTTGGGGTTACGATTGCCCGTCTCCTGTGTATGCATTAACATTAACGGTCGGGTGTGTTGATCCGCCATCTCACCTGGAACCATAATATATTTGACATTATTAATCTGTTGGTGATTCTATTGTTTGAGAACACTTTTGGGCGTACATGGAGAAGGGAGGTTTTTCTAATGCATTACAATTTTTACAATTACATTTCCTTCGTGTTGGTTGGGGTTACGATTGCCGTCTCCTGTGTATGCATTAAACATTAACGGTCGGGTGTGTTGATCCGCCATCTCACCTGGAACCATAATATATTTGACATTATTAATCTGTTGGTGATTCTATTGTTTGAGAACACTTTTGGGCGTACATGAGAGGAAAGAAGTTTCTTGAGAATATAGGCCTATGTATTTTAAAAAATCGTAAGAAACGTGAATATTATGATATTAGAAGAACGCTGTTTTCCAAAAATTTCAAAAATTACATATAATTGTGATTGTAATGTCTCACATTTCTGTTGGCTGGTCGTTTTTTCGTATTTATTATGTTTGAAACATACTGATATTTTCAAATTAATTTATTATACATTTCTCAATCTGATACGATTTCTCGAAAGTGTCCATGTTTTTTCGAGTTCATTTTCTCTTGAGATAATTATATTGTTCCATCAACTGATGGATTTATTTATATGATGTATATTAATTTATAATAATCTAAATAATACAATGTAGGCCTACATCTGATTGAATTCACGTGGGTATCGAACTCACGCCTTCTGTTTATCAAATGAATTAAATGCACTTTTGTGACTGAATATGATCGTATGTATTTCAAGCATGACAAGGAAGTGTTCTATTTCATCTTGTTGCATCATGTTGTCGCGTGTGAAACGGGTCACATCGACTGATTGACAGGCGCTCTGACGTCATATCGATCAGTCAAGTGTGATAACCAGATAAAATAAACATCCTGGACCCTTACCTCGACTGCCGCGAAAAATACTGGACCTAGCTAGTTTCAAGGAATTTGTTTGGGTATATTTACAGGGTGTCTACAAGACTGGAAAACCTGGAAAAGTCAGGGAATTTAATAAATCTAGAAAAATCAGGGAATAGTCGGGGATTTTTTTTTTCTGGAATTTTATCAAAATTTTGAAAAAACATGCATTATGGCATCATTAAATGTTCACTGTAAAAGTAGTTTTGAGTATTTTGGAGGATTAACAGGAGTTGTCCTGATTGTACGTGATTTCTGGAATATCTCCAAAAAAGTTTTTTTTTATATAAATTCAATTTGTCGAAACCGGAATTGAATTTGTGAACAATTTTTCCTATATTATAATCGACGGGAAAGCCAAATTTTCAGACTGGAAAAATATAATTTTCCATCTGGAAAACCTGGAAAAGTCAGGGAATGAGCTGGTTACTATGACAATGTAGGCATATGTCTTGATGTATTTCCATTGATGTTGTTGGTACAAGATCCTAACACTGCTTTACCACGACTTTGTTGTCTTTGTATTGTTATAGTAACTGACTCCTTCAGCAAACATTGACCAATCACAGTAATAGGCTAGTAAAGGCTATTGGACATTATTTCAAGAGAAGGTTTATAGCGATAACCAATTAATATAACGCCCTAGGCGTAGCTAAATAGCTCATCACCAATCAATTTTCGCACAACGTTACAAATAGGGTACACCCCAAAAACAATCTTACCAACCACTACATAGATTTTTTTATATGATTTGACTCGATAATTGCCTTTTTTTTTTTAATAACATCGAAACTTGATACAAAATCATTGTTCCCCTATTAAGGCTAAGGATGAGAGTAGGATCGTTTGGACGGGGCACCACAAGGGCGATCTTACCACCCCATTTTATTATTATTTACTAATTGTAAATAATTAACTGTAATTAGGTGTAATGAACAACGCATGAAAAATATATTTTTACTGGAATCAAGAATAGTTTTGTCTTCATTATTAGCATCGAAAACTTGATATGGTGCGTCATTGTTTCCCAAATGAGGATAGAGTTACTGATGATGACAAGTTAGGACCGTTTGAACGGGGTACCACAAGGGCAATCTTAACCACCTAGAAGAGATAGTTGGTAAATATAACTCATTCTAGAAATCACCAATAATTGTGTACAGAACATTTCTATCAGCGTGCACACAGCGTATGATACTCAGTCGACTGCAACGAATTAGAAACGTAAAAGTGCAGGATTCGAACACACGCCCCAAACATTCCAGCCTAATGCGGCCATCTAAAGATGACGATGATAAACGATGAATGAACGACCACACATAAATAATTGCTGTAGATTCGAATGAATTCATTGACGTATGAAATCTTGTCTCGATCTACAAACATTGGCCATGTCCTAAATGATCTTTTCGACCTCATAAATGATCGACGAATTATAGGCCCAGTTGAATATTTGGTCAGTTTTGATGATTGATAACTTCATAGGAGTGTGAGAGAAGAAATCGATATGAGATAGAAAAATTTGCTAAAAAATAAAAATACAGATCTGTTGAATATTCTTGTATCCGGAAAAGAAGTGGGTCGTCGTTTACCAACAAATATAGTTTTGAAAAGTTGGCTATAATTACTCAATCTCGCTGCCCCTCATAGAATTAAATGCTGTTGAAAGATGCAATTGCTTTTTTTGTAAACTACATCCTGAAAAATCGTAATCATCTTGAAATACCATATTTACAAATATAACGTTTACATCTGTGAATGTTATGTTGGGTGTCGTGGATATAGGCATACACCTGCAAAATGCAGTATAAGTTCATAACTACTCATTTCACGTAATTTTCCATTGTCTGAATTGGAACTTTTTTCATTTTCTTGTGAGAGTGATGAGACGTATTGACTTGTATTATAGCTTTGCGGATTTGGTAAATTGAATGATTTCCCATACCACTGAAAAGTAATAAAAACCAAGTCGACTCGTCTTTGACGGAATCTTTAGGGCGCATGGGAACGAGTTGATTTAGAGTATTTGGTAATGACTTCCGAAATTTTCAAATTCAGTACTGGAAACACAGATATTTAATACTTATAAGAGAATGCATTTTCATACATTTAATTCATTCATTCACAATGCATCCTATCATTTTCGTAAGTAAGCAGTCAGAATGTAATGTGATTTTCATAGCTCCATTCATTTGTTCAATTATTGAACATCAAAATGTAGCAATATAACAAACAGTTCTTACGTAGATACTTATGTTTGACTAGAACACTGCTTCAAATTCTGAAGCCAGACGGCCAAGGGTTCGACTCCTGCTGTGAGCATGGATACTGTAATCGTCCTTTCACTTATCATAACTTCATGATTTCATTATCACCCACTCATTCGTACCCCCATATCGCCTCACTGTTATAGATGTCGCTAATAACCATTGAAACAAGAAAAGTATTCATAAAAAGAAATTTATATCTATTCTTCCATTAAAGCATCACCATAAAACGGATATTTCGCTATAGCGACCCTGATTTATTGTGAAAGACAAATATAATGAGTACAAGTTAAATGTAGGCCATCTTTACTACGCTTATCGGCCGGCTTATCGCGATGAAATGTAAACCAATGATAATCTCGATTGTAAAATACGTCAATGATTTTTTGATCATTTTTCAATTACTCACTGTGACTGCATGCTATTTCGACGAGTTATAATCTTGCTAATAGCTAGAAGATATAGTGGTTACACTTGCATCCACTAAAGAAGATGGTCTATCAATTGAATAATTTCCCGAAATTTTGTAATTAAAGAAGAAACATTCGCTGCAGCTTTGAACATTTAACGATTTTGAAAGATATAGTGTGATTTTCATTATAAATTGAGTCCTGGAAAATTCTAGATCTTCAGTTATACTATAACATAATAGTGATAATTATTATGGAGTGTTGGTAGACGACATTCTTCTTCCATGTGTACAAGTATATATTATGTGCATGCATTTAATTCCGCCACTATTTTAAGAGGAAATATAAAACCGACTGAAACAATCTTATTAATTATCATCTTTAAACGATTAGAGTTATCGTAGACTAAATCTTCTTTAGTCTGTGGAGTTATCGTAATGCCCTGAAGCAAGAAGTTCACTTACTTTGAGCATATAGACTATATGCTTTAAGTAGAAATTAATACTTCCTTTTCTGTGACGTGTTCCATTGAACAGTTGTATGTATAATATTTTGTTTGAAATATTTAGGTCATGAATGGATCTATAGTTTTGACTTTTCAACGATAGCTTTTGGACGTTTATTTCATAGATATTGAAAGTTATAATCCGAGTAAAAAGCACCAATATTCTCACTTTTCTTTACCGATCGAAATTGAGTGAAATATCATATATCATAACAAATATCATATATGTCAGGTTTATATACTATAATTATATTGTAGCTATAATTCACACTCGGAAATTATTTTTTTATACTCATTTAAAACGTTCTGTGTAGGTTTTTTTATAGAGACCTTCAATTTAAACCTGGGTCTAAGGGGGGGGGGAGGGGGGGTACTTCTCTCCGATAATTTTGAGAATCCCATAACTATATGTGTATCACAAGTCACAATGACATACGTCATACTACGTCATCTCCTACCAGTTTCTCCATGTACTTATATTTAACGACCGTTTAACCTGCTCGTTTCCACTTCATTAGATGCTTTTAAAAGACGTTTAACACAAAATGCTATTTATTCTCCTATTTCATACCACGTGACAGTCCGACACATCCGATCGCTACAGCTGTTTGATAGGCGAGACGGCCGATCGTAGCCACAATGTATAGGAACGTCAGAACTTGTTACTCGGATTTATTGTGTTTTGTCGTCTTGTTTTATCTGGTTTTCTGTAACAATTGATTGCTCAGGTTGGTATTGTGTTTCAAACGAGTATAATAATGTACAAAAGTCGTGTGTAGTTATTAACTGGTACTAACGACAGACTCTTACGAACTGTGAGGTGATTCTGATATGTTGATACATACTGATGAGTGGTCGAGTGACTAGCACGCTGAACCGTCACTCAGGAGACCGGGGGGGTTCGATTCCCGCCATGGTCGATCATTCCGATACGGATTTTCACACCAATTGCGCAATAGAGCTTCACACCAATAGCTTAGCCTGGTACACTCTATTTCCTAACCAGAATTGTATTTTTTTCTAAATTCGATTGAAAATTGAACACTTCAATATATATGTTGATGAAATTTTCTATATTAAAATGCTCGTATAGTTTATTGCTGAACACCGAATCAACTTCCAAAGAAGGATATATATTGTTGGAATATTATTTTAAAAACATATTTGCTAAGATTTAGTTTTTAATTCATCGCTGAATCTAAACGTTGCCTAATTTGTTTGGAAATGTTGCGAGTGATCTAGTGTATCGAGAGAGGGGGTTGCATTAACCGACTGGTCCGATCGACCGTCTCCCCTATTCATTAGCAGTGTAGGTTGGTAGTTTCAACTTGTCACGAATACAAACACCAATCGAATGAGATAATACAATTCATTTGACCTGATTGACAAGTTGACAAGTTTAATGCGATCAAGCAGAGTGAAAAGGCTGCGTGCATAATCAAGTTAACCCTCATATGACCTTTCTATAGATCAAACATTTGACAACTCCGCGAGAGAGAGAGAGAGAGAGAGAGAGAGAGAGGAGTTGATCATGCTTGATCTTACGGCCATACATGGTTTTTCAACCAATGATGTCCTTGAATTTGGAAGAAAAAAATGTAGACAATTTTTTCTGAAACTACGTTTGTGAGAAAATTAGAAAACTTAATATTTCGCTCTTTGCAAAATGAAAATTTTCATCTGAAAATGATTACGTACTTTCGAGAAACGTTAAAGAAACTGTTCGACTGATGCGGGTGGACCAGTGGCAGCAGCTGAATCCTCATTCAGGAGACCGGGGTTCGATTCCCTCAATGGTCGACCATGCATCCTGATTGAAGTTTTTCTTGGTTTTCCTCTCCTTAATAATGGGCTACGACCGTCTCCTCCCCACAATCCTTAACACCCAATGAAGTAACTTTTCATTTCATCTTCTCATCACATGAGTCTTCATTTACCGAAGCCAATAGGGTCTTCTCCCTCCGTTGCTCAGAAACTGAAGTCACCTTTGGACGTGGGTTCGAGTCCCGCATAATGCATGCATTTTTGTAAACGTCCTTCACTTGGATAGATAGATAGATATATTTATTGTATTTTTTTTATATACCGGTATATAATTCTCATACATTGTTATACAGTACATTGATGGATTGTGCAGACAATTTTATTTTCAGTTGATTATGGTATCAACTGAAAATAAAAACCAATTATAAATAATGATTGAAGTAAATATTTCTAAAACTAGGCTAGAGTATACTAAAGCTACATTAGAATGTAGGAACATAGCTATGTAATGATGTGAATTATTTGAAACAATGCTTATAGTGAATGTATTGCGAAGATCACAAACCCACTTTACTTCATTTTCCAATCAGATCCTTAACTGCTTGGATCAGACGAACGGCTTGTTCAAGTAAATCCATTCATTATATTTTGTTATCAAATATCAGTTATGTAGTAATAAATATTTAAAAACTCACAACATATATTTCTCTCCATAAAAGGTTATCTATTTCTAAGTTATTTGTTCTCGATTCAACCGAAGTGTTAGCCATGCTAATCAATCCAGCAACGAACAGACGTTCCGATGTATCGAGCTGGTTGCGACCGGTCGTTCCGTTGGATCAAGAAGGTCGACCAAGACGTCATAGTTGAGCTCGAGACGGTATATTGTCGCACGTAGGTCGTCGTCATAGCTCACCGAAAAGATGGTCTAATAGCAATATTTGACCTTCGTTTAGTGTTTAGTTTTATACACCTGTTGGTGTTGGCAGTACTTGATAATGGCGCGTAAAAAGCAGAGATAGGCATACTTTTTCTTCTTGAAACATTTAACACACATGGGCGTCGGCAGGAAGAAATTTAGGGGGGCAAAATATCCCAAATTCGAAAATGCACAAGTCCCAATGGGAGTTGGAGAGAGGGCTCCCCAAAGTGATTTTTTGAAATTCCATTGTTTTATGGTGTTTTGGGAGGTTTTGTGACTATTTAATTGGCTTTTGATTTTTATAGAGAAAGAAACAAATAATGTTGAATTGGTTAGATTCTATGCAAGTAGTTGATCCATTCATCTTTTCAAATATTTCATCATACAAAATAGCCAAAATGAATTATTAGAATCTGATTGGTCTGTATTATACCCAAAATCAAAAATTCAATAGATCATATTCGTCAGTTGGTGAAGGCATAGCCTTGCCTACCCGCCCCAGTCACATCAGACTCATGACCACCCGCGTAACAAGACATGTTAAAATATGTCACCGGTACAGTCGGTACTTACAGAGTTTCGAAAAACGGGGGGGCAAGTGCACTCCCTTGCCCCCCGCTGCCGACGCCCATGTTAACACATACAATAATACATTACTTGATTTACATTCCTTTACTGATACGGGTAGATCGGTCAGAAGCACGCTGAATCGTATTCAGAAGACCAGAGGCTCGATTCCCACTATGGTCGACCATTCTTACTGAAGTTTCTCGTAGTTTCCCCTGCAGTTCAATGGATGGCCATGGTCGCTTACAGCCGCTGCACTGTCCAAAACACCGAACAAAATAACCTAGCTTGCATCTCTTTTTCCAATCAACACAAACATCAATCACCGACGCCAATAGATCTTGGTCATTATAACATAGCGTAATTGAACCCAATGAAAATGAAAAATACTGATTTGTCGAGTTCGTTGACTGCATATGAATCAAGTTTTTTCTCATATATATTGGGTTTAACGACGCACTGTTATGATAGCAAAGATCTAATGACGTCGAATGGATGATTAATGAGATGATGGGATGAAGGTTCTTGGATAATGGGAAGGATAGTGGGAAGGAAGCGGTCATGGCCGACTTATTGTAGGAACCATCCCGGCATTAGCCTAGACTACAGAGGGAAACCATGAAAAACCCCTGTAAAGATGGTCGGCGGCGGGGAAATTAAGTTGTTTTATTGAAAGTAATTTTCTTCTTTGTTATGCGAGCATCTTGATCCATGGTTGTGCTGTTTGGGCACTTTTTCTTTTTTTACCTTCTTTGTCACTCCACAGGTCAGACGATATTCCAATGATATAGTTGTATCCACGAGAGACGAAGGTTCCGAGCGATCATCCTCCTCATCCCACACTACTATAGCGCGTGGTTGATCGCGCCTTCTCTCGTGGATATAAGTGTACATAACAATGAAGTCAGATGGTCATTGTGATGTATAGTTGCATTGTTGTGCACGTGTCTGTATCGAAGTCTACAGATTATCATGCCGGAAGCTCTAGTTAAGTCAAATCAACTGAAGTGAAGCCTTCTAGCAGGCAAAGAAGTAATCAAATCCCATCAACAATCGCCACGGGTGGTGTCTAGTCGTATGAACTCTTTTACCGACTGAAACGGTGAAACCGCACCTTGTTTTGAAACGTTATTCTTTGTAGTGCAACAACATTTTATAACGTAACAACAGTATCGTACTGATAAAACCATTATATAACGTGCATACAAGAGAAACACATCAATTGATATTTTCATAAAAATGGCGTGCACCACCGGGTTATATCTACGCCTCTTCTGCCGCCTGCATTTTCAGCTGCTTTTTGGTTTTCGAAATTCCCAACTAATTTCACTCTTTTTACATCTCAATTGATCTAATTTTTCAAAAAATAGCATCTATAATGCCTTTATTCTGAATATAGCGTTTATATCGCAAATACGGCAAAAAATAGCATAATCAGACTTTTGTAGCGCTTTGTCGCTATTTCAAAAACATGATCAAACAACATCAAATGTATTGAAACATCAAGATATACTAGAAAAACATGTATAGAAGCACTTTTAAATTTCATCGCTTTTATAGCGATTGCTATTTTTACATGTCTCTAGTTATAACGTATCCCAATGTGAGTTGTTTCATTAACTGCATGATGTCACCGTCACCCTGAATGTTCGACGAGAGATCTCGTGGGATACTTGATCATTGACATTCGGATGTCTTCGACCGTCATCCAGCATGACTGTTATCATCACCTTGACCCTGTATGTTCGGCCCGAGTTCTCTTCTGATTCTTGATCATTGACAAATGGTTGTCGTCAACCTGTACCCATGTATCTCGGTTTATATGACATATTGAATCAATGTGTGTTTTGAAATATTGCTAGCACAAATAACATCTTAAATATGTTATTTAAGATTTGATTTGTTTGTTGAATGAGTTATCATATTTTAATTATTCTTTGGGGTGGTAAGATCGCCCTCGTGGTGCCCCGTTCAAACGATCTAATCTTTCATCCATAGCCTTAATTGGGGAACAATGATTTTGTATCAAGTTTCGATGTTATTAAAAAAATATATCTATCTATTGCTGTCTATGCTTTTGAACTGTATCACTGGTAATTGTCATATTCGGCAATTATATCATCGTTTGTCTTCATCGTAATAAAAGTGAGTGAATTCTGAGAGATTTTCGATTGGTGGAGACATACGAAACTAGAAGAAATGTTGTATTTATCTCAACTTTTAGACCAGTAGTCACGCAAGTAATATGGTAATTCAACGAAGCAATTAATTAATTTGCCAATGTAGTCAATAAGAGACGACCGAGACTAATATCTCAATTGGCTAGAAATTAACTTCCTCATATTTTGCGCTCTTTGCTCATCTTTCTCATTTATATATCTTTGTATAATTGCAGTTCAAAGTTTAATTATACATCAAGAAAAGTTGGACTGAATTGAAAATTATTTGAAATATAGATATTCATTGTTGGTGAGCAGCACTATAGAAGTGCATGGTGGTCCGAAATATTGATCAAGGCAGACAATTAATTCGGTAGTTCCCCAGTTATTTTGGTGCCATTCAACAGAGAAGAATTCACGGGTACAGTGAAACACAGTCACAAAATTAAGCGTGTACATAGGCCTAACTCAACAATGACATTTATTCAACATGTTACACTGTTTTGACAGTTGTCTGTATCTTATATCGGCCCTATTGGATTCAGAAGCGCATTCGGTTGTAAAAATGAGTCTCGAATTATCATCAAGTAGGAGTGATAATTGGTCTGATGTTTTGATGTATTTACAACCCAAACTATTTGTAACCAACAACAGAGTCTCCCTGTGGATACCATTGTTGTTCACATTGTTGTTTTCCTACAAATGTGACTCTGTGAGCTCGCTTAGGAAGAATATTCACTTGCGCTGACGAACGATAACCAACTGGGTATACCTTGGACTTGGACCAACATTATGGCCACCTCGTTACGTCATTCGTAAAATTGTACGATAAGTGATCTGAACTATCATAAACGGGATATAATCTTCAAATTGATGGAATGGCAACAAACCATGGTAAAGTTATATCAGTTTTTTTATATTTTAGTGGGCATATATATATATATATATATATATATATATATATATATATATATATATATATATATATATATAATTTAAACCAGTTCAGAATGATATATTTTGATATAAATATCCCTCTTTCATATGAAATGATGACCGGTAGAAGACTGTCTTGGCACAAATTTACAGACTCGTCCTATTTTAACTGAGAGAAAACCACGAGATACATCTCTCAAGACGACAGACCATGGCGGAATTCAATGAAAATGTTATGAATTCAATGTTGGCAACCAATATCAAACTGAATCATACTAAAATATTCTACCATAATAAAATTAAAAATACTTTTTTGTGTGTGTTTTTCAATAAAATCCGGTTTGGTATTTAAAAACTTGTTAAATAACTTGTATAAAATGTGTTTTGATCAGATCGGAACATCTGATCGTAGTGAGTTGTAACGTTGTCGATCGATTGTTCAGTGTGTTACTGCATGGTATCGCACACGGAAGCGAGAGGGTCATGAACTTGATGTCTTTGACTCAAGTGGTTATTATGGTCTTTGACTTGGTCATCATGTCATGAGCTGATCGTGTGCTGGGAGAGTCGTCAGTGTCGATTCACCAACATCCAAGGTAGTCACGGTCCATTTATTTGTGTAGTATGTGGTAGCAATAACGACAGAGTCATACATTTTTGTGAGCTTGAATACACAATCCAACAGATATACACTAATTCCACAGCGAAACTCCCAATGTCATTTATTTTTCTGGTAATGCTGCTTATAACGACCCCACCAATAGCTATGATATACGGGGGTACGAATGAGCGGATAATGAAACGAAGTGATGATAGGTGAAATTACATCTACAAAAGCACATACCATATGTGGGACTCGAACCCACGCCCGGCCTGACTTCAGTTTTTACCGCTAGCGATGATTGATTGAGCCACGGGGAAGGCTCCAAATCTCATTTTATTTTATAATGACTTTTGAGAGTTTTGTTGTGGAACTCTTCAGAATATTCAAATATATATAAAAAGGGATAAGAATTGGTTCATTCAGCATCTTCAGCTTAGGTTTAAATCTGTTTTTCTCCCACCAGCTCTCTCAGTGAAGCTAAGCTAGAAGGTGACTTTTGTGTTCAATAGTGAGAAGAAATGTTAGTTCTTCTCAACAGAGCGAGAAATGATTAATTCACTTGAATGAACAAATTATTCATCTCAAATATCAAAATAACTATTCTGCGAACAAACATTCCGTTTGTTTATATAATTCAAAAACCTCACCTAACTCTACCAAAGAAGATGGAAGTGGGATAGTTACAAACGATCTCAAATAAGATAGATGCTGAATGAGCCTGAAGAATGATGATAGGCATCCGACAGTATATCGAAGTGCACGAAAATAATAAATAATAACTGCCCTTATTTTGTTGTTTTCTTCTACATAGTGAATAATACTTGACTCTACCAGCACATGCAGCGCAGTGGTTAACACGCCCGCTCCATGTGATCCGGGAGGCGAGGGGAATTCCGAACCCAGTTCGATCCCCGCCGCCGACTATCTTTACAGAGGTTTTTCATGGTTTCTCTCTGTAGTCTAGGCTAATGCCGGGATGGTTCCTACAATAAGTCGGCCATGACCACTTCCTTCCCACTATCCTTCTCATTACCCAAGAACCTTCATCTCATCATCCCATCATCTCATTAATCATCCATCCGACGCCATTAGATCTCAGTTATCATAACAGTGCGTCGTTAAACCCAATATAAAAAGAAAAATACTTGACTGTGTTTGCTATAGACCACAATCATGTGCGTTGCTAGGCTGCATGTGTTAGCGTAGGACGTAGGTGAGGTAAATCGGCCTTGCGACCAAGTAGTTTCAATGACGTCATTCAACTAAAAGACGAGCCCAGCTTCATTGTTCTTTCTGTACAACAGTTGGCTCGTATTACCACCGTGACGTATGACAGCCTGTTGCATGTGACGTGGGCTCAACAAGATCCCTAGGGTACACATTACTTGGGACTGTTGGCTGGTTTGAATATGATCCCGAGGGTGCACTTGATACGGAGGAAGTTCTATCGGTGACGTGCGCACACTGAACCTTTTATTTGGAGTCACTACACATCTCCAACCTCGTTCCACTCACTCCACAGCTCCCTCCATACTTCCCTATTGCCCCACCACTCTTCGTCCTTCACTCTCTTCCACGATTTCTTTCTTTCACAGCTCATCACTTCTTCCCATCTCATCCTTGGTCTTCTTTGGTTTCTCTTTCTTCCGACTGTTCCTCTTTCAAACTCTCTCCTTGGTATTCGCTGACTACCCATCCTTCCCATGTGTTCTTACCAGGGGCGTCGGAACACTTCGAAAGTTGGGGGGGGGGGGGGGGGGGCAAGTTGAACAATTGAGACCCGCGGGAAACAAATAAGTTAATCAAGTTAATGAACAAATAAAAGTGAAATAAAAAATGACATCTGATTTTAACAAAGTGGGTTTCAACAGGAAACAACGAGACAAATTGAGTCTTGCAAGACCTTTTCTTGCTCCCCCTCCCCCCCCCCCCCCCCCCTTGGCCAAAAGTTGCCCCCCCCCCTGCCCGACCCGGTTCCGACGCCGATGGTTTTAACCACCGTATAGTCTCTCCCAATGACCAGATCACAATTATTAGATGTTTGTATAGCTCGTGTTGTTGATATATTATTGTTTATTGATGATTTTTGTTTGCTTAACGACCCACCAACAGCTAGGTTATATGGGGGTACGAATGAGCCGATGATTATGAAACTATGGAGTGATGATGAGTGAAAACACGTTTACAAAAACCCATGCCTTATGCGGGACTCGAACCCACGCCCAACGGTGACTTCATTTTCTGAGGTGCTTCAGCTGACTGAGCTATCGAGGGCGGCATTTTGGTTTTGGAGGGGATTTTGGAGCACCGACATTAGGTTGTTGGTAAAGCAGAACATGCCCGCGATCTATCTCTCTCTATCTCTATGTCGAACCTCAGACCGTTGACGCAACCGTCTGGATGAATACGATCCCGGTAGGTACACGATCTGTGACGTAAGAACTGGGAAGTAACGCGATATGCAGGAAGACAGGATGGTTTCTTATGTGTGTAACCCATCTCCAGGATGGGCTTGCGTGGCTAACACTGTGACGTACATACGAGATCAGTTACATCGTTACAGTATTTAAATTTCTCCTTCTCTTCCCGCCATCAATCTCTCATATAACCTACTGGCATCCGCCTTTATGAAGATACATTACTTTTGGAACTTGTGCCATTCATAAATATATTTTGTAATTTTTGTACATACACAGCTTTGTAATCTTACAGATTTTATCATTTTTGTAGGTTCTATAGATACAAATTATGAATAAATCAATGAACTTATGTACATCACATATCTCATACCGGTAGGCCTACCGGTACTAAAATCTTGTGGATTACTCAAGACTTGGGCCGAAATGGTGAATTGAATTGATTTCCCTTCACTCTATTTCTTCTCCCTTTTCCTATCCCTTCACACTATGTAGTAGTATCTCCAACCGCTAAAAGAAAGCGCGAAAAATATTACCGGCACATGCAGCGCAGTGGTTAACGCGCTCGCTTCATGTGATTCGGGAGGCGAGGGGAATTCTGAACCCAGTTTGATCCCCGCCGCCGACCATCTTAACAGAGGTTTTTCATGGTTTCCCTCTGTAGTCTGGCTAATGCCACATGATGGTTCCTATAATAAGTCGGACATGACCGCTTCCTTCCCACTATCCTTCTCATTACCCAAGAACCTTCATCTCATCATCCCATCATCTCATTAATCATCCATCCGACGCCATTAGATCTCAGTTATCATAACAGTGCGTCTATATAAAAAAAAGAAAGCGCGACCAACTTGCTGGATTGTGATTGGTTATCGCCATCTCGATTGTCTCACTACATTACCCATCATTTTGTGTGTATTTAGGGGGAGATGGGGGGGGGGGTATCTCTAAGGAACTTGAAAACAGTCGGCAGTGTACAAATATGTCAATGTTTTACAAACGCTTTATCGTATATCCTGCGTAATAATACACTGAACGGTAGTGTCTGTATAATTGCATTGTTATCACAGCCTAGTGAATACCGCTTGTTTTGATAACGCGTCACTTCAGTTTCTACCTTCAGTCGGCTGTGGAGTGCCTCCTTGATGGTATTACTTTGGTGACAGTGACTTATTTGAATTTGGAATACGTGTGCATATAACTGGAAAACAGGAAACAATACTCAACAAGAGCATTAACTAGAATTGAGGTTTCAGAAAATAGTCACAATTATTTGTTAATGCGTTCTAGCGAATCAAGAGTTTCATTTCATTCCGGAACCTGTGGTTTTATCACTTCACATCTGACAGCAATTATTGTTGTTTTACTATAATATCGTATATATCCATAGAATATTTTTCCAGTGATGTAGGGCACAGGAGCCTATATATAATTGATGCATGTTCCAAAGTTTGCGATCAAATGAATAGGCTTAAGATGTGGATTCTGATTTAGGCGATACACAACGAAATGTATTGAATCGGTCCCCACAAAGCAAGATAAGACTAATTGCTCGTATACGTATTCGATACGTGTCAAAAAACGATGAAAAACGAGAAGCATTCTAGACTTCAATAAACTACAGCAGATTTGTTTCAAAGCACATGTAAAAAATTGATTAATGCAAGTAACTTCATACAATGGTTTTTTTAACATACGTAATAAAGTAATAATTGTGATAAAGCGTAATAAAGTAATAATGAAATGTAGACAACAATCGTATTCTTCAATAATAAGATTTCTTTTTTGAAGGCACCTAATGACTTCTAGAATATATATGGGGTAGGAATGAGCAGGTTGGGGTAGTAATAAAACGAAGATGAAGTGATGACGTTTACAAAAACCCATGCCTATAGCGGGATTCGAACCCGACGCCTTCTGGCTTCAGATTTAAAAGCAGTGCCTCAACTCTCTAAACCAAGCGGACGGCGAACTGATCCTTCTTTTTCATGTCGAATGGATTTTTCCTTGGATTGGCAGACATCATGTTTGGGAGTTACACGAAAACTGATACTGACGTATGATCGCGGAGATCACAATTTTAGGGAGAGAGTTAACGTATTAGAGCATTTTGCGACATTTCAATAATCACAATAATTATTTCTGCCATTTTTCCGTGACCAACTTGAAATAATTTCTGATACGTTGTTCATTGTAAATAGAGGAAATTGGAAAGCTAACAAATGAAATTTACGTATTTCATTAACAACACTCTATGTAATATAGTACTGTTGGATGTTTTTTGAAACTCTTCCTCGGCCATATTGCGTTTAGAATCGCATTATGTTGCTACTGCGTTCACAGGGCTTACAGTTGATTGTGTTTACAGAGGGTTTGTACCTGATTTACTACTTGTTGTGCACCGAATGCATATAACGAGCAACAGGTTCCATGAAATGACGTCATTGAGGGATCGCTTGTGTGCAAATAAGGAACATAGAGACGCGCATGCGTGATGTATTCTGATCAGAGTAATTACAAGAAATACGAGGTTATTCTTCTCCTAGAAACTTCTTCACAATCTTGTACTCGGTTATCTTGCGTTCGTCGACCATACGCAACGTTTAAACGTCGTAATTATATCTATTGAATCGTTTACGCGCTAATGCGTGTTATGAGTGATATTTGAATTTATTGTACGTGTAATCGTTGAAGAATCATGAGCGTATATTGAAGTACTTGATACATTCGTGTTGGACAAATCAGTTTTTTGTATGACTTTTTTACGAGAAAGATAATACGTGAAAGGATATCCAGGGTAGTGAAACTGTGGAAAACAATTCAGTAATTAATTACTTCGTGAAATGTAGCAGTTGCATCGTATAGCAATTGACTAACTGTTCGAATTTATGTGTTTGTTGTTCCAATATTTGATTTTTTTTTCGAAATCTGACTCTGTGAACCGATTATCGAAACGTCAAGTTCAGTGAATTTTCAGTTCAGTTTATTTCTAGTCAAGTTGTTGGTCGTGGGGCATGGGCGTTGAAATCTTTCTAATGTTCTACATGGTATGGCGGAAGCCTTCGCTCAGACCTAGACTCAGTCTTCGCGTGCAGGCTACGCGTGACCGTAGCAAGCCTTCGCTTGTACGGCTGTGCTTCAAGGCTCTGCGTCGTACCAATAGGCCTTGGGCAAGAGCTGCGCTTGTGAGAAGAAATGGGCAGGTAAAGACTAAAAGAGTCAAAACTCGAAACATATAAAGCTGCCCTTAAACATTTTTGATGCGATATCGCAACCGCATGCGGGAGCGATATCGCAGGTTGACAGCCATTTTTAATCATTAGCCAATCAGCGACGACTAAGGGATGGTGCGGGGTTTTGTCGTACAAGTTCATCTCGAGTCTACTTTTCCCCGCACCTCAGCAAATCGCATGCGAAACGACCGGATGTAGTTTAGGATTCAAGTGAAATCCGCTTGAGGTCGCGTCATACTACTTCCCCAGAACGGCTGTGTCGATTTTAGTATGAATTATTTTGAAATAATTTCATAATTGATCAATGTACCCACGTGCGAATGACTTGTTTCATACGATTTGGTTTTTATATAGTTATTATTATTATTGAAAAGACACCAGCGATTCTGACAAATTTACAACAAACTGTCAGCGAACTTGAGTCTTAACATGAATAGTCCACCATGGTTTAATTGTAACTATAGGTAGTAGTAGTTTTGTTTATTCGCACCGCACCGTCCCGCTCCCGCATGCGGTAGCGATATCGCATCAAAAATGTTAATGTAAGGCCAGCTTAACGGACGTCGAGTATATATTTGAGCGAACAGTTAATCGCCAGTAATTATTAGATCACGCTGTTGATGACTGAAGCACTTATGAAATGTAAAAGAAAAGAAGGGCGCGCAAATTACAACAAGGAGATTCATTTGAAATGTATCATTGTTGATAGTTTTGTTACTACATTTCGCCGTTCACATTTCATCAAAAGAGTGCAATCTGTTTACTTTTACTGGCGAAAAGCACTCTGCTGAAAATGGAAATATAAACAAGTAACTATATTTAGTGTTCTAATTGTGTATGGAGTATGAGGTTATGAAAAAGGTTGATTTTTAGGTTAAAGGTTGGTTTATTTATGACTGAATAGAAGAAAAAGATCTGTACAGAATTGAATGTAGAGGGATGCGTTTTTAATGTGTAGTAAAGTAAACATTAAGAGATTGACTACATGTTATTTGTTTGGTTTCATTTCGTCTGGTTTCTATGGATATAAAATATCAAAAAGTCATCCTTTTCTCCACTCTGTTCGAGACACCATATGAATACTAAATATTTATTCCATTCTAATTCAATTTTCAACATAGTGCTGGGCTGTTTTTTTAAAATAGGCCTACTCGCTAACTTGCTTCTGTACCAGTTTAATAAGAATTGAAAAACAGAAAAAGAGAATAGACCTTCCTTTCAAGAACACATGTGAGTCAATTTAGCCCAAACAACATGCAAAAACCATCAGATTCAAGCGAGTTTAAAAACTAGAAACACCAACAATTCTCAACCTCCCGCAACTTTTTCTGAAAGATATAAACAAGATCTTTCAGAAAACACCAAAAAAATCGAAAATCAAACACCAATTGGCGATGCTCAGTGTCACAGTAAAATTACCCAGTTTAATAAGAATTGAAAAACAGAACAAAAAGAGAATATAGACCTTCCTTTCAAGAACACATGTGAGTCAATTTAGCAAAATATCATTTTTCGAATGATATGAAGTATCAGAATTCTAGTTCTTCAGAAGTACAGATATCTTCTAGTAGGTACTTTCAAAGTGGATACGTTATTATTTGTGGAATACACTTGTGTGGCTAAAAACATAACATTTTCTAACTATGCAAGTCATGCGAGAATTTTAGAATCCAAAGTTCTAGCATTATTTTGAAGGTATGAAAAAGATGTTTTTTTTATATTGGACTAGAATATCATACCGTTTGAAAGTTACCACCAAAAACTGATTGACTTCCATGCGATCAACAGTCCTAAGTTTCTATATAAAATGAGGAAACTTTTCCCCTAATGTATTTTCCAATGCTATGAAAGCTGAAGCGTTTTCCTAGGTGGGGAAAACTTCCTAGCGGTGTAAACGCTAATTATTATAGTTATTAGTAGGCCTACCTTTCAATCTCGATCAAAATTCTCGACATATGCGTATTGAACTTTTTGATCTTATATCCCATCAATCCAGTTATTAAAATATACCATGTTCCCATAGTCATGTTCCCATATTATTCGTGGTATCTCATCACACTTGTCCTCCCAAAATATGAACTAGGTGGTTATCATGTCGAATTATCAAACTATATTTCAAAGGGCTATGTGTCGAGTGTCACTTCATCTAGAAGGTACGTAATTAGATGAGCGTAGCGAAGATTTTCACTCAAGTCTTACGGAACTTTGTCTGTGCGTTTTTTTTTTTTGTTTTTTTTGTAAACACTGGACAGGTTGCAGGGTTTGACCGATCGACATGAAACTTTTTTTTTATATGCAAACTTATCCAACTTAGAACTGTATAGTTTTGAGGTCTAATCGGTTGGACCATTTCTGAGAAACATCATTTAGAAGTTTCTAAAACCATAAGATTTGGCTGACGGAAAAAATTGAAAATTAAATCTCTTCAATATGATTTTTATTAAAAAAAAAAATGAAATTTTGCGTCAAGTTAAATTACATTTTGATATACATTTCTGGAAATTTCAGCTTGATCGGGTCAGCCATTTTGAAGAAAAACATAACATGAGCTAAATTGGTACCACTCGAAGCAGTTTTTACCCATTTTTACCCATACTATTACCATAGAGATGTATACGTCTCTATGCTATTACTATACGCTCGTCTAACAACGCATATATGGCGTTTTCCTAGTATCTCATTACACAATATATTCTCAGAGGTATCATAACTTGTTTGAAGGGACGTCCTCTCCGTTTTTCCGCCTGTCAATGTTATTGCCATCATTCTATTGTTGAACGGACAGACTACAAATGACGATTGTTGTGGGTTGGGCATGCCGTCATTTCACCAACACTTCCAACAATCATAACAACGGCATACTTGATACGTTATATCATTCATTTCAAGTCATTCATGACGAGAACATAACAAATTATCTACTCACTCAGATAACATATTAAATGGCTGCATTGACGTAGGTATAGGTATACTAGACACAGCCGATCGACGTTGTTTATGGATAGGAAAGACACTCGATCGTTTCCATCGTAGTTTAGCTCGTCTAGACCTACGTACATCGCTAATTGCCATCAACACAATATCACATATAAATATAGAGGTATACAACTAGATTGGCTTGTCTTGTGGTGTACGCAATGCGTGTTGGACAGCATATAAAAGTGTGTGATTGCAGTGGTATAGTTTATAGACGATAGATGAGTGAAACGAGCAATCCGTGTCATAAAAGAGACGATCAATCGAAAGCTTCTTCCGTAAAATACGAGTATATGTAATACATTGCGAGTATAGTAATGCAATGTATACATTGCATTAGTTGAATGTCATTTTCAATGATAGTCAATATGGAAAGATTTATACTTGTAGTAGTAATCAGAAATGAAGGTGATCCACCACTTCCGTTGGGCTTGAAAACTTCGGTAACTATCGATAAATTTGCTGTTGCTTATGCATTAAACGCTTTTTAAGGATGTGGTCAAAGTTTATAATCGTGAAATACGTCAATAAAAATCATAGACATTTGAAATATGATGGAAATACATCTGTGATATATGTGTTTTTTTCGTTCATATTCGACTACGTTTTTCGTATACCTATAATGATATAGTTTGTGACTGAAAACCAGCATGACTCGGTTATAAATATATTTATCTGTCTTTTGTTTCACGTAATACGTAAGAACTGATTCATAATATTAATAAGTTAATTGAAGTGCGTCATCTCTGTCGTGCGAAGTGATGATACCTGGCATAATTGTATATAAAATATATTGGGTTTTAAGAACGCCCTATAATGATAACTGATATATTGGCGTCGGATGAATGATATTGAGATAATGGGGATGGAGGTTTCTTCTAGGTAATGAGGGAAGCGCGGTTGTGACCTATTATTGTAGAACCATTCCGACATGAACCTAGGTTACAGAGGGAAACTGCGAAAAAACCTTATCATTATCGACGGTGATGGGGATCGAACCTGATCGGATTCACCTTCACCTTCTTGGTCAGATGAAGCAAGCGTGTATACCTAGTGATGTAAATTTTCATGAAAATTTTCGAGAGCTCAAAAATTTTCAATTTTATTTTCAAGGCGTTTTTTTTTTTTTTTTTTTCAATGTTGCTTGACAACCCCGCCAACAGCTAGGTTATACGGGCATCCGAATTTGTGTGTGGTTCCAGAAGAAGTTGGCGTTTGAATTCACTCTTTGCAATGATTTGCTGGACCACCACATGCATTTGCAGTTTGCATTTAGATACAAAATTGTCGAGGATAGGGATAATAAATTGAATGTAGGTTGGACCAGTACTCCTTTGTAATGTCCCATTTGAAAAGTAAATGAGGAAAGATGTTGAAAATTTTCAATCTGTTGAATGAAACCCAACGATTTTTTGAGAAAATCATTGAAAAAAAATCATTGAAAAGAATTCAGTGAATTCATTGTATTCCATTGGATTCATACAAATTTTCAATGAATTGAACATTTATTGAAAATTTGCATTGAAAATTTCAATAAAATTGCATTGAAAATTTCCAATGAATTGAAAATTTTCTGAAAATTAATTTTCAATCGAAAATTTTCAACGTTCCATCACTATGTTTACCGCCTTGTGCTTTATTAATGACATTGAAAAATGCAAGTCCAAGGAAGTATGTAAAATTGATATATAGGCCTATTATTTCAATGTTACTGTATTTTCTAGTGTTCAGTTGACTGTGGATATGACTGAATATTGAACGGTGTGTGCAGGCATCCTTCTTTGGTGTCCGTGGTCGAAACTTTGAAGAAGTTATAAAGATGACGCATACGAAAGTAGTTATGCTGATATGATAATGATGAGGCCTATATGTTATACTAAATGTATAGTATAAAGTTATGATACGAGTTCTAACGAGAGTGTTCTTGTCTTGCTTGTTTACAGCCCTCTGGTTGGCGGAAACTTCGTAATATCGTCCAATGGACGCCGTTCTTCCAAACCTACAAGAAACAGCGCTACCCCTGGGTACAGCTAGCAGGTCATCAAGGTAAGCTCCTGGTCAAAAGAGTAATAAAAATAGAGATATTCACTGTGACTAATTTTGTTCTATGTTCAAAAACCAGTGTAATTGACTTGTGACTAATTTTGTTCTATGTTCAAAAACCAGTGTAATTGACTTGTATGCCCTTTGATTAATATGCCATTCCATGTCAGTGAATTCAATCAGTTTCAAGATAAAACGTCAATGAATAAAAAGAATCTGATGAAATTCGTTGACGTATTATCTCAAAACTGATTGAATTCACAAAAATAAAACGTCACATTAATTAAAGAGCATAAAATTGTCTCGAATATGTGAACGTTTCATTGAATTACACTGTTTTTTTGAAAATGGAAATGAATAGTCAAGATAAATGTATCGGTTTGTGTAAGCGCCGTGCACGCACCCCCTTAAACACGCCGTACACGATCAACATGACCCGTCAACATTGAAGGTCGTCAATATTGATGAGATAATAGAGCATGTTCAATTCTCGGCAACATGTTGACGGCGTGTATAGGCAAGATCAGAAGTACGGGTTATCTACTAGCTGTCAACATGTTGAGTCAACATGTTGACGGGTAAAAAAGTTGATCGTGTATACGGTGTGGTTAAGGGGAGATCGAGTGGTGTGATTCCTTATAATATTACACCACGATCGATCCATATTCATCAATCCAACAGAGTAAAGACGACTACTCTCTAGCGCTACACTGCTATATAAACCAGAATTATATTTTGGTCATTTCATTCTCTGTTGTTTGTTGAAACAGGCAACTTCAAGGCGGGCACTGAACCAGGCACGATCCTGAAGAAACTGTGCCCGAAGGAAGAGCTGTGTTTCCAGGTGTTGATGAAGGATGTGCTGAGGCCGTATGTTCCTGAATACAAGGGGCATCTCAAGACCAACGACCAGGATTGTATCCTTGACAAACAGACAAACAAAAACAACCCTATTGAACTTGCAGTAAAAATTGTTTCGTGTAATCGCAGGATTGAACAAATCTAAGAGTGCTGGAGATTTTATTTGTGCACGTTTTATAATACTATAGTCTCTCTCAATATCGGATACAATAACTCATAATTGAATTATCTATTTTTAGAGTTGCAAGTGTTATCACAAAAAGCTACACTCCGTAACTGTACACTTTGTAACTGTACACTTTGTAACTGTACACTTTGTAACTGTAACTGTTATACAACTGAAAGAAAACATGTTTAGATGGAGATATTTTTAATTACAAACACAAGAGAGTTAGTTCAACTAGACATCGGCTTGATGATGATAAGTTTTGAAAGGCATAAGATATCAAATCTCTAATAGAAGAGGAACACAGATATTTGTAATAGCTTTGAAATGGTGTACTATTGAAGTATTCAGCCTATATCGATTAATTTTCACAGGTATTCAGCAGAAAATACACAATTTTGCTTATATAACTTTGGAAGTGTTATAAACAAATTTTAATAATATTATCTCACATAATTTGTATATTAAATTTCTCCAGTATCAGAATTTGGATAGACTATACTGCTATTCAAAAGTCATCGCTATGAATCTGATATGATTCTTGTGATATATTATTGATGTTTACAAAAATATATTCCTGATGCGCGACTCGGACCCATGTACGCCTTGAGGAGTGTTTTCAAGGTAGATTCAATTAGTTGCATGACTTCTCAACTATACAAGCTCATATCTTAATTGTTTATTTGTTTTTCAATAATTCTAGTTTGAAAAACATTCTCAACATAACTTTAGTTTACAGAAATATCAACTTCAAATATAATGATGATTTTTTTATTAGATGAGCGTTAGCGAAATATTCAATCTCACTTTTATGGAGCTTTGTCCCCTCTGTGTTTTTTTCGGTTTTGTTTTTAAGCACTGCACAGGTCGCAGGGTTTCACTGATCAACATGCAATTTTTTTTGTACACGCAAACTTATCCAACATAGAACTGTATGGTGTTGGGGTTAAATCGGTTGAACCATTTTTGAGAAATATCATCTGGAAGTTCTCGAAAATCCCGTAAGATTAGGCTCGGCAAGAAAATTTGAGGAATAAAATCTCTCCAAAATATTTCATATTTTCCCTGACACAAAAATAATACACTCTCTTACAAAGTTGTATACCATTCGGATCAGCCGTTCTGAAGAAAATTGTGTTATAAATGTTTTTTATTCGTCAAATAGATGGAAATAGCTAGCAGAAAATTTGTGTTGCAAATATGGATTCACTACTCTCTAGATTCGATGGTGACCGAATGAAGTATATTTTACCTGAGTCGAGGTGTGTAGAGTGTATAGACTTTTCGATTATACATTATTTAGATATCTCGCTGATCATCTTACAACGCATATTCTGCGTTTGCCTAGTATCCGTAGAATCAGGATTATGACAATTTTTTTTTTAATCTTTGAAGTTCTTCGTTATTGGTGGCCAAAATCCTGGAGCCCTTGATGTATATAATATGAGAAAATTGTCCTCACTGATTAATACCTTTAACTTGCTACTTCCAACTTGTTGCTGAAGCTGATAATTCTTCAACATTTTAATCTTATTCAACTCAAAAAGCAAGTTTTTATACATGATTTTCTACAGATTATTATTCAATGTCATTTGTAGTACCGTCATTCATTCTAGATTTCTGTTGCCGACCGTCTGTCTCGTGCTTCTGTTAGTAATGACGGTTAGGGGTGTCGACCTGTCATTAAGTTGATAAAGTCAGCCATGTTTCAACCATTGACTGGTTGTGTAGAATTCAATGACGTATTAACGATAGTGGTTTGCAATGCTCGTGTATCATGGTAGACAGAAGCAGGAGCAGACTGAAGTAGCATGCTTTTTTCTCCAAAGAT
Source organism: Brachyptera putata (assembly GCA_907164805.1). Taxonomy (NCBI): domain Eukaryota; kingdom Metazoa; phylum Arthropoda; class Insecta; order Plecoptera; family Taeniopterygidae; genus Brachyptera; species Brachyptera putata. The sequence goes on from OU015467.1 coordinate 8,723,474, forward strand.
AATCAGTTATTCAGTAATTTTTAATATGTCGAGTATAAATCATGAAAATAATTTAGATCACGAATGAATGTGATATTTATGAACGAGTATATTTTTTTTCCGAGATGAATTATTTAAGAAATAATTGAATGATTCCACGGAGAAAATTCATCAAAATTTGTATTGTGAAATGAATAAAAAACGTACACTCGCGCTCGCATAAAATTGTTTTCACTGAACTGAAATTAATTTTAAACAAAATCTACGCATATTGTTCCGCTAATTGTACGTTTTAGTGCATTTAATGTTGGTAAAAGCTTTTTAGAATGCATTCTAATGTGACTTGATCGATCGCTTTATGTGATCGCGAGTGTATATGAATGTAATGAATATCTACTCATAGGCCATACATGCCGTGGTAATCGATTTATAACTACATTTCGATCAAACTTGACAAACATGTAAGTCATTGCTGTCCTCACTATATCAAGATTTGAATGTTTTAGTATATGATCATTTCTCACTTTTCCTTCGTCATGTTATTCTTAGGGTCATTTTCAAATTTGCAATCATCAATATATGAAACTCTACTGGTCCGACTGTTACCGAAAACTAGATACATGAGTTAGAAGATAAATCATGCCTTGCAAAAGTTACATGTCATACAAAAAAAAAACAGAGACCCAATTTAAATTCAATGTAACAATTGAAAAATTAAATTATCTTCCATATCACAGTCATCTAGAAACACGATATTAATTTTCAAAACTTTGCATCGTATTACCGTCTAGTAAGTAATAGGACTATAGTACTAAGTATAAGTACCAAGTACTGGTAGCTATAGGATGAATTGTAATCACCGTGGTATTGTAACAGTATTTCCTTGACAAGCTACCAGCCTCCTACTTACAGCTCCAGGACCTCTTAGGGGACTTCACCTCCCCCTGTGTCATGGACTGTAAGATCGGCGTGCGCACCTACCTAGAAGAGGAACTAGCCAAGGCCAAGGAGAAACCTAAACTGAGGAAGGTAAGGCTGAGGCCAGAGTGCAAGACCCTTACCTAATACATTTCGTGCTAGTGCTACCTAGGTATAATGCATTTTAGAAGACTGAATGTTCCATTTGTTTTATAGGCAAATGTTCAACTTCCATTGAAAAGTAATTACAAATGAATAATGACAAGTTTTGCACTGTGGTTTCATTATCAGATGTACCTTGAAACTCGTTTGTTTTTGTGTTAGCAGGAGTCACGACAGTTCTCGCTAGGAAAATTCGTATAAGATGTATTATATTCAAATTTGATACAATTAATGTGTCGTTATTGTTAAATTAGGAAAACTAGGAACTAGGAAAAGCTATATATAAGCCTACACCTTCAATATAGAACAATTATGTCACTACCTTTCTGTTTTATTTGTTTCTCATGTTGATCATTTTTCAATTTAATTTCAATTGGTTGACCTAAGTTGCTTCTGTTGATATTTTTCTCAATATCCTTTGATTGATGTAAAAAATTAAACTATACTTTTTTGAAAATGAAACGGCTGTTACGATTTGTGTGAAACTTGGAAATAATGAATGATCATCATTATATTCCAATTGCTTGTAAATTTGAATTTATTCGAGAAAAATCTCTTCCGAGTTATTCTCATGGGTGTTTTAAACATTTCGAAATGATTTTTCTAAGAGTGATGTAACCGATTGCTCCTTAAAACTTAACAGTATCACGTTAGATGATAACACATGTTTATTTTAACAAAAATGTTACTTTCGTTTGACTTGTGGAGCGTGAAGCGTTTTGAGTAGTGTCAACTGAATTTTCATTTTGCTAATCTAACAAAATTGCTATCTCTGATTTCATTTCTACAATAACCCTAATATTATTTAATGAATTGTTCATTTACATTTCTTTGTATGCCGTCAGGACATGTACGAGAAGATGATTCAGATCGACACGGATGCGCCAACGGAAGAAGAACACCGGCTGAAGGGTGTGACCAAACCTCGCTACATGGTATGGCGCGAGACAATCTCATCCACCGCTACGCTCGGCTTCCGCATCGAGGGCATCAAAAAAAGCGACGGCAAGTCGAGTAAAGATTTCAAGACCACCAAGACACGGAGTCAGATCTCGCAAGCGTTCAAAGACTTCACCGCCGGATATCCCCAATCCATTGTGAGTATCATGGGTAATTCTGTAGCTCTGCTAGTTGTTCAGCTCTAAACCCAGGCAATATACTCCTTTTTTAATATTGGGTTTAACGACGCACTGTTATGATAGCGCAGATCTAATGGCGTCGAATGGATGATTAATGAGATGATGGGATGATGAGATGAAGGTTCTTGGGTAATGGGAAGGATAGTGGGAAGGAAGAGGTCATGGCCGACTTATTGTAGGAACCATCCCGACATTAGCCTAGACTACTGAGGGAAACCATGAAAAACCCCTGTAAAGATGGTCGGCAGCAGGGATCGAACTGGGTTCGAAAGTCCCCTCGCCTGCCGGATCACATGAAGCGAGTGCGTTAACCACTGCGCTGCATGTGCCGGTGAATATACTCCTCTCCGCTTTGTTTTGCTGAACGTCCTGTATCTGTCTTGTCTGCTAACCATTCCTCTACCTTTCTTCCCTCATTCTCCATCTGATACTCTTTCCCTAGAGCTTGTTCATCTCTATAAACTTCGGAAAATACACTTTGTATACTCTTTTCTCCGTTCTCTAACTCTAATTCACATTTATTTACCTGCCTCACTTTCTGCATCCAAATCATTCCGCTTCCTTTATCATCCTATATTTTCCACCCATTACATTCTTTCCCTGGAGCTTGTTCTGATTCAAGCCTCAGGAAATACACCCCTTATACTAGGGTGCCTACAAGACTGGAAACCTGGAAAAACTGGAAAAGTCAGGGAATTTAATAAATCTGGAAAAGTCAGGGATTTTTTTTTTAAAATTTTACTCAAAATGTATAAAACCATGCATTATGGTTAGTAAATGCTATTAAATGCTTAGTATCCTACTGTAAATGTAGTTTTGAGTATTATATTGTATGTGATTTCTGGATTGTCCCCATTTCCCATCCAAATATCTCCAGAAATGTTTTTTTTTTCTTATAAATTCAAGTAGTCGAAACGGAAATTGAATTTCTGGACAATTTTTCCTATATTATAATCGACGAGAAAGCCAAATTTGCAGACTGGAAAATATAATTTTCCATTTGGAAACCTGGAAAAGTCAGGGAATTTTGTAATGGAAAATTTGCAGACACCCTGTTATACTCCTTCCTTCAGTTTGAGCTCTGTTTTACATGTCTTTCCTTAACCATGCCTTAACTCACTCCCTGGATAATCATTCCTCTTCAATTCTCCTACTAGTCTCCATCCATCACTCTCTTTCCCTCAGGTTCAGCTCTAAGCCCCAGCAAATACACATCGTAGAATCCTTTCTCCAGTCTCTCCACTCTGTTCCACATCTCTTCCTCCACCTCACTTTCTGTCTCCACATCTTTTCTCTTCCTTTCTTACTCTATTCTTCATCCACCACTCTCTTTCCCTCTAGTTCAGCTCGAATCCATAGCAAATTCACTTTGTATAGTCCTTTCTCCAGCCTCTGACTCTGTTTCACATTTATTACCCTATCTCACTTTCTGTATCCACATCTTTCATCTTTCTTTCTCACCCTATTCTCCGTCGTTACTCTTTTCCTCTAGTTCTGAGCCCCAGCAAATATACTTTGTATAATCCTTCTTCATTCTCTAATTCTGTTTCACATTTGGGCCTCTACCTCACTTTTCGTATGTAGATCTTTCTCTTTCTTTCTCACCCTATTCTCTCTCCGTCAGTCTCTTTTACTGAGAGGTTTTATTTTTACTTGAATTTTACTGAAGCCCACCAAATATACTTCTTATATATTTCTCTTCAATACCCAAACTCTGATTCACATTTATTCCCAATTACCTAACATTTTTTATTCACACCATTCTTCAACCTTTCTCCTTCTAGTCTCCATTATCTCTCTCTTGCTCAGCTTTATGCCCAAAGCATATGCTCCTGTTTTATTTCTGATTTATGTTATGTTTACAGTATGTTTGTTTACATTTCAGCCCAAGTACATCCAGAGGTTAAAGGCCATCAAAGCAACATTAGAAGTCTCTCATTTCTTCTCTTCACATGAGGTGAGGGTTATATTATAAGGTTAAATCCTAAGCTTTTTTATAACAATGGTTGGGAAAGTAAGATGTGGTAAACTTTGTGATTGTTAACTCTGCTACATCAGCTAACTGGACATTGACAAAGAATAAATATTTATGGTAAGCCCTAGATTTGAAACTCTTTGGACCTAATTTTGAATATTTACATTTCTTCAATTTTTCTTAATTACTTTTCAGGACCAAATTTATCTAATAGATATGTTTAGAAGAAACAGTGTCTTGTCCTAACTCCACTGCAAAATAGTTAATAATAAAACTTTACTAGACCATGGAGCTACCAATATTATTGGGAGTCAACATAAGACTTGATCGTGGATTTCTCGTCTAATAATTAATGCACCGACATAAATTTTTATTTGATATTATGATCTTGTAAAAAAAAGGATATAATTAATATATTTTCAACTGCGGTGTCTGCTGGTTCACTATTTTAATTTTCTGTGAATATTCCATCATTCATCCATTATCAGCACATTTGATTATTGTTCGGGTCATCAACAAGTCTGTGAAAGCTATCCTCCAATGCTCGGTCAACTATGACACAGGGTTGGAAACTTACAACACCATGGGGCATGGGTTTGAGTCCCTAATAAGGCATGGGTTCTTGTGAAGTTCATTCTCACCTACCCATTTGTACCCCTAAATATCCTAGCTTTTGGTGAAGCCGTTAAGTAAACCATAATAATCATCAGTTCATGAAACCAGCAGCTTACCACGTCACTAATTGAGGTTTGACTTTTAGGTGATCGGTAGTTCCTTGCTTTTCGTCCACGACGACTCCAACACCAACGTTTGGCTTATCGACTTCGCCAAGACACTGGTTCTACCGTCTGGCGTGGCCATCGACCACGACTCGAAGTGGATCGTCGGTAATCACGAAGATGGCTATTTTATTGGCGTCAACAACCTAATAGGCATCTTCAGCGACCTATTAGCTGAACAGAACCACCTACCTTCACCTCAAGTAACTACAATCATCACGGATGCTTCGGAAGAAGAACAGACCGATAACACGTGACCTCCAGTAGTACTCCTAGTGGAGAGTAATGCCAGCTGACGTTAACTTGCGACATGAATAGGTGATAGCGATAGATATATGTCCAAGTAACAGCGTGCGAGACAGAGAGAGGCAGAGGAGAGACTGATGGAGAAGGACGAAGATGAAAAATTAGGGAGAGACGAGTGAGGGAGGAAAGACAAAGAAAGAAACCGAGGGAGGAGGAGAGAAAAAAGGAGACGAAGAGTAGAGGAGAGTGCAGATAGCAAGAGAGATAACCAACAAAGTATGTGAGTGGAAAGGATATAGGGTAGAGTAAGAATGTGGGAGAGAGAAAGGGACAATGAACTATTGCTTCAATAGTGATGAACAGAGTGAGAGTGAGTGGTGAAGGAGAGAGAGTGAGGATAGTGAGTCCAGGTCAACATACCCACCTCAATACATGTAACAAGGACCTGCCAGTTCTAAAACTAGTGTCATATAGGCTGAACATTAACTGTTTGGTTTTTAATTTCTGATGATATTCTCAAAGGATCAAAATTGAAACTTCATCAGAGTGAAAACACGCCATGTAGCCATGTACTCGTAATGAAGTTGCTGTCTGTTCACCAATCACCGAGTAATAAAATGTTTCATGTTACAATATTAACTGTAATACAAGATCTATATAGGCCTATATCTATATGACTGGTTTTCTTCAACTTCCAAGCAATCAGTTATCAAGTGCTGTCAGCTGGATATACATTATAAAGCAATCGTTTCATAATTGTTAATCTTCCTTCTGAAGCCTGAGAAAATCTTCATCTCGCAAAGATTTCGTATACATGTTATTATGTCTAAACGTTCTTTTACTGACTCTGGCTGTGAACAATACTTTCCGAGTGCTGCATGCATTAAACATCTGTTAGTGCATTGATTGAATTTGGATGAAGTTGTGCAGCTTGCAGATTATCAGTGTAGATATATTATTCAAGGTATCATAATTATACACTGCCTGCAAGGTTTATATTCAAGATGTATTCCTATTGACAGTAGTAATGTGTAGCATGCAGTTTCATCCATTTTAAGATCATCTACTCTTTCTAGTTGTTTGATGGATGACATTAAGAATATTTTCTGTGTGTAATGCGCTAAGAATTAAACAGAGTTCAAGTCTGACGTGCCTAACTTCTTCTTGCGGCCAAACATACGATACCTGATGAGTCAGCATGCCCAATACTTATAACGCATTGTTCTCAACGGAAGTCAGTGAAAGCGACTTGAACCGATATGATTTCTCATCAATTTCATCAAATTTGAACCAATGGTCAAAGTTTTCGACTTGATATTGACGGAATATAAAACAAATAGATCTACCAGCTATGTCGATACGAAACGTCTACAAGTGTTGGGTTCAGATTAATTTTCAATGCCACATGCATTGTAGCGTGATTGGTCAAATTACGTTGATGTGACAGTTACCGGGAACATACTGCAGCAAGTGATTACAATATCAGTGAAAGAGACACTAACCAAATCGAGCAATGTTTTGTTATTGTTAAAAACATTCAACGGTTGTTATATAACTTTTGAAAAATAAACGTATATTAGATCTGTATTTTTATCAATGAATTCCATTGCAGTTTGTTAGTATTTGAGAGCATTGTTGCCTGTAATTTCAATAATTAGAACTGTCGTGTTTTAAACTACGATTTTTCACTATTATTTTGGCATGGTGTATTGTATAGTGTACTTTTTATATAATATATTATACATAATATAGATTAAATCAAATATTAATTTAAATGCTTGAATAATACTATATATACTAATACTAATGATTCGCGACTTGCTGTGATTGCTGTAACAGCTGATCGCGAGACCACTCGACAATAAGACATATATCGAAGCTATCGTACAGATATTGGCAGTCAGGTAAGTTGACAAGGTAAGCTGCTGGTTTGTGATATTCTACCAAACTTGTTGCCCTTACGGCACAAGTCGGTTATGGTTCTACCTTGGAACTGGAGTCCTGTAGTTCCTGCAGCTTCTGGAGACAATAACTAGCTCCCTAATGCACATTGAAAATATTGGAAGGCTACGGTCAGAATTAACAGTACCTGTATATAGTGAAATTATAACCAACGATTAGTCCTGCGATGTTGAACAACTTTCTCGGAAAAGATACCGTGTTTCATGAACTTGAGATTGTTCATATCATAATGTTCTCATTCTACTCTTTCATATATCATATTTAGTGTAATTTCTCAATTGAATAATGGTATGCAAATATTCTTCAATTCATAATATTTATTGAATATATATTTCTTGGATGCATACTACACATTTAAGGCATTTCCACGGATACTGTGCCTTTCTTTACCTTTCCTCATCTGTGGCATTTCAATCACTATAGTACACTTAACCCTCGAGCTTATGATACAGTCAGTAATTGCGTAAAAAAGGGAAGATGAGGTCTGTAAGTTAACAAACACAATGAAAGTACTTAATTATTGTACAAGTTTACTTCACAATCTGGTAATTAACAAGTTGCCATCAACGGGATACTTGCTGTGTATAATTGTGATAATGCACATTGTGTTGTGATAATTGTGAGACCCATTACTTCATATGAGATAAACTTCTTCTTAAACGTAATCAGACGACGAACAACTGAAATCGAAGTTATTGGGATCGAAATTATTGATTTTAGACATTGGAATCGAAATCGATCTATAGATTTGTTAAATCGAAAAATCGAAACTGTTATAAAATATAGTCGAACGTGGAAATCGTGAAACGTTTCACTTGAATTCCTGCATACAACAATATGGATGAGTTGTATTTCATTATTTTAATATTGTTATACTCATCATATATATATATATATATATATATATATATATATATATATATATATATATATATATATTCATTCAAGTCTTTGTCACTCGAGCATCAATGACTGCCATAAGCGACACAGAATAATAAGTCAGAATTGTTATAGTTATGATAACAGATTAAGAAAATGAAATGTATTATAAATTAAAATATAAAAAATCGAACTTTATGAAGGTGAAATTAGAATGTGGTGAAGACTGCAATGACCCATGAAAATTAATATACAGAAAGGAGATAAAAAATGATGGATGGAATATGAATGTTTTTTTCTATATATGTACCAATCATTTAATAACGTCAACAATGGAATCTATCATTTCAATTGGCAAATTGTATTTGGCAACAAAATTCTTCAAAAGATATTAATGATTCGTCTTGACCCCATCATGCTATTCCATATACTATTTCAAGGGAGTCACGATCATAAAAACTTGTGTATTCTTGAATAGTTGGTAGAGTATTCCCTTCATCATTATCGTTATTGATTGACATTGATTCACTCATTTACATTGGCAGCAAACTGAAGCTAGTCTGAAACCACAGGTAGGCCTGAATGGGTTACCAAAGCAACTAGAAAAGTAGAAGCAAACAAATCTATATCCTGACATCCTTGAAGTTGATCCTGAAGTGGTGTTCAGAGAACTCAATTTGGGAAACATTGATGAACACTTTACACAACAATGTGAGACGTTGCAAGAAAGAAGTCTGTGGTAAACATGAATTCAACAAATCAATATCTGTACTATTCTCTATTGATTGCCTGCCATCGTTAACAAAACCTTTGATATTTTTTAATTTTTCACCTGAATTTTATTTAAAAAAAAGAATTAATAGTGTTTGTCCTGCATATTATTGTATACACCCATTCTCCCACTTCAATATACTGTTTGGTTATACACAACAGAAAGCGCTTATTGATCCACGGAGATCATTTAGTCTCTTGTCCTGGAGCACCTATGTTATCAAGCTACTAGCTAGTTCCGGTAGTTCTGCCAGCAATTATCACCCCGATAATTGGGGCAAGTGGCCAGTGGGGACATAACTGACTCGTCCGTTAGTGAGAACTCTATTAGGGTTGTGCTGGAATGGGCACCAAAACCAAAGGATGACACAATACCAACTGCCAAAAAAATGTGAAAGGTATTTGCGATGCCAAATACAAACCCTTCTGAATGGAATTGAAAAAAAAATGAATATGATTCAATGGCATCATCCCATTTCAGTGAAATCCCGTTTCATCGACTTTGCTGTAAATGCTGATGTCGGATGAACTGGGATTTCGATGAATCGGGATTTCGCTGAATCGGGATCTCGAGGAAACGGAATTTCGAGGAAACGAGACAGCCGATGAAACGAACACCTACGTCATTGGCTGAAAGTCGATGAAATGGGATCTCACTGAAACGGGATTTCGATGAAACGGGATTTCGACGAATAGGGATTTCGATGAAACGAGACAGTCGATGAATCGGGATTTCGATTAATCTGGATTTCGATGAACTGAGACAGTCGATGAAACGGGATTTCACTGAAATGGGACGTAGCCTGATTCAATTATGTTCCTAGTATAGTCTACATTTATAACTGTGCTACTCGGAACAAGTTTGCTTGTCTCTGTCGCTCAATGCACGTGCTCGCCTATTAATGCAGACGTTTTCCTAGTTATCATCGTTATCGTCGTCATGACCATTATTACTATCAAGTTGTATTTAATAACATTTCAAAATAGTTTTCTTTCATATAATAATTAGGCCTATTATTACCTATTCATTGTAGTTTGTAGAGTACATGAATAAACGTTCGACTTCCTTGTCATTGCCATTGGATGTTATTTGGCGTATTGAAAATCTAAATATGCATTTGAATGATTTTAAAATGTGTTATTTGTGTCTGAAAATACGTTCAATTATTCATGTTATTATCGTGTTTCTCATTGATGGTATAAAGGTCGGTAAACGGATGTGTGACAGTGTGAGGGTAAAGCAACACCCTGCTTTATCGGCTGGGCTATCGCGTCCTTGCCATAATTACAGTGGCGTACTGCAACTTTCGCTACCCACACATTCATATTGAAGGGGCTATACAAAAAGCTTGTTATATAGCCTAACTGCTAGTTTTAGGTTAGATGAATTAGTACAAAATTAAATCATTGAACTAGTCCAGGTTGGCGTACATTAGTCTAGGTAAGATTAGATTTGTTTAGGTTGAATTGAACTAGTTTTGGTTAGGTTGAATCGGTTTAGGTTAGTTAGAAGTAGGACGTCAATTCAGGTCATTTTTGTCATAGAATCTACAACGACGTTCAAGTCATTTTGAATCTACATTTTTTATAATTGATAATTGTGAAAAAGTAAACCTTTACAATGTCACAAATTTCATTATAATGTGTGCTTATATATTTTATTCAGCCGTATATTTATGACACTACTCTTTTCATTCCCAACTACAATTAAAAAAATATAATAATTGTAATTAAGCTCTATTAATATAAGAATAAACAGTGTGTTACGTCCTTCATAAGCAGAGGCATTGCCCAATTGATGAGTTGCAAGATGAATAAGAATACAATTGAAGGAATACGTATAAGATTGATCATTAAAATAAGACTGAACAACAATAATTACAGATCATGTCAAAGATATAACATTATTGACAGATGTTTAAATTAATTACTGAATCTGATAAAGTTTGAAGTTGATTCAGGACGATACCGATGTGAGTGTTGAAGATAACGGATACCATTTCCTATATATTTTTAAAAACTATAACAGTATCCGTAATCTGGAAATAATTATATTGTTCACATGAATTTATTGATAAGTACACCCTACACTAATTCTAGACACGTTCACAGATAAGTCTATAGTAGTGTACAGTTAAAACCAACAAGAATTAGGCCTAATTTTAAACGGTCATTATATACTTTCGACAACTGCGAAATTAATAACAATTTTATCCATAGCAATACAATGAACTGATAAACTAAACTGCCAAATATTGATATATTATCATATAATCTGGTTGGCATTATAGGTATTATACTGTCTGCCTATTGTAACAATAAATGACAATTATCTAACAGAAGAATTAATAGTGTCTGTCCCACAAAATGATAGAACTTGATAGAATCACTTGATAGAGTCGTATAGTTACTAGGAAAACTGGAAAACTCCATATATGCGTTGTTAGACGAGCGGATAGTAATAAAATGGGTGAAAATGGGTGAAAACTGCTTCGAGTGGTACCAATTTAGCACATTTTATGTTTTTTTTCGAAATGGCTCACACGATCAAGCTTAAAATGTGTATCAGAAATGTGTATCAGAATGTAATTCAACTTCACGCAGAATTTCATGTTTTAGAAAATAAAAATATTTCCTTTCTGTTCCGCTGTGTTATTCTAATGGGTATTTTTGAAATTTCTAAAATTCATTAAAAAAAAGTTATCACCCGATTATGCCACAAAACTATACAGATCTAAGTTAGATGAGGAACCATATTGAAAATATGGTTCCCGACCAAAATAACTATAACCGAAAAAAAACATAAAAAAAAAACGAACACCAATTTCTTTCAGTTAGTCAAATTGAATCCTTGCTAAAGCTCGTCTAATTACGCCACTGGCAGTGTTTAGGGGTTATGCACGCTGCAGTTTATACAGCTATTGTTGTCACTCAGTGAATGCCATCTGATAGCTGATTAGATGATGTGAATAATCAATTCAGTTCAACTTGTTATCGTACCTTGTCTGCGCCTGGCTGCATCCCGTGTTAAATCACACCCAGTCTGGGGCCCAAAGACTATAATTACCCCATCCCAATTCAGTAGTTACATTAACCATGGTACTAGAAAAACGCCATATATGCGTTGTTAGACGAGCGGATAGTAATAGTATGGGTAAAAATGGGTAAAAACTGCTTCGAGTGGTACCAAATGTAGCACATTTTATGTTTTTTCTTCATAATGGCTGACCCGAACAAGCAGAAAATTTCCAGAAATGTGTATCAAAATGTAATTTAACTTCACGCAAAATTTCATTTTTTGGGAAAATAAAAATATTTTCTTCTATTTCCGCTGTGTTATTCTAATGTGTATTTTTGAAATTTCTGAAATTCATAAAAATAAAAGTTACCACCCGATATTGCCACAAAACTCTACAATAGGTGCCGCTTCTAAATAATGGTCTTATTAATTCATACTTTGCCACAATGTAAAACAGTAGATATTGTACAATGATTCGATGTTGTAAAATCAAATTCTCCGTTGATTTTGTGTTGATCGATATTTTGATTGTTTTGTTCGTTTTATGGAAAAGTTTGACAGCAACAATTAGGCAAATTTATTTACTAATTCTTGTAATTATAAGTATTGAACTGTACGAAAATAAGTACACTTCACACATCAAAGAGAATATCTCAACTCTACTGGACATAAACAACAAATGCGCACAGGAGTCGGTGAAAGTGGCAACAATGAAGTGGCAACAACAGATTATGAGATGTATTTGTGTCAAGTTGATGGGAATAAGATCAAAACAATACACTCCTGTATCGGCCAACCTTTCATTACCAGTGAGTCGTTTAGATCAACAATGTCATAATTACAATGCGCAAGGCGAAATTTTCATTCAACTTTCTCATGCATATATGCGTCTGACAATTAGTTAGACGAGCTTTAGCGAGGATTCAATTTGACATACTGAAAAAAATTGGTGTTCGTTTTTATGTTTTTTTTGGGGGGGGGTTCGTTTTTTTATGTTTTTTTGTCGGTTCTCCACAGGTCAAACGGCTACAGCTATCAAGTTCAAACATTTTTTTTTCAATATGGTTTCTCATCTAACTTAGATCTGTATAGTTTTGTGGGATTATCGGGGGGTCCCTTTTTTTTAGGAATTTTAATTTCAAAACAACCCTTCAGAATAACATAGCGGGAAAAAAAATATTTTCATTTTCCAAAAAAATGAAATTTTGCGTGAAGTTGAATTACATTTTGATAAACATTTCTAAAAAATTTCAGCTTGATCGGGTCAGCCATTTTGGAGAAAAAAACATAAAATGTGCTAAATTGGTACCACTCGAAGCAGTTTTTACCCATTTTTACCCATATTACTATTCGCTCGTCTAACAACGCACATATGGCGTTTTCCTAGTAACAAACAACTAGCAATCGTTGCCATAGCAGTACTGCTATGGCAACGATTGCTATGGCAATGAGTACAGAATGTGATTGGGTTCATATCACTATTGTCTATCTTTTTCAACAATGAGTGATGTCACTTGACCGAAAACTACAGCTCTTATTTATATTGAGTTTAACGACGCACTATACTGATGACTACGATCTATTGGCGTCGGTGAATGATATATGAGATGATGGGAAGATGACATGAAAGGCTATTTTATTAGGTGTTTCTGGATGATGGGAAGAAGTCGGTCGTGGCCTGTTGTTAAGGAACTATCCCAATATTGACCTAAACGACAAAGGGGAAACTACGAGAAAGCTTTTATAACTTTATAATTAATAATAACTTTTCTGTAAATCTTCCTCAGCCGGGCAATAGTTCCATTTTATTCAGATTGAGAATAGAAAAACCTTGGTCAATGCAGTGTACTTGGTAATAACTAACCACCATGGTGTGAAATAACTCTCAATAAAAACTGATGGGTAACTAAGAAGTTGAGACAACACTACACGTCAGTACTCGTCAGTACATTATTATTGTCTTTACCCTTGACCGCTTCACTGATTTTCACATCATCCCTTCAGTTGCAATCTCGGTTTGGTCGGAACGTGTAGTTCTTGTTTTCGTCCCGGTTTCGGATACCCATTCGTCAGTGGCATTTTTCGTTTATGCAAGTTGCATTAGTTTTTCTACACGATATTCTGTGAAGATTTATTTAGTTAAATCATGCAGTATTATTCCGTTTCGTATCGTTTTCGTTCTTTACCGCAACCCAACCTAAACCTTACGTACGTATTTCTCCCTCCTACCCTCGTCTTCGCACTTCGTGTATTCCTTTCAAGTGCATCGTGGCGACGCATCAAGACACGCCGCCAAGGAGAAACTCAGGTATCGTGCTTTATACTTCAAACCCTATACAGTCCACTTATATCAACCCCAGTCGCCAATAGTCGTAGGATTATTACCATCCCGTGCCGCAAATAAATCCTGTTGGATTTGTCACGGCGCAAACAACGCCTATATCATAAATATATTATTGTTTTAATTTAATCCTGATCATATCTTATTTTTATGATATATCACAACTATACGAAGGCTAATGATGAAACCTCGAGTTTCCAGACATTTTCCTCAATAAATGAGCAGCATTTTATTCGAAGGTGTGAACAACTCTAATATCAGGTAAATAACATTATATATGATGTATATTATTTATTCAGGTGCGGTCAGAAGTTAGTAATTCTTGGTTGATAAAGACAACAATGTAAAAGTCTAGTTGTATTTCGGGTACTACATTGGGTTATGTCACATTCATATGGCACGTATAAACAGGCCGTTAAGTACATAAAGAGGGAGAGAGAGAGAGAGCCACACACATATATATATATATATATATATATATATATATATATATATATATATATATATATATATATATATATATATATATACAAACGTTTTAATTCTCTAATGAGTCAATGCTTTCATACGAGTTCACGTCTTAATCACCCACGTGTACTTTAAAGACATTGTTTTTTAATCTGTGCTGGTCTTATCAGTTTTTATGATGAGATTTGGAAGATAAGTTATATTCAAATGATAATGCAAGAGAATTTTATTTTTGTCCCTATTGATTATTTTACAGAAACGATAGAATTCATACATGCAAGGGATCTATAATTGATTCTTTATGCCTTTCGGTCCGTAATGATTTCAATTATCATAACTCGACTAAATTCTCTGTTGTATTTTCCCTCAGTTAACATTAACAGTAACTGAAAGATAAACTTAAGCTACTATTCTCACCTTCTTCCAGTTTATAATCTTCACCATTTCCTTATTATTCAAGGTGTTGTTACATTCGTAAAAGATAACAAGTCGAACCACCCGCATTGCTCTTGAAAGAGGATGGGAAAGGGGCGCCCGATCGGAACCTTCTTGTTTCGAGGTTAAATGAGTATATATACCCTACATGAAATGCTTTAATCTGTATTTACCGGTAATTATCAATAAACAGAGAAATGTTGCAAGATAAAAGTTCCGTCAGTGGGATCTATTATGTATATCTCAGATTTAATAGGTTATCACCTCTTATCTCCACCAACTAATCCCGTTTTGAATTACAGCAAAAATGGCTAGACACTGTTGGTTTTTCTCATTGGCCGTACGAATTGAAATTAAAAGCAATAACAGTAAATAATGGTTGATTCCTTGATTGAGAGTTGGATGGAGTCTATTCGTTCATCAGTAAAGAGTTACGAGTCTATTATGAACGTAAAAAAGACGTCATCTGACTCTTGAGAAAAATTATCTGTGTGTGTTTTTTCGCAAGTCACAACAATAACATGGTTAACCACATATAATCTAGCTGTCGGTGTTGTTAAGCAACATTACATTACTCTCCCCCCTCCCCCCTCATGTAATATATCTGTTGGTGTGAATGATCAAAAATACATGATTGCAAATATCATTTTGTTCTATCAATCCTCTCTCTCTCTGTCCATCTCTTCGTATATAATGTAGGCCATTTATTTATGTATATATATATATATATGTGTATATATGTGTATATATATGTATGTATATGTATATATGTGTATATATATATATATATATATATATATATATATATATATATATATATATATATATATATATATATATATATATATATGTATATATATATATATATATATATATATGTGTATATCATATATATTAACTGGATCTATCGCAAATATCAAAAAAAAATATGAAAATCAATAGTTTGAACTATTTTAACGTGGAAAAGAGTAAATATAATACTGTCACAACTGGGTCGCTCTTGACTACGCCTGGTATGTGGTCACCCCTATTTGCTGTGCGTTGTATAATTGATGTGGGAATCCACGGAAGAAATAAGATACGGTTAATTTGTTCCGTGAGGAGGAAGAGATAGTATAGGCACTAGGCAGTTTATTGTATAATATGTATAACACAATTACGCAATTGGAGCTAGTATATTCATGACGTAGAAAACATATGTGTTTATCAAGCACATCAAGAAAAGGTTTTACAGAACAACGCGAATGAATAAGCTTTCATTTTAGGGCTGTTCATCCACACGAAATATGAGGAAAAATACTTCTGACAAATTACTATATTATGAATACGATTTTCTATTTTTTTAATAACATCAAAATTTGATAATGATAATTGTATCATAGTTTTTACTTCTACGAGTTTTTTTCTAGGGATAACGTCACAAAGTAATCATCAAAAAACTGGTATTACTATGAGCTCCAAATGCTCAGACAAACACCTGTACGCATCAAAGAGGAGCTTTAAAAAATACCCAGTAGTTATAGGCCTATTATGAATAAATTATATGAAAAATGGATAAAGTGGGACACATTTAAGAATCTTCTTCTGGATTTTTAACATGTTGCTTTATTGTAGCCTATCACAAATTCATATTGAATCAAAAAGAGTAATTTTATAGGCACACATTTTGGTGGTATGTGGTTTTCTTCATACTTTTCTTCTTACTACTTTCTTTCAAATCTTGAAAAATTAATACACCATTTCCCTCAGAGTTAATATTGTGCTAGGTAAGTATTTTGGAAAAAAAATCGAAAAAACACTCAGCTGATTAGTTATCGATAAGACAATAATAATATTGTATTGATAAAGTTGAAACTTTTCTATTAGCTCAAATGAAGTATTACAGCGCGGATAATATATTACAGAGCATACCTGCATTCATATTGCTAGATAAAAGGGTTAAAGAAATATTTATAATTCTATTAAAATTACTAACAAATACAATGTCATGAGGAATTACCCAAGAACTTTCCCAAATGGGGCAAAATACACCTATTCAGATATAAGTTTGAATTCTAAGCTCGAATAAATAAGTAATATGAATCGATATTATCTTATAATATTTTATAATGAGTTTAGTGTTGTTTAATCTATGGTCTAGTTCTACCTATATCACACAAGTACATAGTTGAGCGATCACGAAATATGTAAGATACCATTAATCAACTAAAAATAATCAAATATGATTCATAATCTATGTCAGGGACCTTGAGAATAGAGATTTAACGGCTATTAATTATTGGAACATCTTATTTATTGGATGAGCTAAGGGAAGACTCAATTTTCCCGTGGTCCTTACTTGAAAGAAACGAAAAGTTTTTTCACAACAGGAACTGTTTCAACAGGTCAAACGGAAAAAAAGTTTGATGAAACTTGGCATGCACATATGTCATCATCTAACTCGATACTGTTTTAAGGCGTAATCGGTTGAACCACTTTCGAGGAAAATGATTTGAATTTTTCAAAGAAAAAACATAAGCCTTACCCAGAAGGAGAAATATGCACAAATGTTTTCTCCCAATAGATTGAAATTAATTTGGAATTTAACCACGTGAATGATCCTAATTACTCCGAAGTCTTACATAAGCCTCGGATAAGCCTTTTACAGATAAAAAGTGTAATGTACTCTCATGAACATCAATTAAGCTATCAAGAAAGCTATTGAAAAGATTATCAAAAATTAGAACCAATTGGATCGTAATTCGGATATAATTAATAATAGGTGAATATTAGCAGGGTGTTAATGGATTTAAAACCACGGTGTATGTGACGTATAACTTCCCAGTACATTTCATAGATCCTCGCTCATCTTACAACGGATATTCTGCCTTTCCCTACTCACAAATTTAACTAATACATCGTGCAATGAAGTGACATTTTAATCTATAAATAAACAATATCAGATGAAAATATAACAAGAAGCTAATCTGACATAATATGAGGGTATAACAAATAACAATAGATGATTGGTTCTTCAGAACTGCGGTAAGCAGAGACGGGTGGATCAGTCGTCATAAGGCACTGAACCGTCATTCAGGAGAACGGAAGTCGATTCCTGCCATGTCCTGAGCGAAGATTTTACGTGCTGTCCCTAAATAAGGAAAACGCCATATATGCGTTGTAGATGAGCGAATAGTAATAGTATGGGTAAAAATGGGTAAAAACTGCTTCGAGTGGTACCAATTTAGTACATTTTATGTTTTTTCTTCAAAATGGCTGACCCGAACAAGCTGAAATTTTTTAGAAATGTGTACCAAAATGTAATTCAGCTTCACGCGAAATTTCATTTTTTTGGAAAATATTTTTTTTTTTTCGTCATGTTATTCTAATGGGAATTTTTGAAATTTCTTAAATTCATAAAAAAAAAAGTTGATCCCCGATAATGCCACAAAACTATACAGATCTAAGTTAGATGAGGAACCATATTGAAAAAAAGTTTGAGGTTGATAGATGTAGCCGTTTGACCTGTGGAGAACCGACAAAAAAACATAAAAAAAAAAAAAAAAAAAAAAAAAAAAACGAACACCAATTTTTTCATTATGTCAAATTGAATCCTCGCTAAAGCTCGTCTAATAATAGTGATGTGAATGAACATTATTACCGTTATGAAAATGTCTTTTGGTTCTCTACGAAAAACTGTTGTTATATTGAAACAGTTATGTCAGCTGTCATATGAGATCTTCCCATTATCCCATTCATCACCAACCGATGCCGATAGATTGTAGCACAGCCTTCTTTATTCAGATCATTCTTTTCTGAAGAGACTGTCTCATCCAATAAAGAAGGCTGTGGATTATAGTAAAAGTAAAAGGTTCAGTATCCATTTTTAGAAATCATTTATATTCAAGTAAACAGTTAGAGTAGGTGCATATATATATTTTTTTTTTCATATACCATTAGTAATTTTGTTAGTGTTTTAATTGATTTAGATTTACTTACTACTTTTTTCTCATAACTTCATTCTTCTATTGTATTTTTAATCATTATCCATTATTTTATTTTATTATCTGTGTTTATATATTTTGTGTCTTATTCTTCTTTTTATTCTGTGTCGCATCAGCAAACCGACTATGGGCAGAGATCATCTAAATAAAGAAGATTTTACACACACTCAATAATATCACCAAATATCCACGTGTAGCACCATGAAGAAAAAAAATCTAAATTTAGACCGAAAGATAAACAATTTTGCATGATGTGTGTGTATAGCCCGATATACTTGAACGAGTATATTAATTCTCTTATACGCTCATCCAATTAGTGCATGTTGATCCAGAATCATGCAGTTTCTATAATGATGCATGTTTCTCGTATTAATTACAATGTCACGTATGTATGATTTGCCGTGCCGTGAAGATGTGTCAAAAGATATTATTAATAGTCACGAGCTGAGTTAATTCAATGCTCAACTGCTCGGTCTTTACACTTATATATCCACAAAAGAAGTAGGTATACCAACGTAACAAACAGAAATATCATTGTTGGAGCTGTGATATTTTGAGGGTTTCATGATTTTTTAGGATGAGGTTGACGATAGGAAACGCAACCGCGTCTTTCAAATGTGGTAATTGTTCAAAGTTGCGGCGCTAGTGAGGAATTACCGAAGTTTTTACCATCATTTAGTTGGTACACAACCTTCTTCTTCAGGAAATAAGTCCCCTAATATCAAGTACAATTATAGCCAATATCACTAGATATCAACATTCTGCGATTGGAGTTTTGACTTTATTTATTAGGAAAACGTCTCAATTATCGCTGGAATATCGCTGGAATATCACTGGAAAATGAAATATCGGAAACATCTCTGTCAAGTTGATGGAAATGGAAGTTGAAACTGAATGAAAATACGGATTCTTAAATACGGAAGTCAGTAAAAATTGAGAAATATAGAACATTTTCTTCCGTAGTGGTTTATACTGGATGGTTTTCAAAATACGAACCTTGATAAATTGTTAGGAATATATTATCAAAAATATAAATTCAAATACAATCACTATTTCTCAGCGTGCATTAGCTGCTACCAAAGCAAAATGGCGAAAAAGGACGTAAATAATTTGTTGCTCGAATATTAACAACATATGAGATAACTTGTTGCAACAACTCTAGCAACGTTATCACGTGGAAATATGTCCAAGAAGGATGAAAGAAAGCGACGCCACTTCTAGTTCGCATCATGGGATGTCACGACGGACAAGTTGCGGAATAAAGACGTCCACCATTCCTAATATCAAGCCGAAGCATCGTCGCAAGATGGCGGAAAGCGACGCCACTTCTTGTTCGCATCACGGGATGTCACGACGAACAAGATGCCGAATAACGACGGCCACCATTCCTAATATCACGCCGAAGCCTCAACGCAAGATGGCGGAAAGTGACGACTACTACAGTCAAGTCACATGGTAGTTTCTCGATACCGTGACATCACTCACTTGTTGGCTGTTGACTTGCTAATAAGATCAATTATATACAGTGTAATTAACACCTTGCTGCCTCGCTTACATTACTTTACGTATGCAACTATACTAGCAGTCACGCTGTCATTTAGGAGACACGAGCAGACACGAGCAGACACGAGAAAGGGCAGATACCGAAATATAAACAATGTCCTTTATTAACAGTTTTTCGCAATTTCTAACAGAAATTATCGTAATGATCACTAAAGAGCAAACCACTAAATCATTTCCCTACCACTGTACAAAACAGAGAATAGAATTGCTGACATCTCGTCTACCCTTCTTCTAGCTCATTCATCACTCAGCGACGCCAATAGATTCAAGTTATCATAATACAGTGCGTCACTAAATCCAATCTCTGGTGTCGGAACCGGGGGGGAAGGGGGGCATTGCACCCCCCCCCCCCAACTTTTGGGCAAGGGGGGGCAAGAAAAAGGTCTAGCAAGACTCAATTTGTCTCGTTGTTTTCTTTTGAAACGCATTTTGTTAAAATTAGCTATCATTTTGGTCACAATTGTTGAGCTTGCCTCCCCCCCTAACTTTCAAAGTGCTCCGATGCCCCTGAACGCAATATAAATATTAAAAAGTTTCACCGAAATGGAGGTAGTAAGTGGAAAGGTTGTCATGAATTGTAGTTGACATCTCCAGCAGACGTAAACACTCACAAACCTGCGTTCAATAGTGACGTCACTCGACAGTCCGACAAGGAAGGAAGATGCTTATAATAAGGCGGTCAAATAAAGAAGAAACTAGTGCAAAGCAATGTTCAGAGATGCAATTAGTCAAGTAAGAGAATCTGTACAAACATTCAAATGTATTTGTGGCAATGTTTTAACTTTCAATTTGATTTTAAATACCGTTATCACGGTGTTGGATGGAGTTATTCTGAGATATGGCATTCCCGTGTACGAAAATTCTTTCAGTTTGCGCAGTCCTAACTAGATCTACTCACGTCATCCACTTTTTTATTTTTTTTATCAACATCTAAATCTTGACAGAAAGCCATTGTTTCTCTCTAAAGATAAAGGATGGAAGTTTAGGATCGTTTGAACGGGGCACCACAACAGGGGCATTTACCACCCCAATACCAATTACCCAATACTCTATACCACTTCATCATAAACTGAACAACAATTGAGAATGAGACGAGGATACAGCGAAACAAATAGTCAAAGTCTCGATGCGCAAACTACTATGAAATACTGTATGAAATGCGCAAGTAGGAATACTGGACTACAATATTTCTAAAATGTTTGATAGCGGGACTGTATATTTAGTTGAAGACACTGAGTCCTGTAACTTCTAAAAGAGAATTGCCGACATGGCAATAGTAGAACATTGCGTGAATGTTAGCCAGTTACGGAGGGCCAATTAATCACATAATCACCCTTAATCACTCTAGCACGTAACTAATACTGTACTATTAGAATGATACTGGATGAGTCTTATTCTCTAAATTGAGTTGATTCTTATTCTTTTCATCACTACCTATTCAACTACAGGAGAACCATTTTTCTTCAAATTTCCTTTTCGTTTAATAATCAGTTTTGCTCACAGAAAATGTAGGGGGATGAATGAATGCAATTACAAGTTGTATCATTTTTTTATTACCAAGTCTGTTGGTTTTATAAAACTGAAAGATTCGAAAAATTAGGCTTTGTAGTGAATGATTTGATTACCCATGGTGAGCAAACCTAATATTTAATATTTAAATACACATAGATACATAGTCGAATGAAAGCCTCTTCATATGGGCGTCTCAAAACTGACGTCACTTATTTTCGAATGAGACAGACATCGTTTCCTTCATTTGATATTTTCATCATTTTTTATATTTTTACTTGATATTTATTTTTGTATAATACTCTCCATTTTTATTATGAACATCTTTGTAATATTTTCATATTTTTTACTATGTTTGTTCCAAAGTTTGTTGGTTCAGATTGTTGGTCATTTGTTAATACAAAGAAGACCTATACTATAGTATAACGTTGGAACATATAGGTATGTGCTCTATACTGCGTATACTGCTACTCATACGAATATCTTATCATATATTAGTATTATAGACATTTTACATATATAATTTGTATAATTACATAATAATATACATACTTGAATACAGTGAAGAGAAGAGCCGAATGAAGACAAAGAAAATACAAGTTCCCTTTACCCAACCCCTGCAAATATCACCCGGCAAAAAATCATCCTCGTTTCCTGAACAATGGTAAGTATCCGAGTTGAATTATTCTTAATTTTATTTGAATTGAATAAAATTCAATATGTGTCTAAATTTCATCCATAGTGAACTTATTTGTTATTGTATTCCGTTGGAAAATATATGATACACAATGCCTTACAAATAACTGACCTTCTCAAACTATGATATGAAAAATAAAACGGTGAAAATTCCTAACAATTTGCTTCATTCTATTTTCTCACTTTATTTTTGTTATTTTAGAAGACTAGAAACATGACAACTTCATTGTTACAATTATTACCCCATTATGGCGATGTTACGTGATCTGTTAAGAGAGCGAGCAAGAGAGAGATATTGAAAGAGTCAGAGAGAGAAAGAGTGAAAGAGAGGGAGAGAGAGCGAGAGAGGTCAGTACCAAAAGGACCACCTCCCACTCCCCGGTTCCACCAGAGTAATAAGATGCGTGATATTTGGTCCAGTACTCGCGCCTATCAGTCACACTGTAACCTCCTTGACAGACGTGTGAATTGAGTACAGTGGTGAACACCTGTTGCACGGAGCGGGGGTTCGAACGTTTAGCGGTGCAAAACACTTGACTAAACGAACGCCGAGTCGTGTTTCAGTGCGAAGTGGTTATAATGACAAACGAAGTCAAACGTAAATAAATACTTCAATTTAATCGCAGAACAAGTGGTAGATTTTTTATTTAATTTTATAATCAATTTACGATTAAGATTCACCCTGGTGAGTGTATTCAACTTTATGAGTAGAATGATATAATTAGGAATGTTACATTTTTAAGTAGTAAAATGTAATGGAAATAATAGTTGACGAATTTAATCGATAGGCTTCTTTCAAGTTATGAATTTATTGACAACTTCACAATTTGAATCATAGCAACACAGATTGTGATTGATATATATTAATCGATACCGATTGTTGTCTTCCTTTAGTTCAACAATGGAACGTCATATGAGAGGATATTCTATAATTATGCAATTACCATAATTAAACATGTTCACGAAAATGATTCGCATTTGATTGCCATTTTATAGTAAAAGTCAGTTAGCGATGTCTAGAAAACCTTTTTTTTAAATTCCAATATGAAAATAAACAAACTAAATTCTGCCTTGTCTTTAATTTGTAGAGCATAATAGTATAAATAGTATAAATTGAAATTATAAGTGAAAGATGAATAACGTCTAGAGGCTTCCACAAAAGTATTTAAAAATATGTACAACTTATATGTAATATAAAATATAAAATCGAATATTCACATAGAAAATCTTATTTCTTTGTTTTTCAAGATTTTAAAGAGAATAAAATTATAAATGATAATGCTCGGTACACGCATATTATTGTATCAAGAATCTAAAAATACTTCGAATAAACATGTTGAATCTAAAATGACAATTTTTTAAATGCATCGTTGATTCAGAAGTTTTTTGTGGAGTTTTATTATGAGAATATATTATATTACTCCTCATTGAACATGATGGATTATTTACCAAACAGGGCCTACAGGAAAAAGATTCGTGAGTATTTCTTCGCAAGTAGACTCAGGTGCAAAAAAATGTTGTAATATACATATATAATCGATTAATTGACACAATTTCTACGCAAAATATGATATTAATATTGTTCATGAAGTTCAAATGTCGACATGAGAATTTTTAAATGCTAGCACTGTGAGTAGTACAAATGAAATTCGAACACTTCCTCGTGTAGAACACGTCCTCTCTTCTGTTTAATATATTTGTCTTAATTTTCGGTTTTAATTTTTTTCTTTTATTGTTCCATTCTACACTAATTGATCTCTTCAATTTCTTTGTTTTACATTTTTCATTTTTTAGTTTTATCTATTAGCTTTTTATTGTTTTCATTTTTTCTGAGAACATAATTTCCAAATTAAAAGAATAGATTCTATTTCAAATAGTTTTATCTAATAAAACGACAAGATAATCAAGTTTAAATCATTTTCCTGATAAAGTTGTGTTGTCAGCCGATTACATTTGAGAATAAGAACACAAATAACAACCGCATATTTATATATTATAATATACAGGTTCAATATGAAAATGATAAAACAAAGTAGGTACAGTGAATTTGACTTCATTTTCTGAATAGTTTAGTTTTCAATGTGTATAGTTTCGTTCACACAAAACTTGAACGTTATCTGTTTAAATCATTTATAACTACATATTATCGACAAATAAGATTACCAACAACCTTAACTAGAATCCAGCAGTGTGGATGGATCATTCCTCCCAATCGTCAATGCTAATGTATAAGAGAAACCCTCAACCGTCACCTGTATAGTTTTGACACTATTTCTTCATAATGTCGTTCAATGCTAATCAAAGGATTGATTGATTATTTGTCTAACTCATTACATGTCAGTAATACCGGAGGTTGCTAATGACTGTTTTTATCACATTAGATTGGTTACATTGGACGGTTGCACGGCCTATATGATCTGATACAATGTAGGTAGCAGGATATAAGGCTTTTGAACAAGTTGCAGTGGAACCAATTGTTGGCGTCGGATTAGCTATCTGCTTATTATACAACTCTTCGTCTATTCATTGTGATAAATGTCGGGATAGTGAAAAGTAGCATGATAATTTAGATAAGCAATATGATGTGAACAAAAAGAGAGAAATGCAGCTATCAATTGAAATCATATTTTCTTTCTTTAGAGAGAAAATACGGATTATATTTCGAGTTAAATTTCAGAAATGTATAGATAATTTTTATTTTTCACCCATTCAACAATATAATAAAAAATTGAATATATTGGGCCGCTGTAACTTTTTGTATTATATAATATTACCTACTCGATCAGTTGTGATTCTTTTTATTTTTGACTGTGATATTTTTCTCTAGAGTGTATATATGTATGAAATTTTAGATAATAATCTAAGATTGATAAAAAAAATGTTTCATATAATTTTATTATAATTTACTCGAAAATTCATCAAACAGAATCAAGATTCCGGCCCAGGATTTCATCAAAGGTGATTGTATGAATACGCATTAAACTGCGTAGGCCTACATCAACGTCACACATTCAAGATCCCAAGTTCAATTATTCATTAGCTGTATTTTGCTCAAGCTATTTCGATAATAATAAAATACTATAATATTTGGTCGTAGGTCAAACCGATAACAAGACATCAGTGAAAAACAAAAAACATCCATTAAGTATAAATATTTTAATTACGAGAGAAATAAATGATCATACTGATTTTAATGACAGCAATGTTTTGATGAAAATCCTCTCGTATTGATGGTTTGTCAATGAACTTTATATCAAGATCCACTATCGGACATGATTGCAATTTCTAATGTGAAGAAATCATTATCTTTGATATCGTATTATTTTAAAATTATATATAACTACCGTATCTAGGTTGTTGTTGTGTAATAAATCTTTATTAACGATTAATATAAATAATTGTTAACAGTGTAATGAAAAATATCAAGAAAATCTTACCACGTTCGCTACAATAAGATAGAGGATGTTTGTAAGGTTACCATAGCAACTACAAAAATTGGGGGCAAACGAACTTATAATGAATTGGACAAAACGATTTGAGGGTCATTGTTGTGCACTTATTACTATAATTTGTGATATCACTTGAAAGAAGCCTATTTAATGATTATTTTTGTATTCTTATCTATTATGTGAGTTTTTTTATATTCCAACAAATATTGTCATACTCGTATATTGTGTACTAGACCCAACTATAGCCCAGATCAGCATAATTTTCCGTTCAAATAACATCAAGCGAATGAACTTAATGACTACAGACTCATAAAACTCAGAAATATGATTGAAATAAGGAAGCATGGTTTCAAATTTGGATATGACATGCCTTTTATTTTTTAATTTAAAAAAAAAATCAGATTTTAACTACATCTTTGGTTGATAGCTCTACTACAACGTGATTAATAATTGTATGTAATATTTGTAAGTTATCTGCATAAAAATGACATAATTAAAACTCTATTGACTTTTTGACAATTTCAGTTTTCATTTTTTCTTATAGTGTTTTGTAGAATCATAATTTAGATAATAACAGTTAATTTTACGAATGGTGAATAATATCATTATTATCAAAAGAGTAAGTTTCTATTAAAAATTCAAAAAATACATTTAAAAAACACGTAATTTGTTTGTAATTGTTTTCATATGTCTTTCACTCACACGACAATATACATCTTGACGTTTCTCTAATAAACTCGAGTCCACAAAAAAAGTCCTCCTCAACTTGACAAAAAATGTACTGCCTTACTTTATCGTGGAGCTGCGGTATTTAGTGTGTCAATTAATACATTTTCAGAACAAGAATTACGATTAAAAACGCAACGACACTTCTCAAAATCCTAGCTTACACTCTAAAGCTGCCGTGAGTTTCTCTACGACCTACATAATACATAAGTTTTATAATTATTCCATCAGTAAACGACCTTTTTCTTTCGTGGATAACAATAATTTGCCAACCTTCATTAAAAGTTGTGACATCCAATATTATTTGCTCAGTCGCATCAATCAATCCAATACACAAGTCTAACAAACAAAAACAAGTCATCCGAAGTGTATATATATATATATATATATATATTGTTAATATCGTAATCTTGAAACAATACAACCATTCATTATTACAACAATGACTAACTCAACTATTCTTCTTCCAGCTGTTCTTTCGCAAACAAGATGGCGGCTCCATTGTGACGTCATTGACAACAATGCAACAACCACGTGTTCCAGTTGTTTAACAGATCTATTTCTGTCAATACCTAATGACAACAATTAGCATCCACGATACAGCATCACACTTCTAGAATAGAATGCGTTCGTTTGCACTCATCAATACGGATCTCGATCTATAGATATAGTCGTATCATACTTCTTATTGCTCTGACGAATCACCGCTTATCTTTAAAATTAATGCAGTTGAGATATTTTTTTTTTACGAAGTTCGTGAGTTGTACGTGAACGTTTTAGCATATTGTTCGCTTTGGATCTAGTTCTTGCTTTCATTAAACTGCTAATTGGCACGTTACTGTCTTACAATCGCGATTATACGTGATAGGTTATGAACGGTTATCACACACAAAAAATCGCTGAATATTATTTTAGACTTAATTGATGGAACGAAAGCATAGAAGCTAGCGAATTGCTAAAAAAAATATTAATTTCGCAGAATATCAATACTGGATAAGATTGTATATAAAAATATCATATGATTCTTCAATCGATATTTAGCCGTGTGAAATATATTTAATATATACCTATATACATAATAAACAGACGTTATTCATATTATTTTAATTGTTTTTTAAAAGTTCATTGACAATGTATCATGAAAACAATAAATACAATTTTCCAATATTATTCATCTGATTGAGTGAGTGAATCTGATTGGCCAATAAGGCTTGCCTGCCTGTCGAGGTAGATTTCCCAAATATAATTACAATTAGGAAAAAGACAATTGTTTTCTCAAACTGTATTGATATTACGAGTGTTCACATACGTAAGTTTTGACCGTGTGAAATGAAGATCATCGCCGCCTTCGTTAGTCGCGAGTGTTTGGTTCAGGAAGCAACAATGGATTCTGGACAAATGCTTGTTAGAACGGAGGACTGATTCGCAAAGTGTACGTAAAGAAAGTACAAACAGTGAAACTGTTAGAATCTCATTATTCTCATTTACCTGTCCAAGTTACGAAAAACTAGAATCGATAAGTTGAATTACAGCAACTCTGAAGATTTCAGTACATAACTTATACTTTATTAACATACGAACCCACCAATTCAAAATCACCAATTTTGGATCATTCTATAAAAAAAATAGTGCGGTTTTTCAATAATCAAATCATTCACTACGAGAGAAAAATGATTGAATAATTGAATACAAATACGAAAAAAGAAAAATCATCAACATCTGTCTTTGGGTGTTGGTATCTGTTGTGAAGTGACCATTGTATCTCGTGAAACGTGTCAAGATGATGTCCAAGAAGCAGTGGTTCACAGGCATGGTGTTCTACACCCTGTACCTGTTCATAGGGGCCGTGTTTTACTACGTGTCAGAGTCGAACCTGGAGCGAGAAAAAAGACTCAACTATCGGCGAGAGAGAATTGAAATATTCAGTAAGTCAAACCTTATGGAGAGTCAATATAATAAAGCCTGATCCATAGTAACACGGTTGCACATTGTGTTCACATTGTGCAATTGTGTTCTGCTGTTGAGTGCACCCCGCGTTTGTCCCTCCCCGAGTTTCCCTCCTCGAGTTTGTCCATCACGAGTCCCGAGTTTGTCGCCACAAAAATAGAAAAAAACATATACTGCCATTATATATATAGTGAGAGAGAGAGAGAGAGAGAGAGAGAGAGAGAGAGAGAGAAATAGAGACAGAGAGACAAATGATATAATACAAATATATTTAATGTATGTTCATAATCCCCATTGACTAAAGATATAGAGTGTATCCTTCGTCAACGATATTCAGAAACTTTTATATGCATTATTCTACGAAACACTGTACAGTTGAATTAAATGAAGGTAGAGAAATTTCCGTCATTATTTTACAATATTATAATTGAATAAAATATCATATTTCTAAGGAGCTACAGTAAAGTCACAGTAATACTGTGACTGTACTGTAAAGAAAATCTACTGAAAGGAGCAAGGACTGTAAGGCCTACTGTATTTTGAAGTACTATATACAACTCATAGTTATTTCACAACACTTTCAACACACTTGTTCAAGCTAAGAGATTGTAGATATTCATATTATATTATATATATATTTATATATTATATTATATATTTATATATTGATATTTATTGAATTCAAGTAAAAGAACAATTATTGAATTGTCTGTAATCGTAATCAGAAATCCAGCTGCATATAATATATAGTACCAACCAGATTAGTTCGAGTATGTTTGTTTATATTATCAAGCTATGTAATCATTAATAAAATACTACATATAATTAATTTATACTATAACTGATAGGAACATAATCATTATACAAAATAGAAAATTCTTTATCAAATCTGTCAATAATTTGCGAAACTACATCAAAAGCAAGTGGCGCATTTGTTTTCCTTCCCAGTATATGTTCACTCTAGATTTTGTAGATAACCTTTGACGCCTGTTGTATATATCGATATAGGACCACAGATCACAGATGTGGACTGATCATCATATAAATAAATCAAACTGAACCTCACATCTATGCTTGTTCGGTATGCTGGGGAAATATTCCTGGGGTTAATTGGTAGTTAGGCCCGGTTTTACGAAACTGGATTAACCAGTAGTTAGCGGATTAACTTGTTATCACCATGGTTACATATGTTATTTTCGTACCTTTAACTAATAGTTAGTGGATTAGTGCTTGACTAATATTCGTACAACCGGACCTTAATATTTTTGATGAATATAAAATTATGTTGGAAGAGTTTGTTTTTATTTGTACATGCATTATCTATGAACCTAGGTCTATACAGTTTCTAACAAAAATTCAATACGGAAACGAATAAAGTGAGGTTGCGATATGAGCTAGGACTGTTAAATACCTCCAATTTTCGCAATATTTGCATACAATTGAATTTTGCAAGAATTTGAACCAATATCACACTTGATTTTTTCTTTCAATTTCTCACTGTTGCTTTTTCTGCGGATTTATACAAACTCTCTTTCTGATATTGTTAACTTTATCGTGTCAAGCTGGGAGAAGTTTATATATTATCATGGCACTATTGGAGCACTATTGGAACAACGAACATTGTTACTAGTGTGGCATTGTGAACTCACTTGCAAACATGAAAACAAATTAAAGTCAAGGCATTGAATTATTCAGATTTGTTTGATGGGTCTTTATTTCTGTCATTTATGTCGGTTTACATTTACAATCTTGACTGGTTCTCTAACAAACAGTTGCCAAATGATTGACTAGATCATGCATTACGATCTACATTCTGATAACTTTTTTACCTCCTATTTCCTCAAACTTTTCTTTATCATTGATATTATCAACTGAACCAAAGTGTAAACTGCTATCTCTTTGACGAGCGACATATCAATCTTAATATATAGTACACTTTTTATCATATGATCGGAATCAAGTGTTTGTTAATTGCTATGTGCTCCTACAGTAGTACGAGTGTTGATTGCATTAATAAAGAAGGGAGATAACTCGATGAGATACGAGATAATTTCAAGAATGTGATAGGTGGAACTAAGGGAAATGTACCCAATGCCGTTCCATAGTGTATAGGTGCCATGAGATAGTGAATAGTGACATGTTAATGGATGGCGGCCATATTTGAATGCTCAATTTTCACCAATCTCATGAACAAAAATACCCAGTACAATAATGTGAGGGAAATTTAAACTGTTTAAATCTACTGGAAAATATCAATTTTACTTCCATTCGACGTGAAATTTATTTTCAAAGTTTTAATTTATTCAATTTAGTTTTATTTGTTGGTAAAACAATTCTGGGAACAGACGGTTGAAATATACTTCAAGCATAGTTCGCTTGCCTTATAACCACAGAGAATTCACGGTTCAGAAAAGTATACGATCGAGTTAACTATTGTATTGTAAATACTTTTCCAGGATACTGAATATGAAAGTAAGCTTTTTCTTTCACATAAATGGACTTGCTGCCTTATAAGCTAACAAATATTCCAATTGATCTTCCTACCCGCGCATTCGTCTCTCCTGTTGCATCGTCTCTTGTAAACGTACTGAGAAGCTCTTTACAATTACACGAGCTTGGATACACAAGCAACTTATTGTTAATATACACCAGAGATACAATGAAGTCCCAATAGTACTAGAATATTAGAAAAAGTTTTTTTTTATATAGATATATTATGCTGCTTAACGACCCCACCAACAGCTAGGTTATACGGGGGTACGAATGAGCGGGTGATAATGAAACGATGAAGTAATGATAGGTGAACGGACGTTTATAAAAACTCATGCATTATGCGGGACTCGAACCCACGCCCAACGGTGAATTCAGTAACTACCGCTAGCGATAATTGACTTGGCCACCGAGGCGGTTCAAAAGGTAATTTTCATCAGTATATTTGGCTTCTAAACGAGATTATAGGTGGAACCCAAATTTATATAGAAATGTAAAATCTCATTTTTCACATTTTCAAATTAGTATAAAACACATTGTAGGTTCAACTGTCATAACAGTAATTGAATCCTGGAAGTTTTCAGGCTCCTCCACCAGTTTGCTGGCACCTCCACGGTTTTTGGTTTCACATTGGATGATTATGTTGTGTTCCTCGGAGGTATTCTTCTCCACCTGGTGTTTCAATTTTTTCATATCTGTTGTTAATTTTACCGTGATCTGATGTTTACGTTCAGTACATAAGACGGCTTATTTCACTGTATAGTTCTACTTTACTTTTTTCACTGTTGTTAGAGTATGTTGGTAATAAAACCGGATTTCCATCCATTCAATATAAAGACGATTAATTGGCTAGTATAAGAACTAAGAAGTCATGTATGATAAAAGAAATGTAGATTTCACTTCAAGTAAGTATAGCACGTACTCAAACGTTTTTATCAAATCATATCAGGTGCAGAGATTACATATTCCATTTTATGATTGAGTTTTATCATCACTACAATTAATTGTATTATCCTTTTGTTCTATAAGTTTATTATCTGTTTGAATATCACTACTTTAAAAGCATTGTCGATATACCTTGCACGTAATATACAGAACCATCTATTCTATAATACGTATTTGTTAATGATTTGAAAAGTTTCCATTACAGGTCAATTGCAATGTTGTCGGCTCTCACCAGTGTTGACCATCTTCATCATATTTCATTCAAAAACTTCGCGATCCATATCTGTAATGGTATATGCTCGTATAGGGCCTACTAACAAGTTAATGATATAACAAGTAACTAAAAAGTAATAAATGTTCAAAGTATAAGGACAAACCCTGCTGGACGGTTATTATTGGGATTATTAAGGAACCACCCTAATATCCATTCAACAACTGAGCGTAAATACGAAAAACACCATCAGGGTGATCACTTTCGCCAGGAATCGACTTCCGGTCTCCTGAACGGCAATTCAGCTCACTAGCAACTGATTCATTCGTCTCAATTATTACGACGAATATATGAAAATCTATCAAAAAAATCAGTACTCTGTCTGTCCCTAGACCTCCTCCACCACTCAGTTATTTCGACGAATACATAAAAAAAAAATATCGAACAATGCAATTCTCTTTCTACCCCTAGATCTCCTCCACCAGCATTACACGACGATAGATCCTGGCGACGGTGACTTCATCATGGGGCGTCTGGAGGAGTACTGTGGCCGTCCCGTTACTAACACGTCGTTGGACGACGACGCGAGCGACGGACCGTACAAGTGGAACTATTTCAACTCCTTCCTGTTCGCGATCACGGTGACAACAACCATCGGATACGGGAATCTCGCGCCGACGTCGGACACGGGAAGAATGTGGATGATCCTCTACGCGCTGATAGGGATTCCCGCTACGGGAATACTCTTGGCTACACTCGGAGAGTTCTTTAGCATTGTGGTAATGAAATAGCACTCAGCTGATAGAGTAGTTGGTGTATTTTATAATTCATTGTCTTGCTTCTAAATTAAAAAGATCGTGGGTTTACACAAAAAAGAAATGATTGAAATTTACTTCAGGGACCCTTACCGCGACTGCCACTTAAAATAACGTCCTAGGCCTGGCTAGCTCCAAGAGACTGAGGATTTTGAT
Source organism: Brachyptera putata (assembly GCA_907164805.1). Lineage (NCBI taxonomy): Eukaryota > Metazoa > Arthropoda > Insecta > Plecoptera > Taeniopterygidae > Brachyptera > Brachyptera putata. The sequence continues at coordinate 8,757,037 of OU015467.1, forward strand.
TGGATAAAGTTCTCTAAGAGAGCTAAATACCATAGCAATACAAGATAATAACAAAGTCAATGTCTCTTAGAACGCAGAAATGTGACATATTTTTAGCCCGCCTCAAAAGCAGTGCTAGGATTTTGTGCTAACAACAATGGAAATACACAAATACCAGACATGTTGCCATGGTACTACTAGTGGCTGTACTAGTGAATAGGAACCAATCAATGTCCTAGCCTCTTGGAGCTAGCCAGACCTAGGACGTTATTTAATGTGGCAATCGCGGTAAGGGTCCAGGCATGGCAAGCCAGCCATGCAAACCTCATTGACAAAATACAACTGTAAATATATATTTTAAAACTAATGCAGTCGTTGTAACTCTATCGATGAGAGTAAGAGAGGAATCCCTTGAAACCTAACCGACCTTACCAAATCAAAATCAGAACATCCTTAATGCTTTCCTTATTCTAGATCCTGCGTATTAAAGATCGCTACAAACGTGAACGTATCGAAACGCGACTGGGACTGATAGGAGATATCGCTATGTACATCCTGATGGGCATCTTCGCGTTCATCTTCCTACCGGCGTGCGCGTTCGTCTACATGGAACAGTGGAGTTGGGGGCTCGCCATCTACTACGCCTTCGTCACCGTCTCCACCGTCGGCTTCGGGGACTACGTTGCGGGTATGTCAACAATACCGATCTGCCCCCAAATAATCTAGCTGTTGGTGGGAAACAATGAATAATAATTATATATGGTAAGCTGATTATGGATAACGGTGGCGATCCACGAATTGGGATTTTTTTTTGTTTTTCATTCGCGGTTTGATCACCTACCTACCGATGATTAAAAACCAATACCTTCTATCTCCATAAAACTTTTCTAGGAAGCATTCAAATGTGATTAATAAATCAGATATAACTTATGAATGTTTAAAATATGTTTCAATTCATTATACGTAGGCCTATTAAACAGAATATGTTTCAGGTCAAGATAAAAATAAATGTCCAATTTCTTTGATATATTTGCGGATAATTTGCGGCAGACACTTTATTCTAATAAATGGAGATAAAATGTGTTGGTTTTTAACCATCGATACATGCATTTACTGTATCTATAGTTGTATTCATATTTGGTTATTTCGAGCATTGTGTTGGTTATTTGGCGTATATTGGTTACTAATATCTATTAGTGTCAGGTATGATGAATGATACAGTGGTAAGATTAGATGGCAGGTTATTTTATTAGGTGGTTTGACGTCCGTGAAGTTGCCCCCTCACATATCAGAATATGAAAATATTATTTCACCACTTGTTATTGTCTCGTTAGCACCCGTCAGTACCGTGAATATTTTCGTCAGTACCCCTCTAGTTTCGCCGTTATATAATACGTTTTCCTTGTGAGGGGCCAACTTCACGCTAGCCCTTCACATATCTCCGATATTGAAAATACCAACGGCCAGCGTTAGTGCTTCATTAGTACTGGTTAGTACCGTATGTGAGGGGCTATCTTCACATAGGGGTGATGTTTTGGTGTTTTGGACATTGGAGAGGCAGCTAATATTTCCAACTAATTCAAATGATCCAACACTAACTGAGTAAAGAGAAGCCAAATATTCAAAACAGCAAAATGTCAACATACAAATACAGATTGCTTACTTTGTTATGTTGTTTATACCGTCATTTATCTTCTTAAAAATCTCAACTTTAGGGTGTGAAAGAGGTTGGAAGAGGGGAGAGATCGCAGTATTGTCAAATAGCGGTATTGCTTGTGTTTTTAGGGCACAGTTACGCCCCAACGCATTCTGCATGTTAATTATAGAGGCGGCTCGGCAGTTGAAACAATGGCCAAATATTCGCAATAACCTCGCCTGACATTGCAATTACCACAGATGAAGGACTTGAACGTATTTATAGATCGCAATGACCTCCCCCACACACCTCTTTCACACCTCTCTCGCATCCTATAGCTATCTATGTGGAGATATTAGAGATGAATTTTCTAAAATATGCTCTATAATACTCTTTAATAATACCATTTACAATCGGGTCTTATTGTTTATCATTTTCATCCCACCTCTCGGATATAGGCCTACTGCTATTCAATGCACTCTTCGAAACTATATTGTATTGTATTGTATTTATTTACGGTGTTATGAAAACATGATTACATGTATAAACTAAGTCAGAATTACAAATAAGTAGTCTACAAATAGCGTTAAATGGAATGTAACGACATGAATAATAATGAAGAATAAAATTCGTCGTGTATATCTATATATAGTTCGGTGGAAATGGTGAAAAATAATATACCATTTCCATACCGATCTATGAACTCATTGGCCGCCCCGGTGGCTAAGTCAATCATCGCTAGTGGTAGTAACTGAAGTCACCGTTGGGCGTATGTTCGAGTCCCGCATGAGGCATGAGTTTTTGTAAACGTCCTTTCACCTATCATCACTTCATCGTTTCATTATCATCCGCTCATTCGTACCCCCGTATAACCTAGCTGTTGGTGGGGTCGTTAAGCAGCACTATAAAAAAAAACGAACGAACGAACTCATTCACAGTAACATAATGCGATACATATAATATGAATTAATAAACTTTCAAGTTTGTTACACATTGTTGTGATACGTAGAAAACAATGTCCCCCAAATTGTGTGTTAACTTATCCAAAAACAACTACAGTATTAGTTTGTTTGTCCTCAACTTTTCTCATTGCTAGGGTAACCTGATAAACATGCCATCTCATTATACTTCATTGTTACTGCTCTTGGTACCAAACGTCATGTAAATTAGGGTGTTTTTGTAAACATATCGCCATGTCCTTGCCACCTCAGATTATAACAATTAGACATCAACAATGAGCACTGCCCTGTTATAACACCATGGTTGGTTCACGGCCTTCAGGAGAGCTCGTGGTTCATGGTCAGGCGTATATGCTATCCAGTAGACCGTGCATCCGCATCTTATTCTCGAAAATTATAAAATTTGTGATGTGAGATAGGTGAGATGAGATGTGATTATCTTGTCATTTTACACTTTGATTTTATTTTTTCATGTCCCTTTATTCTTCAAATGAAAAATTATAAGATATGTATGACTGAGCATAGACCATGGTATGAGATGAGATAATTGTTATTATAGACTGCTAATTACTAATAAATCTACTGATACTCTCTTGACCAACATTTACTCACCCATTTACTAAAATGTACGACCAGCTTATCAACTTCATAGAGCCCATTTACGGCATTTAGTACGTGGCATAAAAAGTGTAATTGTGCTTCTATATATGTTCCAAAGCGGCAATAGTCATTTTTAAATTGAATAAATGTATAGTACCTATTACTATCTATAACGTATAATTGCTCGTCATAGATAATACCTAATATACTTGTTCGTTTTATACTTTTATTGTGTTTTAGGGCTATAATAATGTTTATTCCAATTAGGTCGTATACTATAACGCATAATTATTACATTTGATATACGCTTTGCTTTTACTTTCGTCTCATTTGTTCAATTTGCCATGTATTTCGCGATAGATTGATTGCAATAATTTGACTGCAATTGACCTCATCAAAACAAGATCCATTCAAAATATTTTTGCTGAAAATCAATTGGCTGTCATTCGAGGTAAATCGGAAGTAGGCTGCACAATCTCGTTCGCGATCTCTCCGCTAGTTGAACTTCCAACAATGACTCCATGGCCATTCATATCCTACCTCAACAATGCCATACTCATCGTTATAGACTTACAGTGACCGTTAAATTGTAGGTACTATATAACATCGCGGTTAAAGGTTAAATTGAAGACTTCCCTTTGGCTAGACAAGTAGCAAGGCTAAAACTAATGAAAATCATATAAGATGAGAATGTCGGTTTAAGCGTAGTTTTTACATCTATTATCAGAGAACAATTCTGGAACAATTATCAGAGTGCAAGAATGGTAAGTTCTTCAAGAAAATTGAAAGATGCATTCTGATGGTATCAATTGGGAGCAACAATGCATTATTGTGGTGTCGTACCCACAGGGGATTTTTTGTATTCAATATTGTAATTACCAAAACCTATAGCTACCAAATAACGTTACTAATTATAGGCCTATTCAAGACAGAACACAATTTTCCATACGACTTTGTTTCAAGTTTTAGCAAACTGTGTACACAATGTAAGGTTTCAGCAATAATTGCATTTTCAACGCATTGTTAACAGAAACATTACAACAGTGAAAAAAAAATATATTTTTTCTATTTTAACCATCATTTATTTTTATGAAGTACATGCTAAAACATGGAGCAATGACTGGAGATGCTCGAACCACGCTGAAACTGCTGAACTGTTGTTAAGGAGACCGGGGTTCGATTTTCACGACATGGTCAACCATCCTTACAGAGGTGTTTCGCGGTTTCCCTCTGTCGTCATAAGGTGAATGCCGGGATGATTTCATGATCTGACAATATGATAGGAATGTCACTCATGACCTTCTACTCGTCCTTCCATCGGACGAAAGAGGACTATATATTTACTTGCCCTAGACTGCCTATAAACTACAATGAAATAGATAAAATGAAGCTGTGAACAATTGCACGAATTCTTTGGAAGCTGGCTCAGGTCGGATGTAAGTTGGTGCCTAAGATTTAGTGAACATTATTCATCTATCACCCGATCATTCGACGTTCCCTGAAAACCTTGGTCGGTAATTATACAAAAACAATAATAAATCATTGGTTATGAGTGACTCTTAACTCTCTCTCTCTCCCATATAATCTAGCTGTTCATGAGGTCGTTATAAGGACCATAAAAAAATATATACTCCACTCTTCATTTCCCCAAATAACTTGGCTGTTATGGGGTCGACGTCGTTAAAGACTATTAAAAATAATAACTCTCTCTTTCTTTCTCTCTCTCTCTCTCTCTCTCTCATTGAATACACAGCTCAGCAACCAGACCTTGGTCACGGGGAAGCTTGGTTCACTGTCTATCGCGTCTTCCTCATCTTCTGGATCATCTTCGGTCTCGGCTACTACTTCATGATCCTCGCTTACTTGACACGCGGTCTGCGATCCAAGAAGCTGTTACAGCTCGAACATAAACTAGCCAAAAACCTCAAGGAGACACAATCTAGAGTCTGGCAAGGAGTCACTAGAGACATCGGCTACCTCAGGAGGGTACTCAACGAGGTCTATCTACAGAGGCTCAAGGTACGGTATTTTGAAAGATTTCCTTTGAAAATCCTCATCATCTGTTCACAAAAGGGGCATTGCAATGCCAGTCTTACAGTGCTGATTCTTCCAATTTCAATGTTCACATACAAGCATTCCATTTATTTTTTATAGTTGGTTTGACTACGAAATGTAGGCCTACTGATGAACATGATCTAATGATGAGTGAGGTTGTGGGATGACAAAATGAAATGTCATTCTATTAATTGTTTTGAATAATGATAAGGAAAATGACATGGCCAGTCGTTAAGGAACTATCCCAGTATTCACCTAATCGACAGAGGAAAACGATGAAAAACTTGTGCCAGGACGGCCGACCATGGCCGGAATCGAACCCCGGTCTCCTGAAAGACGGTTCAATGTGCTAGTCACTGATCCACCTGTCTCATTACAAAAATCCATCGCGCATCCAACGTATATCGCGGCATTGTAATATTGAGTAGTGGATTATTATTATTTATTAATTACATTAAATTCTGAGTTATCTGTAATTATAAGGCTATGTCAATGAATATACATGCTTATATAAATAGTCAATGTGAACCCAGAGCCATGTAATACCCAAATTTTCTCATAAGAGGGTCAACGGTTGGAATAAATTTAAAAAATATAAATTACCATAAAAGCAAGTTATATAAGATCAAACATACTAATCTAACAATGTGCTTCCAGCCGGTATACCGAGACGAGGACGAAATCCGCGCCACGTTCGACCCACGCAAGCGCAGTAGCAGCTGTCCCGACCTCTCGATCTCCATCAACGAGGACGAGGAGCGCACATACGGCGTGTGGCGACGCCGCGCCAACTCCGAGGCGCTCCACATATCCATGCCGCGCATCATGTCTGAGAACGACCTCCAGCGTATCGATAAGGACGCCACCTTCAGGACGGCGTCTCCCATTGAACCCGTCGACCTGCTTGTACACGTGGTCGAGGCGTTGGGATCGAATGGTTATATTAATGAGGACGATGGCGGCGGAATTGACGGGTTTAGCGACGAAGAAATACTTGCTAGTGAAGGTATGAGAATAATTCAGGTGTGAAAGAATACGATTATGGGTATAGGCCTACACCATACAGCATTATGGTATGACGTTGATAATATAATGGACACAATCTATTTGGAGTGTAAACTGTGTGTCTACAATGAATAATGAATATAGCACCACAAAGATCCACATTGAATTTTTACAGTAACGTAAAATGAAGCAATATATCAATATAAAATAAAATATTAAAGATAGCAATATCGCAAAAAAAAATAGCAATATCAAGTTCTTACAAAATGGAAGTGGACACAAAATTCCTATATCATTTCTCGATTTTTTTGGAAGAAAGAATATGCCTACATAGAAACAATGTTTGTGATCAAATTCACTAACTATATTGTATAGTTGGTATGGGTTAGATATGTTGACGATATACTCTTCTTCTGAGATTGCTGGAAACAGTAGGGGAAATTGAGATAATTGAGTAAAACATAAACTAAACTTGGAATATAATGACTTGATCCCGCACATCAACTTATGCACATCAAACTACAGATACAGAGTACCATCTATAAAACAATCTATATCCCTATATTTCGATCATCAATAATTATGTTGCGATGAAATATTCTACAGGTTGGAGTAGTATCCAAGACGACGGGTCACAACGTGCGCGCGCAGCTAGCGAGGTGCGCATAGCGATGGACGACGTCAGCATAGAGACGCCTGGCGACGCCCAATGGACGTGGAGTGGCGTACCGACGTCTAGGCACATTCACGAGTTGATGAGGGCCAGGCAGAAGAGGTGAGATGAGAGAGGGTATAGCGTTTAAACGAGGAACTATTATATACAACCCTAACTAGAATATATCTGGAATTCAATTTATAAAAACAAAACCATCACAATCAGTTTTATAGCAGAATCATAGCAAAATCAATTACGTCAATTCGAAATGAAAATTTCTAATCTTACCATCCAAAAAGTAATTCATGATAGGCCTAATAATATTACTCGATAATCGATATAAGCAAAAAGTAAATCTTAAAGTAATAATTTCAGGGATAGTGAATAATTAAGTTTTATTTATTTTTAATAACATCGAAACTTGATACAAAATCATTGTTCCCCTATTAAGGCCAAGGATGAGAGTAGGATCGTTTGAACGGGGCACCACAAGGGCAATCCCACCACCCCATAAATTATTAAACAATTAACAAAAATCAATTCAGTCCACTTGCGTGAAGATGTTCATTTATTCTTCTGTTTCAGACGCAATACGACGTTCAATGAAGAAGATACGAAGAGCACGAAGAGTCAGAGCCTTCTAGAACGATGGCATGCGAGTAAGCAGCGTCATAAGGCAAAGTCCCTTGGATCGTTGTTGTTGAATCGACAACGCAGTGGTTCATTACAACCTGCTGGTCCACCACCTGTATACACGCAACAGGTAAATTATGAATAGAAAATCAACTTCCCTTATAGTACAAGCACCAATGGGGAGAGGGAAGAGAAAATTTGTTATTTCTCTACGTGAAAAAAACTGTCCAAATCACTTGACAGTATTATTAGAATATGCATTTTGAATTAATTATTTCGGTTTTCAAATTATGTTGTTTTTACATTGACAACTGTCCTGAGTGATTTCTATATTGTATAACATTATTCTAATCTGAAACTTACATCTTGAGGTACTTTTCCGCGATCGAGTTTAGCTTTGTGATTTCGTGCGAAATCCTCTATATTGTCATTACAGCTACCACCTTCGAGAAGCTCTATATATCGTAAACATGGGATAATATTAGGCTCCGAAATTATAATTATATAATGCATATTATTTTGAAGGCATTGAAGATATAATCATATGCATGTACGTAGTAATCGCATTGTAATGTCTCATACCGGTTGAAAGTTGCACCAAAAATCTGAAATTTCTCTAACTGAATCACAATTAAAATAAATTCATGCACGGAGATACAAAATGATGCTGATTAACCCTGATCATTGAAATATTTAGAACTACAAGACCCACACAACTGGCGTTCGACCGACGATGCCTTCAATCGCCGACACTGGCGACGTGGACTCCATGCTCGAAGAAACCTCCATCGCCGAGTTCCTCCGTGCTCTGACGTCATTACACTCTCGTGTCGGCGCAGGCGCAGTAGACACGCATCAAGCCTCGCCTACATCCCGCTCGGCAGCGCTTCCGGCTCTACTCAGCCTGTTCTCACCGCTCCCTGGTGCCGTGCAGACCAACCGCAGGTGAGTACCGCGTAATACAAGCGGCCGTGAGTGTTCTTATACACAGGTGGAGGAGCCGGGTTAGGAGAATGTTTCTTTTGGTTGGTTTTCAAGTGGGACTGTAGTATGTCCATGCCACACGATGCTGAATGAAAGATATAGAATTTGAAAATAGGTTGGCTGTGTTGGATTTGATCTTGAGTTGTACCAATTTTCAGCTCCTTAAGGTGCTGAAAAATTATAAGGTACCATAATCATAAATCTAAGAGTACAAGAGAGATCTAAGAGTATCTAAGGTACAACTCCCCATAAGACCCGGTAATCTTACGACCAATCGATTTAAAACTCAGGCTAGGATTAGACAGATATGAGACCATATGTATAGGCACCTTAGTATATGACACCTTAGTATAGGTCTACATCAGAGCCCACCTTACACGGATATCGATCCGCATAAAAAGAATATAGGCCTAAAGGTGGGATAATGTTGAAAGATCCTAGGTTATAATGTATACCCCACTTTGACAGAATATTTTTTTTTCGTTGTTGCATTTTCCTAGTGGGCTCTTCCACAGATCAGCGGTTACATGTGCGATATTCCCTTTTCACAGGTTCTCACTACGTCGCGTCTCTTCGCCAATCACGGCCCTCCCCGGAGGTCACCGTCGTCCCTCTCTGCGATCCACAACAACCCCCACACCACCCCCAACGTCCGACTCTTTCACCCCGCCACCAAGCCACGGACGTCGGTTCTCGCTGCGCCATGCGACACCGCCCCCCAGCTACACGCCGCCGTCCTCCTTGGGAAGCGGACCACCCCGGCGCTCGTCACTCAAACCCACTGGCTCACCGGGGAGCTCGGGACGACATCAGTTTCCTAAGCAAGCCCCGCTCAGGCCACGGTTCAAGATAGGACCGTATAACGAGGCTGAGGGCCCGGCGCCTCCACCACTGCCTAAAGTACCACGAAGCAGACACGACACTTCGTGATAGCTCTGCGCATTATCATCTAGAATAGATGGTATTCAAGTATTCAATATGGTGTATAAGTAGGCTTAATATAACTTTCATAGAAATGTAAATCAAGAATGATATTGAATCGATAAGTGATGTGCGAGGGTGGAACTATGATGGCTTGAACGGTGCAATGCGATGATGAAGTCGCCGCATGTACTTTTTTGTGTAAAACGACCCCACCACCAGTCCGGTTATGAAGGGGTACGAATGAGTGAGTAGTGATGAAACGGCCATGAAGTGATGAGTTATGAGAGTAAAATAACGGTTAAAAACCCAACGGAACTTGAACCCACGCTCGTCTGGCTTGATATATAAAAACAGTGCCTTGAAAGTGTGAACCATACTGACAGCGGTATTATTTCTCTCAACTGATATTATTCAGTCATTGTTGAAAGAGAAAGACAACAATGAAGCCCAGTAAATATAAAACTATCACACAATCGTAAATTGCTATACGACAACGATCGATTTGTTATTTTGAACGAAGCCTACTGCGTTACGTGACATGCTGAACGAACTGATAGTTAGTGAATTAAACGACAATAATTAGCAGATTATCTTGTTATCACCTTTGGTTACGTAAGTTATGATCGTTCCTTCGAAGTTCGAACTAATAGACTAATAACTAATTGAAACTTAATTGAAGATTTAGTGAAACGGGCGTTAAAACAGAAGTAAAGGAAGAGTGTTCCTCCCGTCACGCTACTTTCCACACACCGTATTCGATTATTGTCACATTGTGACATTGTCGTAATGGTCTGAAATATAATTCTCGCTATCCCGACAATTCCGCGAATAAAAGGTGCAAATACAGTGCTTGTATTTAGGACTATAACTATCTATGATTATGAGAGTTAATTATTATAGCTATAATCCTAGTTTGTATACTAGGCCTATGTGCTTCTTTCAATGGTCGACATATAGACCTATACGTGTTGGTTGACTTTGCAAACATAATCGTTAACATAACTGCTAATCAGTATTTCCGGGACCAATAAGAGTTAGTGAATATACAGGGAACATAAAAAAATAAGAATGCGGGATACGACAATCAATCTCATATACCAACAATAAGTCGTTTATAAAGATTGTAACTTATTTGTTTGTACAATGGCTGGACCATATGTTAACACTCAGGGCTCTTCATTCCATAACCTAATTATATACTATCATCTGATAATTATGATGAAGTGTATCTTCAAAATGATGGGCGTTATATCTGTATGGATATAAAATTCTATAAGCATGTCAGAAAATGTGTTTCTAAGAAATGTATTTTTTATTCCCTGCAAATACATTTAATTTTGTTGGAGAAAAATCGTTTTTCATTCAAAAGTTGTATAAGTTGTGTATAATGAGATACTTTCATCCTTAGCCTTAATAGGAGAACAATGATTTTGTATCTACTTTCGATGTTATAAAAAAAAAAAAAAACTCATGTATTTCACTCAGCTATGCATGGGGAGGTCCCCTATAGTATTAGTCTTAGTCTTTATCTTTAGTATAGTCTTTACTGATTATAGGTGTAGCCTGGTTGCATGGTATCTACAGGTTAGTTGTAATCTGACCTCTTTCTACAGAAGGTCTGATTTTCTTTTGACTAATTATTGCTGCCCACCTGGCTGGTACAGATTGGAAGTGCTCTGGCACCTTTTGTTATACCTTCGTTAATATACCAACTAAATCATACTCATTCATGAACGAGATATAACGACATGAGTATTTATATATTTCATTCAACTGACCGGCGCAAAATGGCCTAGCTGTCAACGCGCCTCTAAACCGTAACATTCAATTCAATTCAACTGACCACTTTCGTTGAATTTACCCCTGACCTTAACCTCCTTAATCTATTATCGAATCTAAAATTATTACTACGAGATAGAGTCCGATTCTGGCGGAGACTCGGACTCGAAATTAGGTAGACTCGCACACCCGGCCCTACACACATAGGCCCTACCTAAATTGATGTTCAATATCATAGCTAAACAACTAAAATCTAGTTCGACATAGTTTGGCAAACTTTGGATCAAAAAAGGTAAAATCATTTGTATATGCCTCAGTAGACACCGAGCTTGCTGATTTTGTTCATTTGTTGTTAATGTGTAAATGTGTATACCAATTGATGATTTAGAGATATACTTTTTTCGCAATTGTGGTATCAATTACGAAGAAAACTACCTTTGGTCTAAAAAGGGGACAAAATACAACGTGAGTGAAACTTGGGAGATCCTGAGAACACCGGTACAAGATGTCCAAAAACGGGACGAATGGACGCCCTTCTACATCCATATGACAGATAAGTACGTACGCCAAACTGCCAGTCTTGGGATGTAAATAATGGCAACAATGTATAAATTCAGTGAATCGGTTCGTGGATCCTTGTTTGCACCGTGTTTAAAGGTTCACGATTATTTCCGACTTCTACCGAAGGAGGTTCGGAATGTGTTGTCATTAGTAGCAAATATGGCGACTGACGTGGAACCTTTACTGGAAAATCAATTTGATCGATTAAGTATTGCGTCTGAGGATAGTATTATTAGATCGGATGTGAGCAAGGAAGAAGAAGAATTAGTAGACGAATGGGGTTTTACTCTGAAAGATCTTTATCGGCTGGCAATTAGATTTTATAAAGGTAAGAAAGAACTCCCGGCTTGCCCCCTACATTCGCATAATCATTCACCCCCAATATCGATGTCTTTGTTTTGATGTACGACCCCACCTAGTTACTTGGGGTCTGTCATAAGTGTGTGCCGTTTGATTTGAGAAAGGTAATAGTTCATGCTGTCAAAAGTAAAAGAGTAGGACTACAAGTTATAGGCCTAGGCCTATTTGATGCGATGATGTGGAGAGTCTATGGTCGCACCCAAGGTTATTTGTATCCTATTCAGAGAGGACCTTATCACAGACAATTTAAATTTAAGGCAGGTAACCTGTCATAATATTCTGCAATTAGATTAGCCATCAGTGTGACATAAGACCTTGACCTAAATGTAAGCCCTAGGTCCAGCCCTACATCAGGAAGCAGTTGAGCCGTTGAAGTTGGCTCTACTGTCGAACTGTCAAACATTGTGACAGATTCCCCTAGGAATAGGCCCTACACACTTGTTTCTAGCCAACAGAGATGTAAACAGCTCTCTCACCCTGATAATGTACATGAATCCTGAATTTGACTAGTAATCATAGTACATTTCAATCTTTTTAAGAGTTCAAAGCATAAGGCCTCCACTCTATTGTTTTTATACCGGTACCATTGACGAGTTTTTGAACTAGGCCTACCGGTACCATGCCGGTACTCTTAGTTGTAACTTCTAGGCATATTGTTATTGGATTTTTTATTGTTGACTGTCTGAATATCATGTAATTGATCAATTTAAGGATAATAAATATTATTATTATTCAATATTCAAACCCAATCGCCAATGTGTAAGGATAGGTACAACAGCGGAAGAGACGTTAGTCGTGTGGAATGTTCATTTCGTCTCTACTCCTGAATCAATTGTGGAGCCTTATAACTGTGAATACAATACAACTAAGCATTTATTCCTATCATTTTATTACAGAAAAGGAAGGCAAAGCTATCCACTTATCGTACCAAGAAAAGTTGAAGTTAGTGGCTTACAAATGTCAAGTAAGCCACGGCAATTATGCAGATAATCAGGATAGTTTATCACCGCTAGGCGTCTTGGATGTAATTGGTCGGGATCGTAGGCTAGCATGGCAGACTCTTGGAAACTTATCAAAAGAAGAATCGATGATCGGCTTTGTTGAACTATTAGACAAATCTTGTCCTTTGTTTAAGCCAAGCATTGAAGCTAATAAGCGTGATATAGAAGAACGATATAGAATTGCGTAAGTATGGATTTTCAGTTGTTGTAAACTAGTGATATTGTCACCAAATATAAATAATTGGGTCTAAGTATATAGGCTGCTGTAGACCTACTTCTTTGCCGCAGTTGAAAGTTTTTCAGTTTCCGAAAAAGTCTAGAACACATAGATATATGAACCATTCAAATCAAAATCATTCGTTTGACCTGTGAAGCATGCCAATTAAAGTCAGCTTGCCAAAAGCCAATTGAAGCTAACAAAGTGGTGAATTGTGATGAATAGTGGCACACTCTTATATCAATCTGCCTTGAAACTGTATACTTTTGGAGCGCAATCATTTGAGCAACTTCTAAAAATAATAATGTCAAAATTTGGAAAAACCAATATGAATGAAACGAATCTGGGTTATGAATAACCCATAGGAAACTTTGGTGAAAACATTTTCTTCAAATGATTTAAATTTTCACGGAATTGGATCACAACGATCATCACATTATTCCGTAGTTTTATCTAGGCTGAATCAGATCAGTCGTGGAGTAAGAATTGAAAGACAATTATTCTAGATCTATTTAAACTATTAAAAGGATCAATGAAAGATGAATCCAAAGCAATTAAAATGTCCAACGGTAACCTCGTTTAGAGCTGCTTCACCAGGGCAGTGAGTGATTTGAATCGGTAGTTTCAAATCAAGGTGTCTGTGTAGTGCTTAGCTCCCGAGTAGGTCTACATTACAATATGAATTGGCGCTCATCTTACAACACATAAATGTTGTGTTTATCTTGTTTTAATAAATAATAAATAAGCCTAATGTTCTGTATCCAGCCGAGAAGAGGAAGCTAAACAGAAAATAGAAAACGAACGAATTCGCATTGAAGAGGAAAAGAAGCGGAAGGAGGAAGAGGACCAAGTTAAACAGGAAGCACAAAGGTACTTTGAAATCAAACCTCACATTTCACGCCCATAAACAGCAAGGTTAATGGATGTCTTATTGGTCAATTAACTCATGGTGGCAAATCATTTAAAGACCTTGGCTTGAATACTGTAATCAGTTGTAGAAACAGAATGTAGAGGTGGCATTCTGCTTAAACTGTTTAGGTGTTGGAATCGTTTAGTTTGGAAAAAATTATATACGCCTACCACAGCTGCTGTCAACAAGGTATAATACTGTATATATATATATATATTTCGTACCCTACACCCCTACACTACCCTACACTGCGTTTCATATACTTACCGGTATTGATATTTTCTCTGAACCTGAAAGGTACATGCAGTCTGTCTAGGCTGACTATTGACAGCCTATAATTATATTGGGCCAAGTAATAAACCTAGTCCCTACTATAAAAACAAATGTCAAGTCTCACATTATTAATTTTGTTGTCATTACTGCTTCATCCAGTTGAGGAAGTGTCAAATTTATATTGTATCAAATGTGGACATTTAATTCGAGTATGTTCAATAATGAATGAATCTCTGTTTTGTAATATTAGCAAGCCTTTATTCTAATCTCAATATAATGTAGTAAGTACTGTAATATAATAATATAGGCCTAATGTAGTAAGTAACTGATTTGATTTTGATTATTTATTGTGGTGAACAGTTAGGCCTACTTGTGTTACAAAGTTAGTCCCGATATATATAAATACAATAAATGGTCTACCAGTAGATGGTTATCAAGTTTTGAATATTGTAACAGTCATATTGTAGGCCTATATCAAAGATTTGTCTATTAAATGCAACACTATATATGTAGTGCTTTCCGCGCAAACAATTACGTGACCACTTGTTTTCTCTTTCAGACGTCAGATCCAAGACGCGCTGAACCAGCAAACGTACTTACAATTCAAGTCCTACTCGGAGCAACAATTTCCCGGCAACCCAGAGCAGCAAGCGGTGCTAATCCGACAATTACAGGAGCACCACTACCACCAATACATGCAGCAGCTGTGTCACCAGCAGGCCACCGTCGGGTCAGAGGCACCAACTGAACAGACAGAACTGCTCAGCAATGGGTCCCTGGTCACCGAGGGGGAGGAGTCTGACGAGGAGGCTTCGCAAGGTAAGTGAGAAAGACATGTTGGCATGAGTCAGGTGGTTTTAGCACGAGGGTCAGTGAGGCCCCTCTACGGTTTTTGCTCGTAGTTTCGGTCCGTGTTATAGCTTTCTCTTGCGAGGAATACAAAATTGACGGGATTCTTATCGGGAAAAGTGGTGATTTCTTATAAAATTGGGTTTTGTAGATCCTAATTGTTATAAATTCATTCAATTCATTGTTCCGGTGTCCGTTCCAGTTTGGATGAACGAGGGTTTACTGTAGCGTTGTTGTTCTGAGACTAGTACCGGTATATCAATTTGCCAGTGTGCTGAAACGACCTACCATGACACCAGGGTTTAATTCCAGCCATATAGACCTATCATTCTGGATTGCAATTTTGTGGGTTTCGCTGAAGGCCTAGTCGTTGAAGGGGTGATTCCTCGAGAACAGGACTTAACCATTTCCTTCCCACTATCCAAAGTACCGGTACCTACTGAACTAAATCTTTCATCCCTTCTTCCCATCATCTTCTCATCATTCACCAGTTCCAATACTAATATAATAAACAGTTGAACGAGTATGAACGAATAAATGAGGTAAATGAGTATTCTCTGATAGGCGTATTACTCTGAGTAAGTAGGTTACGCCAAACTTACTGGTGGGTGGCTGCTTACTGTCAGACTGTTTTTCAAAAATTAAAAAGAGAATTTTGGTTACGCATCATAAATGTGATATTTTATTCTTATGTAGGCCTAAATGTATTTGCACACAGATGATTATAATTTCTTTTGTGACTAGTTACCATCTCCCCATAATAAATGTTTCACGTTAACCATTGATTACAGCGTCTATGTGGACTCGTAAGGACATCAAGGAGTTTAAGGATTCTATACGTAAAGAAGGAGGCGACGCCATCATCAAGGTCGGTCACGGCGAGACGGTCACGGTGAGAGTCCCGACGCACGAAGACGGGACGTGCCTGTTCTGGGAGTTTGCGACGGACAGCTACGACATAGGCTTTGGCGTCTACTTCGAGTGGACCAAACCAGAGACGAGTCAGGTGTCGGTGCACATATCTGAGAGCGAGGACGAGGAGGAAGAGGAGGAGGATGAAGACGAAGGTACGATTGTGACGACTGTCACTTTTATAATCTAATGCAATGGTTTCAACTATAGCTAGTATTTTCCCAACAGTATTATGATATTTTGTTTCATAAAATTATACATACAATCAATTTTGTAATTCATTTTGTTCTATTGATATAGTCCTAGTGTAGCCTACTAATTATTTACAGTAAATTCCAATTGAGGCAGCCCATACATTATAAGATATTAATGGAATATCTAGAATAAAATGTAAGTTACAAGCTGGTAGTAACCTTAACCTACTGCGGCTCGATGGGGCAACTAGTTACCTTCTCGTGCGTCTGCCCGCAGAACTGTCAACCGACGACCCTGAACGTGGGGCGCACAGCGGCGCCACACCCAAGGTGATCGACCTGACCCTGCGCCCGCCCACCTCCGTCATCGTCCCCGTGTACCGTCGGGACTGCCAGGAAGAGGTGTACGCAGGAAGCCACGTTTATCCAGGACAGGGAGTCTACCTGCTCAAGTTCGACAACTCGTACAGCTTGTGGAGATCCAAGACCCTCTACTACAGGGTTTACTACACGCGGTGAAGCCCACGGTTGCGTGTGGAGCTCACTGTTATGAGCGGTCAGCAGGTAATAGTCTACTGTGGGGTTTACGGTGCACGGAGAAACGAGTTTTTGTGTTCTGAAAGTAACACAATTGATTCGAGGAGTTATTAGCATACACCTGTTGCATTTGTATGCGATTGTGACTGACACACACTACGCGCAACACTCGAGATATCTATTGAGTCATTTTGTATTTCGAGTAATTCATACCCGATTTCTTCGGTGAATTCAAATATTTCGTAATATTTCGTATTAGGTTCAAATGCCTCCGCTAGGATCCATTAGCATAAAACGGTCTCAAGCTAATTGTAATTATTAAATTATTGTATGTTACGATGATGAGCAGTAATATGTCGGAACCTACTTACCAATCTTACTTATGAGAATTATCTAGGGAATGCATAAAATTGATGATATGTTGACTTTACTCTTGACAGTGCTCTAGACAATTGTCTCAATTGGACCTACAACACTGAATAGTATGAGCAAAAATTTTAATTAAATTGAAATGTGGACACTCAAGATTGGGTTACTTTTTAATCGATGTTGGATATTGGCATGCAGTTGAGCATAAAGTGTTTACGTATTCATCTTACGGAAGGGTTCACACTCCACAACTCTACCGTATTTTATACACCGATCAAATCCGATCTCCTTTTAATATTGATCTGATGAGAGTGCTGAATGTAATTGTCAACAAATGCAACAGTGTGTGTTGTTATCAAACGTGTGTTGCGTTCTTTGCTGAAGTGAATAGGCTGGATGGTTTCGCACGCTCATTCTGTCGTGACTTGTGACATATTTTAGGCACAATGGCCTAGTCACATCACAACGCAAATCGTTGAATCGATCAAACTTACATTTCGGTCTCCGTATCGTGTCTTTCTTTGAAGTCGATTATCGTGACGAAAGTGTAAATTTGAAGTCGATTTTTTCCAATAAGTAATTCTATTCCGTGGTCGAAACTACCCAAATTATGACATCTCGATGGCGGCATGATTGTCGTGTTGTAGACGCGTGAAACAGCCAGCCTGTCGCTGCATCAGCTGAGTCAAGTAATCTATTGTTTGGTTCAATTGCTAGTCCTGGCAAGCTATGTTAGTCAAGGATGTCTACCAGTCTCCCCTCTCCCCTCCCCTCGAGTCAAAATGTCAGTACGTAAGCAGGTGTGAGCTACGATTCTCGAGAAAATGTCTTCACAGAATAGTTCAGATGCTGTTTCATCCAGTTATCTTAGAACTTTGTTGTTGACGTTTTAATTAATTTGATTATCAGTAGATATTAGTTACAAGTGCGTTGTATTTACAGATTCATATGTAAACAATTCGGTATTAGGACCCAAGTCTACATTGATTTTTCCTAAGCTAGCATCTCTTGAATCCACACTGACCTGAAACTAATTGTTTTCAATTAAATGTTCGAATTGTAAGTCAATTTGTTAGTCAATGCTGTTGACATGCTACGAGGTAGCGTAACTTGAATCATCCATTTTTTAATTAAAGAGATTGGCCATGAGTAGCTCGATCACGGAACCACGTGATATCCAAACGTATTCTCTACAATCAGTTAGACAAGACCCACAGTGCAGCCAACCCTATAAATTAAAACTAAACGGGTCTCAGTACGGTTTGTTGGCAGAATTACTGTTGTGTAAAATTACGTAAAATATTTAGATTTTTATTCATGAATAAAGATATCTAGGCCTACCGGTATTCTACTTAAAGACAATGCTTTATATTTTTGAGTCCGGCCTAGCTGTTATTCATGCATTCAAGGTGTTTACCTCGGTTTTCCAAGAGCGGTAGCCACATGATGTAGTTTGGTTGGCCGTGTAGTTCAAACGTAGTTCAAATGTACGTGTGGCTACACTGCTTTGCATAGCGATGGCTGGTCGACATCCTGACGTTAGTTATTCAGCTTACTTTGAATGTACGTGGATTATTAATAATTTAGAAGTAGTTCCCTGATTCTAACTCGTACGTTCTTCGGACATCCCATGCCACACCGGAGAGAGCTATTGAGAATCTAATGCAGTTGACATTCGTGAGTTTAAAGTAGGGTTGTCACCCAGTAGCGATTAATAATCGAACGATCAGCTGGTAATCGATTAAAATCAATCAATTAATTATTCACTCGTGCAGTATATACATTTTTCAACTCTGTTCCAAGCATTGCATGCGGTCTAGTTGGTGAATTGTATTTGTATACTCTGTGGGTGGTGCAATGCCATTGGCTGGCATTTTGGTTTCAATCAATCCAAGGCTGCTTGTTCGATAGTTTCACAATACAGTGTTGACTCTTGACCAATTGTAGCACTTATTATTTCCAAATGGACCAAGAATCTTGCAACACTGTGAGTGGTATAAATATTGACTTTGTTGGGTTTCTAAGAGCGGGACTGCATTCAATAAAATCGGGAAATCGGACTAAAATCTCTCCGATAAACTCAAAAATCTGAAATTGTCATGTACGCTGCTTTTAACTGATGTCATATTGCTTTCCAACATCATCTGTTACCCAAACTGAATTTTATTATTTTAATCAATAATAATGGTGCATTTCATCATTTTCCCACCATTTGCTTGAGTTTGTAAGACTCTGGAATAAGGAGGCTATGTCACAAGACAGTTACGAGAAATCTGTTATTCATATTAGAAGATGACTTTGTCTAATAGGAGAGATATTCTAATACAATATTTGTCAAGTGAAACTCGAGTTATAGAGATTCACGATACAAACAACGGATGCGGAAATAAAACGATCTCGGCTTCTCCACTGATCTCTATCAACATTATGTGCATACCGTATGCGGTAAGAGAAGAGCTGGGTCTAATATTTCTGCACTGGGCCTGTCTGCCATCTTCATGTACTAGGCCTACTGACGCAGTTTCTCATGAACTCATTGGTTGGTTTACGGGTGACAATAGCTGGTGGTTCAAGATGGCCAAAGGTTGCTCCACTGGTTGAATCCTTAGGCTCACTGAGGTGGCATCACTCGCTTACGGGTGACTCCACTCAAGGTAATAGATATCAGTGGCTTTCTCTGATGTGACATTGGCTCTGTGATTTGGTATCGCTTTACTGAATCAGTTCAACTTTATGAACTACATATAGTATGTGCAAGCATGTACAATACGCACTACAAACAATGTAGACCTACCGGAACAACCGTTGCGAGTTGTTACCAACCGAACAAAAACTGGTCTCAATGTACAATTATTTTGTTATTCCCACGCAAGTTATGTAATTAGATTGTACGATAATGTAGGCTTAAGTAATTATACTGTAATAACTAATAACAAATTAGTTGTGATTAAGTTTTGTCTTAATGTTTTGAGTTGCCAATGCAAGGAGCGCAACATTGTGCGCACAAAGTACTTTCGACCAATCATGCGATTGCGTTTTGATCGGCTTGAAATCCAGTGTAAATGGAGATGGTTTCTGAGAGAGATATATGTTGGTTCAGTTTTTTGGGGTGGCAAAGTTGAGTATATAAATACGTACGTATATTATATATAAAACTAATTGGAGTATCAAAAATAGGACGAAGTATTAGTAAAATAATTATATTGCGTCTTCCGAGAAGTCTGTTAATAAATGAAAAGTTTCTATGTTTTCCCTTCAACATTTCATCATTATTTTGGTACCTCACATTTCCCTTTTTCTATTAGTTCTAATGTTATTAGTTACATTGAAACCTCTATGCATCGTTCCCGGATCCGTCGTTTTCCTGCTTGTATCATTAATTTTTTCTCACCCCATTCACGTAGGCCTAGAAGTGACTAGGTAATGTTGAATTTTTCTGGATGGATCGTTTTCCATCCGTTTACTTTCCTGGTCTGTTGAAAAACGATTGATAGAGGTTTCACTGTATAGTAAAATGCTATTTACCACATAATGTGTCACATAGCAAGATCAATGAAGAGTGGAAATTGTGTTATATATTTACTTTTCGATAGTGGTGGAAGTATAGTAGGTCTAGTTGCATGCGAAGTAGGCCTACACATGAAAACATTTTTTACTATAACGGAATACATTAATCTGTAACGGATTACAGTAAACTTCAATCTTTTTGGGTACAAAGATCATCCTTGTGGTGCCCCATTCAAATGATCGTACCTTGTCAATGAAAAGAATGTTGTATTGATACTTTTTTATGTAGACTAAGCTTGTTATCAAATGACATTTCACTCCATTTCAAATAATAGTTGCATAGATAGATAATAGTTCAAAGTTGACAATTGGCTGACAGTAGACAAAATTAAGTTATGATAAAAAAAAACTAGAGGTAGGCTAATTCCTTAACTAAAGGAACCCTTGTTGCAGCAACCACTTCGAATACAGTCCTATTGTTTAGAGTTACCGTAATTGTACCTACTGATGATTGAGTAGGCCTATTGACTTTTTAATTACTGTTCAAGATAGGAAAAAAGTACCGGTATAATGTAACCCAGGGTGATGACAAGTTCACCCTGCTAATTATTGCTTTAAACAAATACAGAATAATTATTATCAGTTCATATAACTTGATCTTAGTCCAGTATCCTTTCAACAACAACAATGGCAATAGGTCTCATCTTTCTTTATTTTCATTGTTGTTGGTAGAAGAAAAATTGGCGTATAAGTGGGATACAAAATATGGTAAAATATTACAGTAGACCTATATTGAGATTTGAGACCGTAACCTTGTTATTATCATGTGTTGCCATAGTAACCAGCTCTTTCAGCAAAAGTAGCCTATCGATGAACTACCGGAGCCTTGGAGCTACAGAGAACTAGTCCATTATTCATGTAAGTAAATTGTTGCAGTAAGAATTCTGTATCCTTTTAAGAATAATGATAAAACACTTCCCAAACATGGAGTTCTCAACAACGAACACATTGCAGATACCTCCTCATTTGTGCAACGTATTTCCCTGCTACACTCGAATAAACGAGTCTTTGACATTAATTGGTATATTATAGAAATGTGCATTGATCATGTTGGCCCGAGTGATTGGCTCGTGAACTCGATACAGCTCAGGAAATAAATAACTTGCAATGATTGTATGTTAATGGAGAATGTTCCACAATTAACGTGGCACATATTGAAATGGTGCGCTCCGCTTACATCTTGTCAAAAAAAATTGCAACTAGTTTTAAATGGAAGTCTAGTTCACACACGCAAGACGAGCAAGTGAAATATCAGCTCTACTTGAAAATGATTACACAAATGATTGTTCGACCTTTATTTCTAGTAGATTGAAATCAAGATATTGACAATCAAGTTAAATAATATTGTTTTGATTACAGTGAGTGAAGAAGAAGATCCAAGGGACATACAAAATATTATATAAGGTTCTTTTAACTTACAATAATTATTGTTAATGTCCCTGCAACTGATCAGAATGAGAAAATTATAAAAACGTAACATAAATACTGTATTTATGCCCACTCGGCAGTAAACCTATTTTCATTTTATTAATTGTACATTGCACCTTCAATTGGGTAAAAGAAATTGGAGAACTTTTTTCTTCATGAGAACTCATAATGGGCCTTAAAACTTGATATTTTGAAGGCAGTTATAGTGATGTCGGTTCGGAGTCAAGACGTTTCAACAAACGTGAGCTACGGCTCTAGCCAGGCCGGCAGTTTTTACCATTTATCTGTCGTTTGAGGATGTTTTGAACGTAGTGTGCGCGGAGTTTGAACTCGTACAACGTGGTTATCATGTTCAGGCAGTTAGAGCAAATCTTATCCGGTGTCGTTTCCGTGCGTTCAGCCAACACCTGTACATGAAGAACAAAAAATAAATGTGATAATGTACAGCAACCCTTGGTCATTAACTAGAAAATATAAATCATCAATTTTAGAACAATCTCGAATAAGCTCTACTATCAAAGAAAATCTATGACCAATCACAAAGCCGTGGTGTGCTTTCAAGTTTCCATGGAGTAAGTACTGTAAATTGTAGCGTTTGAAACTGTGGGCCTGTTATAAATACTAGCGATAAGAAAAAGTGATCAATCTTAATTCTGTAGGCCTACCGTAGTGGTGGACCTAAATTATGAGACTTACGAGACTTTGGTCAAATTGGAGAACTTAAGGTGAATAGCAGAACAAGCACCTACAGCCCTGTATCATTGAGTTCTTAACTTAGAAAATCAATGCCTGAACTGATCAGGCAACCCCCCGGGAAATTCCCAATTTCATAATAGTCAACTTATAAGTTATAATCCACAAACTAAGTTGGTATGCCACGTTATATCATTGCTACTTTTTAAAGCAAGTTGGACCAACTCACATCCAAGCTTAAAACACTCTTGATTTTCTCTACCAGCCCAGCCTCTCCTGGTGTAATCGGAACGTCATCAAAGATACCAAGGTTTCCTTCTTTCATGCAGAAACGACATTTCGAAGCCAAAGCTCGACGCATTACTTCCAGCTTGGCCCTATAAGAGAAACACATGAAACCATAGTCAGCATACCATACTTTATTAGACGGAACTAACTTGATTCAGAACGGGTTAATGATTACGTACGGTATTAGCACGATCACGTGACTTCACTCCTGAATTGTAATCAAGCCTCTAAATTGAAAGGATATATTCAAGGAAGTATTTTATACCTCGAACTCGTGGTGTCTATAGTGACTTACACGTGCCACACCCCTTGCCAGTACTACTTTTCGATTTTTTAAGTATTATTTAAAAACTTTTAGCGATAGGTTACGCCTATGAGACAGTAATTTTTCTTTATCCTCGAACGTTTGGATTAACATCATGAAGCCGATCTATAGCCTTGTTTTATGTGGGGGAGTGGTTCGTAGAATCCACTATAGACTCCACGGGTCCGTGGTAGGAAGGTCTGCCTATATTTAATGTGGGCCAGGGGTCAACCAGATGGTGATAATACACAATAAAACAAATTTAGTAGTCGAGTATAACAAACATAAGACTACAGCTTATAGTATGCTACAGCCTATATGGCGTATATAGGTCTTGGGCTCTAGGCCACTGATTGGCACATAGGTTTTATTCCAGAAACTCTAGGCTTAGGACTTGCCGAATTATTTTAGAACATTCAATCATAGCTAGTCCTACAACAACTTAATGTAATGAGACGGTTGGTAGAGTCCAGATACATATGAACCAAACTCACAAGTAGATTTCTAATAGGCAGCTGCCTAGACCTACATGACAAGTAGGCCTATAGGACCTAGAAGCATTGAGTTGCTAGAAGTAAGGTTAGGCCTATATAGACCCAAATAATTACAATACCTGAACACGGAGTTGAGTTTATTATACTGACGAGTGTGAGGTCGGCGACATTCATTATTACTACGCTTTTGTTTCGGCATTTTGTCTGTAACTTATAAATGCCAAATACAACTCAACACACAAGTATGACACTCAAATTTTCTTCAATGAAACTGACGAATATTGACAAATGACAGCAGATATATTGACAGTTCTTAGGTAAACATTAAAAAACTGTTGTCACAAGCCAAACGGTAGGGTTGGTGCTAATGCTCCTAACCAGTCACGTGGGCTTCCTAATCTATCCACTCCAACATCTTTGACCATGCTCCAAGTCCACCAACCATTGTTTTCCGTATGACATTGTGGCGCATTGATTAAAGCGTTTAATGTTAGAATAATGTTATGCGAATAACGTTTTTTTTATAATGGCATATTTAAGAGTTTATCACAAAATGCTGAAGGATTTGTCTTTTCGAATTTAAAAATGAGAAAGAGCTACCTAAGGGCGCTTCCCTTTTTCTAAAATTGCTACTCGAAAACTTGTTTACTACATTTTTACACAAGTATTATTTATTATCAGGATATAAATTCTACAAAAAAATAAGAATGAGTAGTTTGTAAAATCTTTGGACTTTCGCTGAATGGGAGCTTTCCACGTGATGTTAGTAAGTGACTTGGGGTGGATAGTTTTCAATTTTTATTCGTGAATATTCTATTCGTAATAACGGCAATGAATGCACTTTATTAATAAGCATAGTAAATATTGATCAGTGTTTGACTCTTCGTGTGTGTACGTCTGTCTCGTGCGATCATCTTTTCATGGATGGGCGTTTATACTGTTCAAGGTAACGTTTGAATGACTAGTCTTGTATGCATGTTATGTAAATAATAGGGTGGTTGATTATATACCCTATTGACAATATTGTCACTTTGTATTTTCTGTTCGGTCTACACTCTACAGTTAATGGTGCTTTCAACTATGTGGTAAATTTTAGTTTTACACTATTTGTATCACATACATATACTGCTATCAAATGGTTTACCAGTAGGCACATATAACCTTGCATGTGGTCTACCAATTGTATTATCCCTGTTAACTACCTCTTTGGTATTGTCATTAGTTGGATGATCGAAGCGAAGACTCAATTGTATCGTAGGCCTACTCGAAAAAAACCAAACATGTTTTTTTTTCGCACTCCACAGGTCAAACAAAAGTACAGATTCAGTTGAAACTTGCAGGGCCTACACAAGTGTCATCATCTATTTCGATAGGGTATAGTTTTAAGGAGCAATCGGTTGCACTACTTCGTAGAAAATCCATTTAGAAGTATTTTAAAACCCCGTAATAATATAGCTCGCGGAGGGGAAAAATTTGAGAAAATGCTTTCTCCAATACATTTTAATATTATAACGATACATAATATATTCCGAAGTTTTTCACATACATCGGATCAGCCATTTTGATATAATAAGAAATTATAGTGTAATTTTGGTACATCAATCAATTATAATTATTATAATATAAAGCTATAGCTATTAAGAAACAATAAGAATTTAAACAACAGCTCTAACCAATCAAAATGTTGAATGATTAAAATGAGTAATGAATAGAACAGGAATGCAATGACATAATTGTTTTGAACTGTTGGTGCACTTATAGCTCTCTATTACATTTCATATAAATATACCTATTTCGCTCATCCAACAACTCACATGCTGCATTTCCTATGGTATTCGTATACTTGGGCCCTATGGAGCTGTCCATAAATTATGATATGGAACTACCGGCCCTATAGGGCAGGTATTACGGAATCTATAGGTAAAAAGTAGGCATTGCTGTAGAAAATTAACAAAAACTACAAAGGTCTTCGATGAATAGTTTGACTATTTATTTTATTTGTGCCATAGATATTTTACTTAATTAGTAATCTACATGGTAATGGTTGTGTTTTATGGTATCAGTCCCTATACTGAAATATTATTAATATATAATGTAAGTATAATAAAATACTTATAAATTAGACATATATAAGTATTTGATGAAAATTTATTGAACAATACGTATAGGTAATTAAATGGTTACAACATATTACAATAACTTTGTGATTACTATGGAAAAGTCAGAATTGTAATAATCAGATAAATCAGCAGCCACCAATGAATTCCATCACAGAAAATTCTATTAGAACTGGACAAAAAGAATGTAGTCCTATTATTCTTAATAGGTCCGAAATTTTCTCTATTTTTTCGCAATTTATTCACTCCAATCATTTCCGTCTCGATCCACTCTGCGAGAATAGCAGATAGTAAAATGTATCCGGATTTCGACGAACAAAATAACGCGTCGCCATTCCAAATAGAAATGCCCAACAGTTTCACATGAGTGTTTGCCCTGACGACGTTGCAAACAAGAGGACCTCCGTCGTCACCGCTGCACGGCGTCCAATCAGCTATTTCATCCGCGGAGTTATTTCTATCAGCAGACTTTAGATGTGGAACGTTCTTTCCAGGACAAATCTGAACAACAGAATAGTTGGGACTAGTGATGGGTAAATTCCAGGAATTTAAAATTTGGGGAATATTCCCAAAATGGGAATTTTCAGGGAATATTTTTTTCTGCTTACTTACACTCAGTAAAGTATGAAAAAGGAAGGATACAAAGAAGTAAGAAACTATAGAGCCTATACTTAAATTTTTGGTGTAGAATTTTTGGTGTATGGAGCTAGTCTTTATGAAAAATAATCACAAAACATTACATAAAAACAAAAAAGGTACTACAAATCTTCTCATCTGAGGCCTGTCAAGATATTTTGACCACCAAAAGTACGGTCTTGGATTCTGAAAACCCACCATTTGAAAAACAAATGAAAATAAATAAAAATAATATACACATAGTAGGCAAATTGCTGAATTATCTGATTAATTTTCTACCTGCTGAACTCATTTTTCAAAAAATAAATTCCCTGATTATGGGAATTTATTCAAACATAGGAAATATTCCCGGGAATAATTCCTACTAGCGGGAACATTCCCTGGGGAATATTCCCATGCGCCCATCACTAGTTGGGACACACCACGATTGTCACTTGAAATAACGCCCTGAAGTCCATGTCAAGGAGAGATAAGTCTGACGTCAGAGCTTTTTTCCCCGCTACGTTACCCTCACTACTGACTTCGTTGGGGTCCGAGGCTATCGGAGGGATGGTGGTAGCTGAAAGGACGTATTACCTGCGCTGTTGGAGTAGTCGAAGTCAGTAGAAGGGGTAACGTAGTGGGGGGAAAAGCTCTGACGTCAGACTCATCTCTCGGTGACATTGACTTTAGGCATCCAAAGGACCATATGGGACTTTAATTCCTTAATATTCACTAGAAAACCTAAATACTATGACAATATGAGAGGGGATTGGTCTAATGTAGGCCTACTTAAAATCAACTGTACTAGAAACCAACTGAACTGAAAAAACGACCAGCTGTGCTATAATGTTTAATTTCTCATTCTAAATGTAAAAACGTACCGCCAATGAACTGTAGTCTGCTTTGGGAGTGCAGGTCAAGTGTGGTAGCGCGTCGACTTCCTTGTAACGAAGTATATTCTCTGAGGAAATCACGGGACCATTATCATTCAGCTTTTCCCCCCAACCGAAGATCAAGCACTTC
Source organism: Brachyptera putata (assembly GCA_907164805.1). Classification (NCBI taxonomy): domain Eukaryota; kingdom Metazoa; phylum Arthropoda; class Insecta; order Plecoptera; family Taeniopterygidae; genus Brachyptera; species Brachyptera putata. The sequence continues at coordinate 8,784,961 of OU015467.1, forward strand.
CTGTATATGAAAACAAGCATTTAAGAGAACAACAAGTGTTTTCATCGGATGATCGGTCCATGGCATCCCATGAGGAGGTTATGTTGATTTTGTTGTTCTTGCGCGAACTGACGACTGAAAGATGGGCTTGGCTTTTCAATCGGCCACTTAGATCTATGTATTTTGTAGTCATTCAGAGATAACCTGATTGGATATCTCTAATTTACCACAGTTCAAACACCCCACTTAATTGCGTGGGTGTTACGTTTTGCTACGTAAAAAAGCCAGGGGTGGGTGCCAGGGGTGCATTCCTGTACAAGATAAACCCAGTCTCAACTTAGACCCAGAGTTCAAGAGGGCTATGTATGGGCTATTGATATAGGATAATACCGCTTTTCTTGTTTTTTGGTATTATCTTATATATAAAAAGCTTGTGTCACATGTTAGAGGATGAACTCCTCCGAAACGGCTCGACCGAGTGTCGTGAAATCCCTCACGCACATTCGATAGGGGTGTTAGAAGGTCCTAAAGTATACCAGATCTTCCGCCAAGCTTTCTCCTATGAGTAATATCCTAAAATTGGCACTTCAAGGACAACACCAGTAATGACGTTGTCCCCTGACATTGACGCCGTTGGTCAATGTTACTCACGGTTACTCACCATTTGCGCGGCTACACGCTAGATAACATAACAACCAACATTCACTACAAATCACTTCGATGGCAGAACAACGTTTGCCGAGGCAGCTAGTTTTCACTAAGATCAGATTCAAGTACATGAATACGCCCCATGGAGTTTAAGGCGGATTTCAAGTCTTTGATCTCTCCTGATCTCAACTGCGTACCTGAGTGCTGTATCCTCTGGATCAAGGGCCGCCATGCGGACTATGTTGACCACAGAACCGTGGTGGACCTCGAACGGTTCACGCAAGTGTAGCAAAGCCACGTTATAGTGAAATACTTCCGATGCCTTGTCCAATAAGATGGAAATACGCTCAGCTTGAGGGTGAAAGATTATGTTCTCCACGATACGAGACTGGGGATTCTTGTTAATATCGGCAACTGGAGGGAAAACATTACATTAGGTTTGAGAGGTTATAGCAACTAGAGGCGATGGGGGGGGGAGGAGGGGCAAACAAACCAAAACTGAGGTTGTGATTGGTATAAAGACAATGTAGGGGACAAAGTGCTGAGAGGGACATTGTTATGAACTTATTACAGCAGTACGGAAGTTGGGACCATGGATGAAAGATATGCTTTCGAAAGGTATCTTGTGTGTGTTTTTGTATCTAAGTGTGTATGTGACTAGTATATCATATATTAGATAATACACATAGTATGTGTATTATTTAATATATCATGTACGGTACTAGATAATACACATACACACAAGATACAAAAACACATACAAGTTTTTTTTTCGAAAGCATATCTTTCATCCATGGTCCCAACTACCGTATTGCTGTAATAAGTTCATAAGAATGTCCCTCATCTATATGATGTATCCGGTAATCCGGATTGTAGTTATAGTAGTATTATAGTATATCTTTCGTCTATGCCTGTAACATTATCGTTTGCTCAAACAAGATCGGGCAGTACGCTGTCGGACTAGCTCTGCTGATGTATCGATACACTATAGCTAGAGCACACCCCAATAAATCAATTGTCAGCCCATTCGTACACCTTTGTCCAACAGATGCATATATATATATATATATATATATATATATATATATATATATACAAAAAAATGAATAGTTCATATTTTCTTGTTAGTTTTGCTTTGATGAAGCGTTTGTTTTATGATATATATATATACGTACAAAAATTCTCGTTGGCGTCTGGTAACTTTGTGGAGTCTACAAGACCCCCAAATACCCTGTACTCGGTGGGGGGCAGCTTTTGATCTATGCAGTGCGACGCAGTGACAACCCACGCTGGGTCTGAAAACCATAACATTGAGAGATCTATTAACTTACTGAAATGCACAGTATTTTAAATGATAATTAGCTACCGGTGTTTATAGTAACTTGAGTATAGAGGCTAAGGCTATTTTCAAGTAAATCACGGAACAATGAGAAGCGGGTTTCTGAGCCATCTCTTCCCAACATACTATAAATTACTTGAACGAAATAAGAATGAAGAAAATTACTGGTATTTCATATCTTGGGATCTTATTCAGTTTTGAAAATTTCAGTGCAAAAACAGTCACTATAGGCCTATATTGCCTGTAATCTGTGACTGCCTTGGACTGAAACCATGTGTAGATTTTCCTCTCCTTCCTTCTCATTTTCATATGAAAAGCGCGGACTTCCATTCCATATACCGGAAAAAAATTAGGCTTCGTTTTTCTTTTCTTTTTTGTAATTTTGTACGTGGCAGGTCAGAAAAAAAACATCAACTTGAAACTTTTTCTGCGTATTGTTGTCACAAGAATAGGTTGGGATTGTTTTTTTTTAAACTCGGTCAGACGGTTTACTCGGAAATAAGATCAGAAATCCTCATAAGAATAATCCGGGGGGAAAATTACTTGAAAAAGAATCCAAAAGCTCTAATTTTTACACTAAATGTGCATGAAACAAACTATTATATACGGTACATTTTTAGTGGTTTTCACAACATATGGATGGAAAATAACGAAGAAAACGCATTTATAAGATAATTTTTTCAAATCAATCAAAGCTATTGGGAAACAAATCTAAGCAACAAGTGTCACCAAATGATTCATAACGATGAGTGATGAATAAATCAGGGAGGCAATGACACAATTGTTTGGAACTCAAGGTGCATATATCAACACTCGACTTGCAGCCAGTAAGGTTTTTGAACCCTACTTGGAAGTAATCTAAGGTGTAGATGTGGATTGAGCGAAATAATATGTTACAATAATATGTTACAACGCATACTGCGTTTCCTAGTTTTATGACTAGACAACGTACTGTCATCCACTTCAGTTCGCGACTATTCTTTCTCATCCTTTCAGATAAGTGCAAGTTACCTATGAGTGTCCCCAAACACATCTTGGGCAAGGATTCCAGGCTGCGAGACTCCTTAGTGAAGAAACTGACCACGTACGGATATTCACCACTCTTAACATGATACGCGTCAGATTTGGCAATAAGGAGATCCTCTCGGGTCTTGGTTTCGTCATCGTCCATATCATTTTCAGGCACTTCATAGTCAGTCTCGTTGATTACTGCTGGACGATGAGGATCTCCCATTGATAGCTATAGGAAACCAATGAAAAGCAGATGCATGTGATGCGTCCTTCGAAATGTCAAGTTACCACTTTTGAAATTTCAGAAGTGGGGATAAACTTATGATTATGGCTATATTTTTTGAACAAGAACTTAAGAGAACGCACGGTGCTTATAAAAATAGAGATACTATTTTTCTTCTTCATCACGAACAAGTGTATTTGAATAGGAAGTATATCAGACCCAAGATAATTGTATGCTCTCTAATTAATATGATATTCTATTTCTGTGAATTCAATCAGTTTCAAGATAATACGTCAATAAATTTGATCACGTTCTTTATATTTATTGACGTATTATCTGAAAACTGGTTGAATAAGCAAAAATAGAATGTCACGATAATTAAAGAGTATAAAATTATCTTGGGTTTGAAATACTTTTTATTCAAATACACTTGTTCGTGATAAAGAAAAAAAATAGTAAATATGAATTTCTCTATATTTTATAAGCACCATGCATGCACCCCCTTAAATATTTACACTAAAGTGTTGAAAATGGTCTTGATTTTTCAAAATATTTCATCGTTATATTTTTAAACAACTGAAGATTAAAAAAATCGTTTCAACGGTAAGCTCTACCATTTCGCTTTTGCTCGATTTAGCGAACAATGAGCTGCACTATAGGCCTACGGGTTAGTAATTGCACGCTGAATGAGAAGTTATAGATAGAGAAGTGGATATTGGAAAACAATTTCAAACTAATTTCTCATCTAAACGGATTTCTTTCATCATGGCACAGGTCGTAACATATTTTGAGATATACCTGATAGAAAAGTCGCAATCACATGCAAATCGTAGCCACTCGGCTGTTGGGTAGAATCTATAATAGTACTATAAATCGAAATTCGAAACTGAAAAAAATACAAATAGTGTGATCGTATAAATTATACGAGGAATCGTGAAAAAACGGATCAGAAAAAACTATACGAACTCTCAAAGGAACGTTTTAGTCCTTAACAGGTTGAAAGACAAACAAAAATGCAATCTTTTTTCAAAAGTTTACTTCTCCATATTTGAAAATGTAACAATCACGTTGAAAAACTCAGAAAAAACGAACATATTCATTTTAAAGGTTCATTGCCCAAAACTGTAATTATGTGACTCACCTTCTCATCCTCTTCAATCTCACCTAATACTGCTTCTCCGTTCGCAACTACTGCTTGTGAATCTTCTATCGACTTCTTCACTGAGGGATCCCCAACTCCAGAATCAGTATTGCTGTGCTTCTTTTTTAGAGGTCCTTCTGTGTTTGTCTTCTCTTCAGAATCCTTCCTTGGCTGATTGTAATCGTCGTCGTCGAAACCTCCCACATCAACAGGCCCTGCTTGTGCCAGTGATGTCATCATAGTGTATGACGTCAGAACCAGAACTAACAGGAGCAAGTGATTCATAATGACCGACTCGGATAAACAGGAGTTCATGAGACTTTCTGAATCTCTTATGCAATCCCAGCTAGAAAGCAAGGCGTACTAATTGCTATTATGTTTCTTGTAATTATCTCAAAAACCTATTCACTTATACCAGCAAAGGTTCGTGATTACTTGTGCTAGGCAATGCAAATGTAGAGCAATTGTCATGTTGCTTCATTTCTTGTAAGAATTGAAGGGTTTCAACAATAATATAATAAGATATTAACTAGTTTCATTAGATGGTTCAAGCCAATTGTTGCTAGGTAATAAAACAATGTAAGTATATCAATATCATATTTCACTGGAATATCAAATTATACTATTACATCAAACTGTTAGTTTCTGATTGTTTGACTGTTTGACACGAACCCTATACTGTCAAACCCTATACCATATTATATGGATTATATGCATGGGCATTATACCTACGGCTACACACATTTTTGGGTCGGATCGGGTATTTAAATGAAATCCGATCATGTTGCGTGATACCAAAAATTATGATTGATGCAAATCTGATTTTTGTCAACTTCTTGGTGAATTTTGGTGATCTGTTCATCCAGAGATTACAGGGCTTGAATTAGTAGCTATACGTTTTGTCATGGTCCACTGAAAAAATGAGTCAGCAGCGCTGGGAATAATTTGTGTAGGCCTATTTGTGTAATTTGAATATTTGTGTTCTATACATTTTTCACAATTTTCAATAATTTTACCGTTACAATATTGCCAATTATGTAGTGTTTAATATTTTGTATGGTGAAACCGATAGCGTGGTCAATTCGCAGTCATACACCACATTTACACATTATGAAATGACCACTCTGTTAAATTTACTTGGCTCCAATTTGTTTACATCAATTGGAACCACCACTTAAAAACAGAACTCGTAGGATACTGCTCAGACTATTTTTCTCATGTTATAATTTGTATTTGTTTTGTAATTTCGTAGTTTTTATAGTGAAAGTAATTTCTTATCAGTCGTTCATTATGTTAGTTTTATAATTTCCTAACCCAAGGGTTAAATCTCAAGTTGCAAAATTAATTAACTAAATCAATCAATCAAATCAAAATCCGTCTCGGATAAATCCACACACATGCCCATAATATGACAATGAGAGTTATAATTAATAATAATAAGTTCACAGTTTAACACGAAATTCTCCCACAATTGTGAGAACGTTTATTTATCAACGTGTAGTACACAAGGCATCTAAAAAATATATTCCGAATAATTTTGCACGGTGGTACAAAGACATATCAAAAACAAACAGTCCATCCTGGCAGCAAGATTATTGGAGCTCGACAAAAAAAATGTGTTCTTTTTATTGGGTGCCACATTTTTGACATCATGAAGTAATCTATTCATTCTGACCATCTGCGACTCGATCCACTCAGCGAGACTGATAGTGAGCAAAACGTAGCTAGATTTCGACGAACAAAACAATGCGTCGCCATTCCAGATAGAAATGCCCATCAGTTTGACGCGGGTGCTGTTCCTTTTGACCTTACATGCCAGAGGCCCGCCGTCGTCCCCGCTACATGGCGACCAATCAGATGCGTCCTCTACCACAGCCTCGGTTGCGTTTAATGCTGTTGCGTTTAATGCTGCGAGCTTCTCCTCGGCAGACTTCAGTCTGGGCACTTTCTTCCCGGGACAAATCTGAACAAGATTCAAAAAATAAGTCATTGAACGAACAAAGAAAATTCGATCATTTGAAAAGCTCATATTTCTGGATTTGACACTGCCATGAAAAAGTTCAGGAAAAGCGATCATGTGGTCTTCACTTTGAAAGTGTGTTACCCAAAAATGCCAACAATGCACATGAAATATTTGGGGGCTCACGCTCAGACCCCACTTATTTTTTTAGCTATAACGCTATACTGTCATTTTAATCTTCAATTTCTAATGTCATTTTTTTCTTTCAGGTTTATATAGTTTATGCTGAAAGTTTTTTGATTTTACATTTTCTAGCTTGATGATACAATTCTGCTGCCATTCAATTTCTGTGGTACAACTCGTGGTTCCACACTTTTGAAGTTGGCAACAACAGTGACATGACATAGGCCTATACGGTGCTTATAGGCCTTCAAATAGAGAAATTCACCCACACTTTTTTCCAAGTGTAAATTGAATCAAAATGTTTAGGGTATCAACTCCAATATAATTTTATGTTCTGTGATTATATTTAATGACATTTTATTCTTGTGAATTCAATCAGTTTCGAATTAATACGTCAATGCATGCCAAAAAGAATGTGATGAAATTCATTGACGTATCATCTCGAAAATGATTGAATTCGCAAAAATAGAATGTCATATTAATTGAAGAGCATAACATTATCTTGAAGTTGATATGCTTTTCATTCAATTACACAAGTTCATGAACATATAAAAAAAATAGTAAAGGGTGAATTTCTGTAAAGTGAAACCTCTATCTATCATTTTTCAAAGGGCCAGGAAAAAAAAAACATCCATGCAGAAAAACGATCCATCCATGAGAATTTAACATTGGTCAAATGGGAGTAGAGTGGAACAGAAGAATGATGGAAGCAGGAAAACGATGGATCCGGGAACGATGCATAGAGGTTTCACTGTATTTGTATATGCACCGTGCAGTCTACGTGAAAAGTGAGGATTAAATCGAGGGGTTTACAACTCGCAAATTTGGTGTACACCTGATTTCAGGGGATTTCAAAAGATTTCATACGGATTTCAAGGGGATTTCAATTGGATTTCAAGGGGTTCTCAATGGGATGTCATGGCAAGTGTACACCGGATTTCAGGAGTTGTTAACCCCTCGGATTAAACGTACCGTAGTGGAGCTGTAACTGGTCGCGACAGCACAGGTTGCGTGAGGTATCGCTTTGACATTTTTGTACCTCAACTTGTCCTCGAACAAAATCACTGGTCCGTTATCATTCATCTTCTCACCCCAACCAAAGATCATACACCTCCTGGACAGAAACTCAGTTAAGACATACTTTATTATATTGCTGTGTATTATTAAAGAACATCACAACCCTGAAACTAGATTTAAAGAATACTGGCAACATTTCTTTAAGTAATTTTAGAGAAAGCTAGAAATCAACACCTCAATTTGAGAAATTATAATCATTTTTTTTGCTCTCCAGAGAGCATGAGTCATGTCGAAAGTAGTACCAATTCTCTCTGGTCCTGGGAACAAATGAATAAATTACAAAATTCTGAAATTGAGATGATAATATTCAGTTTTCTTCAAAATTAAGGAAATTGATAGCGTGATTATTCGTTAAAATCTAGTTACAGGGTTGTGATGTCCTTGTATTGTCCTGTCCTGATTGGATTAGCTCAGGATGTTTGTTTGGTCAGGTGAGTTGGTTTAGGTTGGTATGGATGAGTTGGGTTCAATATATTGATTAGATTGGGCTGATTGCGGTATTTACTCAATGATTACGGTTCACTTTGGTTGCACGCAACAACAACAACAACAACAACAAAATCCGCATGTTGTGACATACACGGATGGTTCGATAGATAGAGACTGCCCCTTGGTTTTGTAGTAAACAAGATGTGAATGTTTCCGGAAATATTGTTGGTATACCTGGATATGACATCCTCAGGATCAACAGCCGCCATGCGTATTACGTTGACCATGTAGTCAGGGTAAACCTCGAACGGTTCCTGCAAGTGAAGTAAAGCAACGTTGTGATGGAAATCTTCCGACTCCGAGACCTGCAAGAAGTTGATGGGCTGGGCACGAGGGTGGGCGATTATGTGTTCCACGACACGGGACTGGTAAGTCCCTTCATTGATGCCATCTGAAAAATAATTACAGAACTGGTATTGAAATGGCAGCCTTTAATCGGCGAACCATCGAACTACATCACACCTCATGCGGAGGTTGAACACTAACATTACCTTATCATTTCACAATCAACCAAATATCAACCCAACCTGAATAATGTCCTTTTTAATTTCCATGGACTAGTGCCCCTTGAAAGTTCAGCGTCCCTTGGATATTTGGCGCCTATTTTTGGTTATTATTTGTATTCTTTTTTTGTTTTATTATTTTTCGATATTTTGCATCCCAACTACGTTAACCTTACCCGAAACTGATTCGATCTCCCATAATTCCTGTCTGACAAATAGCCACATCGTATTTAACTGTGAAGTGTCACTTCGTGATCGCGACACTTCTTATCAAAATCAGACTGCATGTTTCATTACAATGCTCATGCTCATTTCATTACAATTTATTTTTATTCACAATCAATAATCAATATCAAGCTGATAATGTGGTATTCAAAATTGAAAATATTTTTACCAACTTAACTGTAATAATTAAACTGTTTTTTGTGACAAATTGATTTCAACTATGCTATTGTGGTCTTAAAACTTGGGGAATCTGAAGCTAGGAAATAAAATGGGCTGGATCGAGTTAATGAGAAATATAGAAATGTAATGCAAATAAGTCTGCAAAAAGTCTGTTCATAGCCTGAAAATTAAATTTTTCTATTGTGTTTATTCTTATTATTTTGTATTTACAATCTTTTAAAAAATGTTGAACACTGTGTGTTTATTAATATATAATAAGCTTGATTGCGTTTAGTGTTTTCATCCTATATATATTATGTACACTTACCCGTATGGTCGCTGACGTCTGTCATGTTATTGGAGTCCACGAGGCCCCCAAATACCCTGTAGTCGGTTGGGGGCAACTTTAAGTCGACGCAGTGCGATGCAGTGACAACCCACGACGTATCTAACCAACACAAACAAAGTCCGGTCTCACTCTATCAATTCGATACTAACTCTCTCTTTTTATAATCAACGTCTAAAATTGCTAAATGATCAAACATAAATACCTATCAATGCACCAATACACATCTTTGGCAATATTTCATTGCTGTCCGATTTCTTCGTGAAGAAACTGACCACGTACGGAAATGCGCCCGCCTCGACATTAAAGTGTTCCGACGTGGAAACACCGGGACCTTCTCGCGTCTTCGTTTCCTCCATCTCGTCTTCGATCTCGTCCACGTCGTACTCGTAGTCATCTAGTGGAGCGTTCTGTACGAGTATAAGAACAGTTAATCTACGTGTATTATAGTCATGGGCGTCGGCAGCGGGGGGCAAGGGGGTGCACTTGCCCCTCCTCCTGGGATCAAGCAGAAATTTATTTGAAAACTTGAAATTGTTTTTTTTCAAACAATGATGTTTTTCGAAACTTTGTAAGTAGCGACTGTACCGGTGACATATTTTAACATGTCTTGTTACACAGGTGGTCATAAGTCTGATGTGACTGGGGTGGGTAGGTATAAGGCTATGCCTTCGCCGACTGACGAATATGATTTATTGGGCTATTTTTATTTCCTGGAAATTTTGATATTGGGTATCATACAGACCAATCAGATTCTAATAACTCATTTTGGCTATTTTGGATGATGAAATATTTAAAAAGATGCATAGGATCAACTTCTTGCATAGAATTCAACCAACTCAACATTATCTGTCTTCTTTCTCTATGAAAATCAAAAGCTAATTAAATAGTCACAAAACCTCCCAAAACACCATAAAACGATGGAATTTCAAAAATCCCCTTGGGGAGCCCTCTCCCCCACTCCCATTGGGACTTGTGCATTTTAAAATTTGGGATATGTTGCCCCCCTTAAATTTCTTCCTGCCGACGCCCATGTCATAGTCATAGTTGTCCATTCACGATGTAACCGAAGTACAAACTTGAAAACTCTCAAGTTGTTGATCTTCTTCCGACATTCCTCTTGTACGTTCACAAGATGAGATTGAATTTGTAGAGTACTTGTAGCAGTATTCGTAACGTAGGAGTTTGCAAACATCAACCATACAACTTAACAATCGTAAAACCTATACAGGAATCGACCGACGATCGTTTCCGAAATTTATACACACCACACAAACTTTTAAGGACAGTTGTTGGGTATATATCAGTTTATATGAAGACTAAAGATACTAGTCATTAAACAGATTAGCCTATACTGGTCTATATGAACAACAAAGAAATTAAATTGAATATTGCTGAATGATCAAACATAAAACCGAGTACAAACTCGTGTGATTTATCCGACAGAAGCGTCCATCGGTCGCTATAAATTCACCAACGAAAACTTAATTACTGACGATCTACTAAACGGTTCACACCTCCTACCAACAGAACAAATTACCTCGACTCCCGGTGGTGACACTAGCGCCCTATCGAGTGTAGGTACTTTCGCTTCGAGCATATCGTTCAGAAGATCGTTTGTGTCCGACAAATCAACTAGAGCATCCAATTCTTCAAAAATCCCTTTTCTTTCTTTCACGTCTGAAGTATCTCCGCCTGCTCTATCTGAAACGTGGTCGTCTGCTTCCTCTGGGGGACCTTTTGTTTCATTTGCGTGTAAAGAATTACTCTGTGAGTGAAAGTGATCGTCGTCGGCACTATGCACCTCGAAGGGAAAGTGACCGTCATCTTCATTCGGCACCTCGATGGGAAAGTGACCGTCGTCGTCATCGTCATTCAGCACCTCGATGGGAAAGTGACCCTCATCATCATCGTCATTCGGCACCTCGATGGGAAGGTGACCGTCATCATCATCGTCATTCGGCACCTCGATGGGAAAGTGACCGTCATCATCATCGTCATTCGGCACCTCGATGGGAAAGTGACCGTCATCATCATCGTCATTCGGCACCTCTATGGGAAGGTGACCGTCATCATCATCGTCATTCGGCACCTCGATGGGAAAGTGGCCGTCATCATCATCGTCATTCGGCACCTCGATGGGAAAGTGACCGTCATCATCATCGTCATTCGGCACTTCGATGGGAAAGTGACCGTCATCATCATCGTCATTCGGCACCTCGATGGGAAAGTGACCGTCATCATCATCGTCATTCGGCACCTCGATGGGAAAGTGACCGTCATCATCATCGTCATTCGGCACCTCGATGGGAAAGTGACTGTCATCATCATTCGGCACCTCGATGGGTTCTTGCCCGATATCCTCTTCTTGAACCTGTGACGTCTTCATACTGTATGACGTCATAACGAGAAGTAACAGGAGCAGGTGAATCATAACTGACTCAGGTAAACAAGGATTCTTCATTGCCAGGCAATCACAGCTACTTAACAGGCGTATCGTTGTAATAAACAAGCAGATTTAATTGTCAGTAAGTGCTTTGATCTTGCTAGGCAATGTACAACAATCGAATTATACAAAGGTACAAATATGGGGTTTTTTTTATCTCCAATTTTCCCTGCCAATTTAATCAATATGCTTGCATTTTTTATTGGAAAACGCACCAAACATCCAAGTGCCCGTGAATCATAGAGTTTGGGTGATCATGTAAGCTCGGTGACCATAGTGACCATCAGAAAACAACCAGAGAGTCAGCTTTCAATATTGTCAAAACTAAAATTTAAAAAAAAAAAAAAGAAGAATGGGTTTTTGAGCGATGTGACTCCTATTGTAATTTGTTGAAACTCAATTTATAGATTCTCTGCCCAATTATATTGGATTGCCAAACGACACAAAATAGGTAAATTTACAATAATAAAATATTATCGGTTCATCAAAGTATGTGTTTCGTTTGATCTGTAGAGTGCTAACAATAAAAAACACTTTCGTTTTCTCAAGTGCGGTAAAATTGAATCTTTGTTTGTATAAATTAACTTACCCCCTGGAATCAGGAATCATCACTTGGAATTATTCTCTGAATCACTTAAACCTAATGTTGAGTGATTTCACCTCTTCCATTCTTCCTGCAGTGATCAGTGAATGCGTTCTATCGCTTCTTCTTCCCCCAAGTTCCCTCTCGCCAAACAGTGACCAAACATCAAGCCATAATGTCTCAGTGTTGTCAATAATAGATAGATATTTGCCACATTTCTCGAGACCAGCAGTGACACAGTTGTTCTAGTGTGCACCACCTGACAATCTTGAAATGGCATTTAAATTTTAAATAAATGAATCGAAATTTTTACATTTCTCACCTTAATATTGGAGTCAATAATACACCCATTTTGTCAATAATACTCTTATATTCTTCCTACTATAGCATTAATAACTTCCATGGAAACAAAAAAGTAATCATGGATATCATTTCGAAAAAACATAAAACTACAAAAACTAATAAACAAAACCCAAAAACAAACGATCAAAATAAGTTTAATTGAAATAAGAATTCACAAAGATCGTATTTCGGCTATGGAAGTAATCAAGTGAGAAATTGAAAGTTGCCATTACCCGTGTGATATGACATCTCGAATCATGCTCGAATCAGACATTCAATCGCCGTGACGCAGGACAACCGATCATACACGGCTGTACGCCGGGTGGCGTCACACAAGGGGTAATCACGAGCGCGATAAAATAATTATTGGTCGACCACTATCTTTGGAGTGGACCAGTGGCTATCACGCTGAACTGTTATTCAGGAGACCGGAGGTCGATTCCCGCCATGGTCGATACCTCCTACTCCTAAAGAATTTTCGTGGATACCCATTGTCGTTGAGGTGAATACTGGGCCAGTTCTTTAATATTAGGCCACGACCATTTCCTTCCCATCATTCCAATAGGGCTAAAAAGCCCTACTCCAGGCTATAAACTACAATTAAATAAAAAATAATTCAATTATTGAAGGTATTTGTAATGGCTGAAGGCAGCATGGAATAAGCACACTTATACATTTGACGATGGAGCTAAAAACATGTAATGTGTCTATAGACTTACAATAACTTTGCATTAGGTCTATAGTAATCGAATATGTTGATCGAATGTATTGGGTGATCTGAAGAGAAAGGTGAGGGGCCGGGGGGAGTGAGAGGTAATTATTCAGGAAATGCATTAGGCACTTGAACGCAAGTTATGATTGAGATAACAATATAGAGAAGAGATGCCGACGTAGTAAAATATTACTAATCAATTACTTATCAATCCGTGTTCAATTATCGTGACGGGTCGAAATGTACGATCGTCAGTGCTGATAGATACGGCAGACTGTCGTTCGGCTGATAGGAGAGATGAGGTAGCTGATAATATGTGCTGGACTGTGGAATATTGAACTTTATACAAGAAAAAGTGTACGTCATTAAAAGGGAGATCGGTGGATCTCACTGGTCAAAAATGTGCATCAATAAGGCTCTAGGTAAATGTGTATTAGGAAGGATTAAAGCTGTCAATCAAATGTGTATGTATATAATTCCTCCTCATGCTTTTTGCGCAGGTGCTCCATATGTTATTCGACTTGATTAATTAATAGAGAACTGTGTATCAGATCATTTAATATAATTTATTACTTTTACATTTTTAAGAGATTAAGTTTATCACAATTGCTTAGCAGTTATACTGTGCTATCCTTGAGTTTTTTTTATATTTCGAACTCAACTTTCTCTCAAAAGTGGTTAAAAGTTTTTCCGGATAGCTACTCAGTTCTGATATAAAATTATATACAATGTCGGGGCAAAGTTTGTCATTGATCGGTTTCTGCGGAGCAATTAGGCCCTACTTTATGAAAATCACCATCGAGACACTTTTTTCCGACCGAGTCTTTGTATACTCCCGCTTTTCTAAATTGACCTAAATATAATATTTGAATAGATAGCGTAAAATTAGCACAAAACGCGTATACGATTTTTTTATTCCATCTCCTTATGCTTAACTCACAGCGATGCTTCTTTCGTAAGGCCAGCTACTTATAAGACCACTATTTGGAATGAATTTTGGTTATACCTGCCACTATTTTGGATTCTCAGTTTGAAGTTTATACCAATTTCAGAGGCGAAAACATCTAGTGTACTTATATTGCAGAAATTTTGGCTCGAATCTATTGATCAACATTTGTAATTGTAGGTGTTTATATTCTATTAAAATTTCGTATAAATATCTCGGCCTCGCTCATCTTACAAATCATAATGTTTCCTTTTCTCAACCTCCCTATTACACGAGTATTACATAACATACCATGTATGCCCAACTTCTGGAAGTGAAGTTATCATGATGATAAGACAAAATGCAATTATTCGTGTAGTCCAAGTAGTCCTATAGTGACCTGGATCCATAGTTTTGACATGACAGCCAAAGTATGCAACAAACAAGCAACAATGGTCTTCATTATGAAGTAGTAATTACAAATAAGTATTCATAAGAAGAATAAATAATCATTCTGGTACAACAATAGGCATGCATTTTATCAACATTTTAATTCTTAGAAAGTAATATCACACGGTTTATTTTGAACCGTCTGATATTAGTTCCCAACATTAAAATATTGATAAAATGCTTGAAATATTGTTGAGTTTGGTGCCTAAAACATTGGCATTATTGATTCAGCGTTCCACGATTAATAATGTTTTCAGAAAAGTCCGAACTATTTGGGACACTTTGAGAATGCATTGCGCACCGCTGCTAAGTTATTGCACTTGCGCAAGAGCGAGATGGCGAGAGAGAGAGAGAGAGAGAGAGAGAGAGAGAGAGAGAGAGAGAGAGAGAGAGAGAGAGAGAGAGAGAGACAGAGAGAGAGAGAGAGAGAGAGAGAGAGAGAGAGAGAGAGAGAGAGAGAGAGAGAGAGACAAAGTGGTGTCGCCAAAATATAGAAATAGAATATATCTTCACTTCGCAAGGTAGAAACGTGTTTACAACTTCACAGAAATGTTGATTGTTCAAGGTAAAAAGTAATGTAGTCGTAAAGATTAAGAATGTTTGCTAAGAATATTTTTTTGTGAAAGATCGGATAAAAAGTTGAAAACTAAGAGAAAAACACAATGAAAAAACTCTGTATATAATTTGTTTATCAATTAATTTGTTCACCTTTGGAATTGCTATCACTGAAAAAACTGTGCCATTCAACACAAAAAACATTTGTTGAGACCTCGAATTGTGAAGTTTCTTAACTATAAATAACTTGAAATTGATAAGAGCAGAGGAAAACCCGTGCAAAGAAGTAACAATGTATTTCCGTATCGACCGTAAAAGATCTGATCTTCAAAGACACATCAATGAATGTCTATTTCATAGTAGAGAAATCTTGCATGTTCTATAAGTCTTCCAGTTGCACGGATCTTTTGGTGCTTACTTTTTGTAAATTTACAAATACTGCGAAGATGAAAGATGAATTGGTATTACTGCGCACCCAAATTATGGATAATTGTCGAAAATTAAAATTATGAATTATAGAACTATAGATTTTATTGTAATCAAAAGTATGAAACTCAAATTCACAATCATCATAAAAAGAATTAATTAATTTCAATCGTAACTTGTTGATCACGGGCTCCCACGTGACTTGATCATGTCACGTGGCCCATACAGTGGCTTTTTTAGCTCCTGTTCTTCAGCTGGGTGGTAATTTTCTCGTGCACTGCTCCTTGCGAGAAGTCATTTACTTGATTCAACATCAAGCTCTCAAATGATAATTGTAGAGAAACTCGATTTCTCGGAGCGGTTTTAAACATCTCTTTTAAAAGATGTAGTTCTAGATGTTTTGAATCGTCAATCTCCTCCTAAGAAATCATTGACCCTCAAAATCCCATAGCTGTCAAATTAAATGGACGTCATTCTTCTTTCGCGAGTACAAGTGTATATATTTTTTATATTTTTAAAAATTCATTAGCACACTGCTATGATAAATAAGATCTAGTGGCGTCGATGAGTGATGACTGAGGTGATGGAAAGATGAGAGAGTTTTTATTACTTGTTTTGGATAGTGGGAAGGAAACGGTAGTGGCGTATTTTTAATAAGCCATCCCAGTATTCACCTCAACACGACAGAGGAAAACCACGAAAAACCAGGATTGTCGATCATGGCGGGAACCGAACTCCGCGTCTCCTGCATGACGGTTCAACGTGCTAGCCACAAGTCCACCC
Organism: Brachyptera putata; assembly: GCA_907164805.1. Lineage (NCBI taxonomy): Eukaryota > Metazoa > Arthropoda > Insecta > Plecoptera > Taeniopterygidae > Brachyptera > Brachyptera putata. Next base: position 8,801,466 of record OU015467.1, read on the forward strand.
TCCTCATCACTGAATCCCTCACTGAGAGGTTCGTGGCTGAGAGTGAGAGGTGAACCTCTGACGTATGAACGTCCTCTAAATTATTTTGCCAAGGGGTACAGGTGAGGGGCGTAAAGGGGTTGCAGGAGCTTAAGGGAGTGCGCAGGGGCCTGGCCGACCAGCTGTTTCGGAGTGCGAAAGAGCGAACGAGCGTCATAGATCGGGTTCTATGGTTTGTCATGAGTTAAGGGGGGGGGGGAGTGGGAGGGAAGCACGCTACAGATGTAAACAACAGTAGCCCACGATTCAGTGTTGTTTCGAACGTTCGACAGTGCGGCGTATGAGAGCGAGAAAACGTCATGGCTCGATTAGTTGTGAAAACAGTGATTCTACACAGCGAACCTGTCCTCTACAAGACGCACAAATTACGCACTGTACACGCACTATCCAGGGCTTTACTGAGTACGAATCATGCGTCAGGCGTTATCGAGTCTCCGTTCACGAACAGTGTTATTCCGGAACAAACCCTGCCGGAATATATGTGGAGAAGGATGGAAGTTTATGCGGACAAACCAGCGATTGTGAGTAAATATAACCATAGACACGAGGGTAGTTTATAATAAGTAGTTCTATGTATGCGTAGTGATGGCAATGCTTGTGTTCACATGTCGTGGCTGCCACATGTGATGTATACTTGTGTCCACGAAAGAAGGCGCGAACCACCCGTGCGCTGGTGGTGTGGTTTAGGGGGTACGATCGCTCGGTACCTTCTTTTCTCGTGGATACATGTGATCGTTGTTTCTCAGTGACCAACATGTTGGAAACATTATTGAAGTTTTTATAGGATGAACCCGTAGCAAAGGCACAACAAAAAACTTGTACCGTTATTTAGTTGCAATTATCTATTTGACCCACATCATATTGTTGAAAAACGGATAGTACAAACTCGCATACCGCTGTTGACAAAACAAAGTTTTATTACTAAAATAAGTTTGTTTATTAAAATATATTAAACTGATAATTGATAAATAATTGAAGATGAATGAAAATATTGTCCATCATGTCACTTGTTGATAGCTGTCATGTTGCCTGTGTGCCTATACTAACCTACAAACAATGACCAATACAATCGAACTGACAGCTCAGTTAAATTCTAACTGAAGGAACATTATTTTTAATTTTTCATTTTTTTTTTCTTCCAAAGGACACTTACATTTAATGAATTATATACAAATAAAAACATTCACGTACAAGTAAAAACAAATACAATCATTCAAATTTACATAAACAATCATTCATTCTGTTCCATATAACACACGATACATATGGAAGATAGCCCTAGGTGATAGCCGTAGCGAAACTTCTGTAGAAAGTATTGCAATAAATAACTACTAGGAAAATGCAAACTTGCGTTGTCAGACGTGCGATTTATAGGCATATTTACATGAAATCCAAAGGAAAGTCATATGCACACTTGAGTTTGAAATAATTGTGTCACTGCCTTCCTATTTTATTTATTAATCATTTCAATCGTTTCACGATTTAAATGGTTATACCTGTTGCTTTTCTCTATGTTTCTTTTTAATAGCATCAATCGAAAAATATTTCACATTTTTTTCATTAAAACTACTAATGTGATTCATGTGAAACTTTGAAATAATGCGAAATTGTTTTATTCAAATTCCCTAAAAATTTGAATGTATTTGAAGAGCATATTTTAGTCCAATTTTTCTCTTCTGGGCTATTCTTGTGAGGTTTTTAAAAACTTATAACTGAGTTTTCGAAGCAGTGCTGGTGCAACCGATTGCGCTCAAAACTCGACAGTATCGAGTTAAATGATGACATATGCGTGTGCCAAGTTTTAACAGAATTTGTACTTCCGTTTGACTTGAAGAAAGCAAAAAAACGCGTCCGTTCTTTTTCGAATATGATAAAATTGAGTCTTCTCTTCGGTTATCTAATAAAATAAGACGGAAATAAAACGGACAACAAAATATAAAAACGAATAAAATCGGGTAGGCCTAATTTTAAAAGTGCCAATTGTGAAAATAGTAGGGGTCTAATGTAATATTGTGTACAGTGTCATTAATTCATCTAATTTCCCAAAAAAAATTTACACACTGTTTATTTTGTTCATTGTTCATCTTTTGTTCATCTGATTTGAAGTGCAAATCGTATAATTTTACCTTGGTGAAATACGGAATTGACGTCTGAAAAAAGTATAACCTGAAGACAAAAATTAAAAGTCTCCAAAACAAAACTAGTTCGAGTCAAGGAAAACATTGTAATTGTATTTTGAAAATTTTCAGTTCGCTCGCGTTAATGAATAAAATTAAAATGTGGCATTTATTTCTCACCCCTCATAACATCATTCAACACGCAATCATGCACTATACACTATCTTCAGAATGACAACAAAAGAATTTAATAACCACTTGCATCTTACACACCCACTTATGTCACGAATCACCGAGTGCATTCATTGCATTCCAGATAACTGGAAACAGCTGATATAAATACGTATACAAGGTCATAGTGATCGAACTAGGAAAACATTTAGGCCCCAATAGGCAGTTGACACATATCTACTCTATAGTTAAAAACTGTTTGATGGAATGAATATTCCAGCTATACACAGCGTGAATACAATTACACAAAGCCGCCCCGGTGACTAAGTCAATTATCGCTAGCCGTAGTAACAGAAGTCACCGTTGGGCGTGGGTTCGAGTCCCGCATAAGGCATGGGTTTTTGTAAACGTCCTTTCGTTTCATTATCATTCATCGTACCCCCGTGTAACCTAGCTGTTGGTGGGGTCGTTAAGCAACATTAAAAAAACAATTACAAGATGTTATAATTCAGGTGATTTAAAAATTATATCAACTTTTTTCCACGTATTTGTTTGTAAGTATAACACGCGGTGTAATCTTGAGGGAAAAGTGTATTAAGCTCATTGGCAATATTATATTGGGGTTTATTGATTTCATCGATTAGTAGATTAACGCACGAAATCACGTGTATTATCTATGACGTCACACGTGACAAGTAAGCGAAATATCAACTTCTGAATGTGGACAGTCAATATAACTATGACTGCGGAGTAGGCCCGATATTTACATGAAGACTGGAAACAGCACACATTTAACTCGATTCAGGAATCGATCAGTTTTTTGGTGATATTTTCGAACTGTAAAATTTCTAATACAACACAGATATCTAAAATACCTTATTCTGTGTATTAAAATTTCAATTAAAATCATCAACCTTGGATCCGAACATTTTCACCGGACTACAAATAATTTAATCACCTATTGGGTAGTCTTCTTCATCTTGAAGAATAAAAAGATCTGTGTTTTTGAAGCAGACTATTAGAAATACCAATCTCATACCGTTCGAAATATATCACCATAAAACAGGAGTATTTTGTTAGGACCCCCTTTACGAATGATAAAAACGCTTAGTAATTATAATAATGCTATAATAATGCTTAATAACCAAGGGTAACAAGTTAATCCACTATCAACTAACCAACACTTATTATTCGTAAAAATTGACGTAAATCAACTCCCAGAACGGCTCTCAGATAATTTTCAATTACGTATAGGCGTACTTTTTCTATCACAAACTCTATCCCTCACACAAATGTCTGGTTTATTAAATACCGGTATTCAGTTAAGCATGCAATGATAAACAACTTGGATTGAAGTTGTAATACTTATGAGTGACGTTAAGGGTGTATTTAATCTAACAACATACCATAAACAATGGAACAAAAAGGTAACAATGCTTATTATCGACAACATTATCATAAAGCAATAGTCAAGTTGCTGTTTTTTTTGTTACTATCAAGATTCGTAATATTTGTGCAGCTACGTGTGAGATAGACAAGGAAACCAGTATCAACCTGTAAACTCGGTTCGTAGTGATATGAATGCAGATATTCTGTTAGATATAGAGTTGTTATCCACGAAAGAAGATTATCGTCTACCAACTAAAACATGGTGAAAATGTCAGTTATTGTCGAGAAACTCACCTCAGTATATTAATCATAAAACGCATTTGAAAGATGTAGTTGTATTTCTTAATTTTAAATATCGCGCTAAGAAATCATTGTTTGTTACGTTGGTGGACGGCTTTCTTTCGTTAATAAAAGTATAATAATATTGAATAATAATGTTATCATATAGTTAGGAAATGATACAAATATTTTCATTTCTTTTTTTCATTCTTTATTTTAATTGTTATTCAAGAAATTCCGGTAGGTAGATGTACTATTGCCAACATTATATTTCAAATATGTTAATTAAGAGAGAATGCTTAATTTGATTTATTCATTCGAATAAAATCACGTTTTACGAACTAATAGTGGATAGTTAGCGGATTAACTTGTTATCAGTCACCCTTGGTTACTCATGCTATTTTCGTACCTCAACGAATAGTTGATTAGTACTTAACTGAGAGTTCATACAACCGGCTCTAGGTTCCTTATTTTTGTCAAAGGCTCAATGTATTTATAATACCGTCGAGATCTTTGACCTCTGAATAACTGCCTTCTTGAAATGAGTCTCAAGTTCTAATATTTCGCATCAGGGATCTGACGTCATATGAAACAGCTGTCATTTCGTAGCAGAATATTGGTATGCTGGAAACTACTGTATTCAACCTGTTGCAAAAGATACACTTCCTAGAGTTTGACAAGTTGATGGGTGGTGCATGAGCGAGCTACGCGATGAGAAATGTTAGAGAGACTACAATTTAATTTTCAATAATTAGTAAAACGATTTATGAAAAGGCCCTATATATTTGCTCTGCTAGAAAAGAGTGAATAGATATAAGTTAGATAATATTTGTACTATTTTCGAATTCTCCTGAACCGTATTGTATGTGTTTCTATGTCTATGTTGACGAAACATTTGGTCAAATTTCATTCAAATGTTCTGATAGCAACAGCTCGCACAAACACTGATCATATTTATCAAAACAGACCAAATCTATGAGAGTCAGATGAGTCTACGGTTATACGTTCATCTGATGAACAGAATAACACTTCGTGTTCATTCAATGCAGAATAAGATGACTGTTCGTCCCCGATTATTTGGGATCGTGTTCTGAGTCGATGTCTGGCATGGTCCTGGGAGCGAAATTTATTTAGGAAACATTGAAAAAGCACTAAGCTGAAAACAAAAATTTAGATGAAGTGACTATTTAGTATTTAAATAGTGTTTTGGGCATGTGGTATATTGAGGTTGATGGTTGATGAAAGGTGAGCTTATTTAAGAAGAACCTTCTCCATAACTGATGGTCGAGATCGAAGGGTTAACAACTCGCAAATATGGTATACACCTGATATCAGGGATTTCACAAGAATGAATGTACTTTCAGGAAGATTTCAAGTGAATTCAAAGAAGCACGTTTAGAGATTTTAGAGATTTCAGGGAGTTCATAAGATTTCAGGGGATCTCAAGATATTTCTTGGCAAATGTACAGTTCATAAGATTTCAGCAGTTACTTTATATGTATTTTCATTTTCTGTACAGTGATAAGTTTATGGTATTTGCTCCATATCTGTTTGCTAGAAAAAATACTCGCGTCCGGGATCATGTACTGAGCCAACCTGTGGCATCCTGGAAAGAGTCGACCGGCACAATCATCGTGATTCCCAAATACATTTAGAATATATTAAGAAATATTTATGACAATTAATGAAAGTATCGGATGAGTTTTTCAATTTATTTTCCCTTCAAGAGAAAGAACCCTACATTCAGGCCCTAAAGATAAATATCGAATAATGTAACGAGCTAATATGATGACTACTTTGCGGCTAGACTGACTTGAAGTCTTGAAACAATCGGCAGTTACCGCACTTTCAAACGATAATATTAATTCATCCTTAGACCAAGATTTCGATACAGAATTCGATACAGAATTCGATACATTTTGAGATTCCGAAACAGAATAATTTCGATTACAGAATATGATGAAGTAACAAGAACAAGAGAGTCTACCACGTATATCTTAATTATCGAGAGCTATTAATACACTGAGTGTAGGCCTACCATATGTAGTTGATGTTTTCCCTCGTTGGGTCATGAACCAACGCCCTACAGTATAGATTATGAAAACAGGTTCAAGTTCCTGGCAGTAATAGTTACGGGACTGTCAACCTTATAGGTCGAATATCAAAACATGCTGATATTACAGACTTGAAATAGAACTGCTGATGTGGTGCTTCACAACCCCATCCAACAGTCTGGTATTTGGGGGTACGAATGATCCAAATGGTATTCGTGAAATATCAGTAGGGTGGGAGAGCTGGTATAGGACAAACTTTTCAAAATTATATTACGAAACAAATTGTATCAATTAATTCATTCAAATTCAATGAAGGAAACGAGAAACGAAGGATAAAATTGAAAGAACAGATGACCAAAAAGGAAAGAAACGGGACGTTATCAGGAGGAAGACGGGATGCTGAAAAAGCGCGTATGGCGCGTGCGCAAATTCAGAGAAAAATGGAAAAGATAGGACGATGGGAATAAGTCTATTACAAGATAAGTAGAAATGAAGTGAAGATGGATAGGAAATAACTGTAATATATAGACCGCGAGTGCATTATGAAAAATATAATACACATATACAAGGCGAATGAAATGAAAAGCTATTTTCATCAGGAAAATTGCTGATTGTTGTAAAAGGATAACAGTGATGAACATGTCGAACATGTCGAACAAGTTTCAAGTTAATCATCGCCAATCTTACAAGCATCCGATATGGTAATTTGATCATTTTAATAGATATTTATTTAATCTAGAAAAATACATTTTTATTTTTTATTTCAAAAACGACCAGTCCGAATTATGCAGAAATGTGTCAAGTTGAACTGTCCGACCTGCGCATACAGAAAACAAAAACATAGAGATTGAAAGAATTGAAAGAATTGAGAAAGTGCCATAAGAGTCGTATGGAGGTCTTTGCTCTAGCTCATCCGGCTCATCATACCATGCAGTAATTATATTGCTAGCGCAACTCGTATAGGCTTACGGTGTTGCTGTAGAGTGTATAGGGCCGATGGGTAAACTGTAAAGCTGGTTTGATAATCACCAACATTGGACTATTGGATCTCTTGCATCTCTTACATCTCATTGCCAAGGACAAGATTGCACTACCTTGAGTTCCGGGTTCGATCCCCTCATGAGTACATACCTCCTACATTATATATCAATACATGTGAAATGAACTGTTGAGATGAATACTAAATAACCTTGATTACCACTGATTGGTTTTATATAAATCTGATAGGTGTATGTACCAAGTTTGAAGTATGAAAGATCTTACTACACAATAAATAGTAAAGGTACAATATGAATCGTTTTAATAGGTTGGCCCCTCGACCTCCATGCTGCCGCGAATAAAAGTTAACGTGTTTCAATCATTAGTTTTCATCACATGGTTTTATGTGACTTATTCACTTGCATAGTGTGTGGTACCACGCAAGATTATCGAGTATCACTCTCAATTGATGGTTCATTAAATGGCACTGTAATTAGTTAATATAATGATTGGTTCAGCAATGCGACACGATACATTGCATGATCACATGCATTACGGACTGTGTTGCAGCATCCCTTTATGACTTCGAGCCTATCTGTATATATACTGTATATGTGCAATACCTCATGTGCTCATACCCCATTATATTCACGTAAGGTTGCATTTGACAATCACATAATCTCGCTACAAATGCAATAATAATAATAATAATAATTACTAGGAAAACGCCATATATGCATTGTTAGACGAGCGGATAGTCATAATATGGGTAAAAATGGGTAAGAATTCTGCTTCGAGTGGTACCAGTTTAGCACATTTTATGTTTTTTTTTCAAAATGGCTGACCCGATCAACCTGAAAATTTTTAGAAATTGTATCAAAATGTAATTCAACTTCACGCAAAATTTCATTTTTTTGGAAAATGAAAAAAAAAATCCGCCGTGTTATTCTAATGGGTATTATTGAAATTTCTAAAATTCATAAAAAAAAAGTTACCCCTTGATAATGCCACAAAACTTTACAAATCTAAGTTAGGTGAGGAACCATATTGAAAAAAGTTGTGCCCTTGCGTATTCTAGAATCATTTTTACATCATCTTTAGAGTACGGTATGTTAGGATTTTTCACACTTCATATAGGCACAGAAGAAAATCAACATTCTGTTCTTTTTTTTCTAAAACTACTTTGCAATTATGGGATCTTAATTAAAGTAATATTTACATGAATATAATTTTAAAATGGGATCACAGGCCTGCAAAACGGTCGAGGCCTCGAGGAGGATTTCCCGGTATCCGGTGGGCCAGTCCGAGCTTGAACATCCCCCCCCCCCCCCCGCTGCCCCTGCGGTAGTTACGCCACTGAGTGTTGTTGCTTGTTATCAACACTTTTGCCCACGCTATTTATTTACACGCGAGCTCTTTTGATAGCCAACTGAACTTGGTGCTACCGGGCTGGAATTGAGAAATAAGAATGTACTTTTTGTATGGTTGTCATTCGATTTTCGATATTCTCGATCGATACGATTTTTTGGGGACTTCGATTCGATATAGTTTTGCAATCATCGTTATCGAAACGATATCGTTGTCGAAGTAAAAAATTGGAAATAGCTCAAATAAGTGATATATAACCAAGTGCATGACAGAAAAGTGAAAAAGTAAATACCCAATCATAAGTGAATAAAATGAATAAAAGGGTCTTCGCACCCGGTTTCTCGTTGCTGTCAGTAATGGTGTATGCTGAATATAATATGTGTACAGTGTAGGCCTATTTAGGGGAAAGAGCTCAACGTGGTGGTATATGGTATTATAACTAACAGTATAAGATCGTAATAGGATAACTACCCAGATTGTCAGTTACTTTCTCCTGTGAAAAAGGAATTGACCATTTGGAGAGAATAGAGTATAATTTTGTATTTTGTAAAATGACAGAAAATAAACTGAAACAGCATTACATGATCGAGGGTCATGACTTCCAATCTCGCATTTTTTCCCTTTCGATATTTTTAATTTGATTCGATATCAATATCTATTGAAAATCCCAGTATATTTCGATCTTTATTAAAGTTCCGATATCGTTTGTAATTATTCTCATATCGAATGGCAATAATTGCATGTTATTCACGTTAGCTTCACATATTCAATATAAAAAATTCAAAATATAAACTACAGTTCACTTTATCATGATTTTTTTAAATTCTCTCATCGTACGCCCAAATGAATTGTGTCAGTTACCGTGTATCCACGATAGATGAAGGTTCCGATCGTCCGTCTTTCCTATCCCACACTACTAACGCACAGGGGGTTCAAGCCTTCATCTTTTGTTCATTCTAGTATACCTATAGATAGTTTCTGGCCTAGTTATATTTGTATTCGCAAGAGATGATTAAGCGAACCCCCCGTGCTGTTGTGTTGTGGGAAGGGAAACCGGTCGATCGGAGCCTTCTCTCGTGGATACAAGTCGACAATAATTTACACGGTTCGGCCGAGCGCCCGTCCCGTCTATCCTGTACCAGCAACGCTCGATACTCCCGATCCGTCAACATTCAGCCCGGCTAGCTGCTGTCGTTTCGTAGCTCAGTCAGCCGACAGTCAGTTGACCGCGTATGACCTTAACCTACATATGGCCAGATTCACACGCGAGAGGATGTGAGAGTGAGAGAGACGGAGATACGAGCAGAAGTCAAACTGAAGTCTAGTCTTGGGCCGCCGGGATTAAAATAGTCGAACTTTAATTATGTAAATATATTTCAAGAGGCCGCAGTCGACTGCTATAGGCGTGAAGCTTTTACGATATTAATTTTTCATGACAGTTTTTTTTGCGAATTAAAATTCGCATATGCTCCATTTTGTTAGTCGAGAAAGAAGCGTGCGTGATACGCCAATGAAGTATATTGACGATAAAGTTAAAAGTAAACACGCGCTTACGTCGGAGCGTGACTGACCACGCGAGTTCATCTCGAACGCGTGCTAGGAAAACGCTATAAACCGCTGTGTCCTTGCCAGTTGAGCGACGAATGAATGAATGTATTTTGACGTTTTAAGGCGCGTGAACGACAAGGTTAATTTGCGCTCGATTAATATTAGATTGAGTAAAGATTGGGAAAGGAGTAATACTACTGCACATATGACGACGAAATTATGAGACGTTGGAGGAATAGAGAGAAATAGAGAGAAGAGGTAGTCAAGTCGTAGATTGAAATTAGTAGAATCTTGTGCTGAAGCTCCATATCTATGTGCAGCAGCAAACATATCTTTGACCAATCCGTCAATTGGAAGACCCTAAATTGAGATAAAAACTCCCGCTGAAATAGCTCTCAAATACTTGGCGAGTAAAGGTATGTACAAAAATAATAAAAAACGGCTGAAGTGATGAAAGTAATACCCACAAAAAATTACGGGGGGAGGGGGGAACCAGAAGTTGTCGCTTAGAGTATCCCCAAAAATAGAAAATGTGTTGATTGAATTGGTATGTTTACTATTTAAATATAAATGAGCTTCACAAACTACTGTAAACCTACCGATATAAAGTCTTACCAGTTCAAGTGCACTACAATCATTACTTATCAAACTGTAAACACGATGCTTCCATTTCGCCTAACTGTGGTATACCATTTCGATCGCGCATCTGATTACACAATTTGGTATAATTACTCGCGTCGTCTCAACTTATAATCTCAATTGCCTTTACATTGTAGGCTCGTATTTTAAACTTGAGATTAACTAATTAGAGCCTTTTCTATGTTCCTTTTATTAGATGCCCTTTACCACAAGATGATATACATCAGTTTCATTGTTCAAATGTTCAAATTACCAGTTTTTTTATTTATATTGGGTTTAACGACGCACTGTAAATGATAACTTATCCGGGACTCGAACCCACACCCGACTTGACTCTAGTTTCAATTACTTGATTGAACAAGGCCTTGATTGAATGAGCCCAGACGGATGGATTGCTCCAATTGTTATGATTATATCATTTTATGAAAAATATAGTCAACAATGAGCAGAAATAGAACTCGTTAACTCAAGATATTACATCACATTCAATCATCGACAATAATTATTATCATCAATTATGCAGTTATAACAAGTGTACGATTGAGCTAATCGAAAGTTTAAGTGGTTTGGACTTTGATAGCAGGTCATATCAACACAACGTATATATAGACAACATTGAACACTGACTGGAACACACCCTTGTGCACTACGTCACGAGGGCAACGCTATAAGTGTCGCCAATAAGCAACATTCATGAAATATTATTGTACATGGTATATATATATTGTTATCAGCAACTGAGAATCAATCAATCCGAAAAATTATTGCTCAAGAAATTATTGAAATGGTATATCTCATTTCAACATGGATATAGCTCTTTTTATATTTAAAATCATCATATCATTTTTTAATAAGTCCATTGTTATTTTTTTTAAACTTCTTTGTATTTAGTATTATTGAATATGTTGAAAATATTATTTGTTTCATGTAGATTGAAACCAAATCTAAAATCAAGCGAAATAAGGTACGAAAATTTCACAAAATCTCGAAAACAGCTCGATCTAATCAATTGTCAACAGCACACCCTCACCTTAAACGTGATACAATTATGTAGACATTTAATACTTTTTTTTCATTCATCTATTTCCAAGAAATGAATTTCCGCTTTCCGGGTTAAATCCTATGGAGATTAATTTTTTTCTGCGGATGTTGTATTTTACTAATTTTCTCAAGCAAGCCTACTAGGCAATTATTCTGATATGGAACTGGTGTTTAGGATAATTTTGAAGTCGATGGTATAAACACGTTTAATCTGTGAATAGCAGCACAAAATATGTTAAATTAATGTCTCATGAATAGCCTGTCAAAATAATCTCAAAACACAAAAAAACAATGAAGCAAAATTTGATACAACAGTATATTCTTTGTTAATTTAGTAATTTTAAGAATTCTTCATCTCTATCATGCTTTTGATGTGTTGATTCAAGATTTTTAAAAAGTACATATATTACCAAATGCAGTAGAAATCTACACACCTTCAATTATTATTGGTACCGGTAACACATGTACCCAATTTTCATGAAACTTGTTGAACATTTCTATCAATTATTGTCCTGATAGCAACTCGGAAAAAAAATCGTATGAAATATTATATTTTTTGCTCAACATAGTTGGGCCGATCAAAAATTGAGTTGAACTAATTTTTTGGTGTATAAATTACGTAATTTTCATTTTTCAGTAGGCCTACTTTCAACTATTTTTCCTAATCCTAGTTGTTCACCTAATAAGGTATTAGTACATTTATGACGTTTTCTAATGTGAATAAACTCAATAAAGTATAGACATTAGACCTAACAAATAACAATCCTGAGTCAAATGAAAACACTTCGGAAGAGAGAATGAATGCATGAATAATCATTTATTAAATATTTGTTTCTATTGTTTCTATTGAAAGGCTCCATACTCCCTGATAGTTGCTATAGTGTACTATCAACATGCACCTGGACACCTCAACACAACAGTCCTTCCTGCACTGCTATATATAAACATCCAAACTTGTTCTACAATCACAAACATTGCCTCAGGCTTTCAAACATAGCAGCAGCCTTAAATATGACTTTCAACATTTTTATATGTTGGGTTTTTCTCAAGCATATAAGTGTGATCACAGATTATTCTACATTTTTATAACTTCTTTCATTTTTTTTTTTTTATTCGCTGATAATGGACATGTATACATTTTTGTACACCATATGTGTATAATAAATCACAGCGAATAAAAACAACCAATACATCCACAGTATCCCATAAAACTACAAAGTTGTTTGATAAGATGTGTTGTACATTTGCCAAAATTCAGTAATTATTAATATTTTTTTATAATTTATTTACGTTAAATCATTAACCAAGTTTTGCTGGTTCATTTGAGTTAATTTATTATAATTATGTAGTATGATAATCAGTTTCTGCTTTTGATAAGAGTTTTATCAGCAAATATATTTATAGATACATTGTGCATACTAAGTTCATATCTGTCAAGAAGGCCTTTTTGTGTGCATACTCCAGATTTGTAGCGTAAATGGGCGTGTACATCAATAGTCTCTAAAATACTTATTGGATGAGCAAAGCGAAGACTTAATTTTACCGTACTAGAGAAAAAAGTTTTTTTTTCTTTGTTTGCACTCCATAAGTGAAACGAAAAGGAAAATGTTGATGAAACTTGGCGTGCATGTACGAAATCATCCAACTCGATAATGAATATTTTTAAGGCGCAATGGGTTGATCCACTTTCAAGAGAAATGAATTTGATATTTTGATGATCCTCATTGGACTACCCCAAGAAGGGAAAAAAAATTGAATAAATCTCCCAATAAATTCAAATTTGTGGGGAATCGAAGCACACAAATCATAACATTATTCCGAAGTTATTGTGTAATGTTTTTTACATGAATTTAAAAAGCATCAAATAAAACCAATTAGATTGTAAAATGTTTGAAATTATCAATAGACAATAGGTCAATCAGGAAAGCAGTGCGTTAATAGACTCATAATCAAGGTGTGTGTATGTGTAGATTTTCAGTAAATTTCATAAAAAATCTTGCTCATCTGCTCATGCGCAAATATGCTGCAGTTTCCTAGTTTATAAATATCAACCACAGTCCTGTTATCCACGGAGAGAATGTTGCATTATTGCAGGTGCACTTTTGCATTGTTTTTAATAAAAATATAATTCTTGAGCTTCTATTTGTTTTGAGAAACAAAGTATAAAAAAAGCCTCCCTGAAATACATCGTCACATTTCAAATCAGCATTAGGCCTAGAATTATTGACTGTGTCCATACTATTTTATTCAATTTAACGGCAAATTAGGCCTACTAGAAAATGTTTTTTCAAATGAGTAATGGGCACACAATATTTCAGTTGATATATTGGTAGGCTGTACTCATATATATATTTCATGGTATACTATTCTTCAGTAATAATTTCATATGATTTGTTGACTTGTAAACTGTTGTCCTTCTTATTACTCTCGAGGTAAGCTGTTGGTCCTAATGCTTTACTCTGTTATCAGACATGCGGCACATCTGGTCGAAGTTACACGTATGCCCAAACTCGGGAAGCAGTCCGGAGGTTCGCGTGGGCCTCTCTAACCACCGGGCAGCTCAAGAAGGGAGACGTTATCGGTATATTATTGCCCAACCTGCCCGAATACATGGTAGCTATCCACGGAGCGATAGAGGCTGGCCTGGTATGCACGTTCGTCAACCCACTATATACTGCAGGTAACGAACTACTGACTTTAACAAATATGACAAGCAAACTTAGAGAAAACTGCTAATACACTAAGCAAATCTAGTTTCTTTCAACTCTTTGTTATTGTTAGTAATCAACTAACCCCTCTGGATGGGTGCAATGTCCAAGTACAATTGAGTTAAAAAACAAATTGATTTTTTTTATTGCATTATATTTTTCCCAGACAAGAAATTGATATATTGGGACAGGTTGTAAATTTCTTAATCCTCTAGGACTGAAAACTAAAATATGCTAAATGATAAATGGGCCTACATGAAAAGTTCTTCAAATTCAGAAAATACGGACTTTGATAATTATGATAATGATAGCATAATGATAATGATAGCATAAGGTTGCCGTCATTTAGAAATGAGTCTTACGTTTCAGCTTTTTTCCCTGCTACGTTACCGGCCCCGCTAATAGCATCATTTAGCTGAGAGCTCGTTCCTCGTAAAGGACATCAGAGCTCATTTTTACGTAATTTTCACCCAATTTAATTAATGTTATTTGTACCTAATAATTTACCTGATTTCTTCCCATGGAAAATAATTGCAAGTGCTAAAAAAAGGTGTATACCGTAATATTTAAAAATTGGATGATGACTAGTCTGTGCTTGTCAAACATTTGTAAATCTCTGTATTTATACACCTAGATGAATAGATTTTAAAACTTATTATGACCAAACCGTGTACTCGAACCGCGAGTTTCAGTCACCCTCTGGACAACCATGATAAATCCAAGGTCGACCTTTCTGCCAGACAGCACTAGTCATTTTCACCATTCATAAAGACTTTTCATACTATGGTACTTCATTGTTTGATCAAAGAAGTTTCAGAAAAGTAATAAAAAGAGTTACATAAGCCTACTAGAGTAGATTGCATTAGTGAGGAATCAATCAACGTTTGCGTCGTCGAAAATATAACTAGGTCTTGCGAGAGTATGTCCTGGTCTCTTGGTAAAAATGTACAAATTTTAATATATTTATTGTATGTATGTATTGTATAATTATGTATTGTATATTTATTGTATGTATTGCAAGCAACAACAATAGCTTCTACGTAGATTGACAGGCCAATGGTCCGATGAATAGATGCTGCCTTAGATCTTCATAGTTGATATTTGAATAAACAAATTATTTTTTTAGACGAGGTCACCCGTCAGTTCAACAACGCCGGAGTGAAATGTTGCATCACGATACCGCAGCTTTTCCCCACAATCCAGAAGGTGGTTCCTCAGCTGCCTAACTACATATCCACCATCTTGATCGGCCAAGAGAAACACGACAAACAAACCAACTCGCTCTCGTTCAAACAGTTCGTGCAAGAAGCAAAGGAAGTGGCACTACCAACGTTGAATTTAGATGACATTGCTGTGCTTCCGTATTCCAGCGGAACGACAGGGCTTCCCAAAGGTGTCATGCTCACCCAGAGGTAATCTTTGCCGCTCTCACTCTAGAACAATATCAATTAACGACTAGTGATAGATGAGCCCAACCAAGTGGCCAATGTGAGCATTTAGAGTAATTGTGGATTTCCAAATCCCCCGTAACAAACTGCCAACTTGATTGGATTTTATGTTTTGTGATGTCAGAGGGGTGGGGAAATAAAAGTTAAATTTTCTATTGTTATCTTTTTTTTATTTACAAAAATACACATGAAAAATCCACAAAGTCTACAAGGAAGACTTCACTGTGGGAGAAGAAAAGAATATTATAATCTGTATATTTTTAATTTTTATGTTGAATTTATGAAGGTGATCAAGAAATATAAATATGATTGATGAATTGAGTGGCACCAATGAAAACAAAAAATAAGAGATATAATTTTTTTATAAACGAATAGGTCTCACTTCACCCGTCACACCAAATTTGAAACGGCACAGATTTTCTTGTAGAGGTGAATGAATATCATCCCTGATTATCGTAGTCCTGCTGATACGTATGAAACAATCAAGCGTTCTAATTCGACCTGTATATCCACTCCCAGGAACCTTGTCAGCAACCTAGAGCAGAGTCGGCATCCAGACATCGAACAGTTCATCCCAACAACGGCTACCGAACAAAAAGATATCTGCTTTACGGTCTTGCCCTTTTTCCACATCTATGGTTTCAATGGGATTCTCAACGTCACTCTGATACATGGACTTCACTTGATATCCATACCTAGGTTCGTGCCAGAAGATTACGTGGCATGTCTCGAGAAATACAAGGTAAATAAGCTGAGTGTGATGAAGTAGTATCAGGGAAACTCAGCACTTGAATTGATTTTTCATTTAATTCAACAAAGAAATGTTGATACAAAGTTATTTGTAGACATCAACTGGAGGATGACAAGGGAGAGTTGTTTGGATGGTGTACCACAAGAGCGATTGTTACCACCCCAATAGAATTAATTAAATATAGTTGAGTGAGCATCTCAATCTTAACGTATTTCCTTGACTTATAGGGACAAACTTTTGCCGAGAGATCGCGCTGAAAATCGCACTGAAAATTCTCGGAAATGAGTTGTTGATTGGGAGTGCGGTGGGGGGGAAAGAGAGAGAAAGAGAGAGAGAGAGATTCCTGTCACCTTCCAAACCAGCTGTTATTATTGTATAAAATAGCACGCGGTATATGACACAAAGGAGCGAATATACTCTACTTCCACGTATGTGTCCGATCATTCACCCGTCAGACCGATTACCCGTGTTTCAATCTTCTAACTTATACGATCAACTGTTTCGAGCTGTCAATTTCGACTAGCGTGACATAGGTTGATGGCTCGGATATCCGAATCCACGTATTAGATATCATCAACGACAGTAAGTTTCGAACTTACATTCGAAACACTTGATGATAATTGTATCTTTCGCAGTTTCGGGTTACCTACGAAAGATGAAGCTTCCGATCGTCAGTTTGTCCTATCCCACGCACTTGGCGGACGGGTGTTTCAAGCCTTCAGCATTCTCTTATCAATACAAATGTATGAATAGCCTTGTCACCGATTATCAACAACTAACAGCCATCAACTTTCATAAGATCTGGAAAAGTCATCACTCGCTAGCAAGCTAATCCATCCTTCAGGAGACCGGGCTTCGATTCCCGCCATAGTCGATCATCCTGACAGAGATACATCGTTTTCATAATCAAGACTTCAGAGTATTTTGTCGCATATTATTGAATAAAATAAGTAACTGGGTATCGTTGATTACAGAGTCCAATATCCGTGTTTGGTTTCATTTACTGATGGATATTTGTTTGCTTTGTGCCTTCATCGAAAGCAATGAAAAGCAGCGACAAAATTCAAACAATACATGGTAACATTCAAAATCAATTAAAATAGTGCCTACAGATTATATATGACAACTATATATTATGTGATTTGAAACCGATGACTTTGAATTATATGTACAGACCAAATTTCTTGGACATTGGAGGTTTTCAACTTCATTTTATTCATTATAATGAAATTCATGAAATACCCGTACATGTTTTTATTCATTATTCATTTTTCCATCTATTTTATAATTTCCACAAGTTTCAAAATTTACAAAATGAACTGTAAAAGTGGCCAAATCCTACGTCTCATAAATGATGAAAGCAAATAAACAAATGCATGAAATCAACATATTTGATATTGATTATATCAACCCATTTCTCACAGGATAACTTACACGATGATTATGAGATGCTTTCTTATGCGACTTCTGATGGGAGGTCGAGAATAACTGTACAACTAGAAAGCTGCTTACTCGATCGATTTTAGAATTTCGATGTTTTTTAAATAACTTTTTCGCAACAAATTTGATTTGCCCCACAAAATTTGTAATTTGTACACCTTTCTACAATGGCCATTGTATGTTAGCCAGGTGCTAGTACTCCAAAACTGCCGAATGAAGAGAAAACTCCGTAAAAGGGGGGTGGAGGATATAAGTTCCATATAGACGGTCATTACTTCATTCGATGAGCGAAGTCTCAATTTCACTTGACTATTTTTTTTTCGGCTTATTCTTATGGGGAATTTGGAAAATCAGTTTTCTCCGAAGTGGTGCAATCGATTGCGCATAATATTGATTGATATAACTTTTTGAAAGAATTCAATTATTAGCTCATCCATCAACGCGGAAACACATATGGCGTTTTCCTAGTTTAAAAAAACGCTATAATGAACATACAAATGCACTATTCACAGTGCGTGCGTATGATTCAAAATAATTTTTACCGGGTTTCAGAAGAAAAGAAACATGACAAAATGCGGATTTTCTTCAATGACTGCTTGAAGTAGGCCCAAGTAAAATCCTGAGATACTCCAAACATGATGAACAAATTATTCTAGAATATTCAAAAGCGATACCTACAATACTTCTAATTTTCATTTTGATGCATATTGCCCGACTTTCATTCATCATTTTGGTTTATGTAGTATGCTGGCTTGATCGTTGCCGCCAACCAACAATGCAGTGTGAGTCACACAGTCGGGCTGGAGCCGCTAGACTCCGATTAGCCACGTGCTATCGAGCAAGACACAGTTCGAGCTATCCCCGCGGTGTCGCATGTAGCGGTCATCAAATTAAGCATTGCGCTTATGGAGAATGCAGAATTTCAAGTACTGCTCCTAAACCACATGGTTTACAAACACCAAAATTGCCAGAGACAATGCTTGTCGTGTGTTCAACAGGTTGTCGGCGGAAAACTCGAAAAATTCTATAAAGTTCATAAAATATAAGCCTCGTCGTTTTCACCTGATGCAACCGTTCATGAAAAAAATCACTGTTGATATACTATTAAACTTATCGATGAAATACTTTCGACAAGTTATCAAGAAATATGTGAAGAATATTTGGTGAAAATTCTGTTCATTTACGTCTTTCCTGACGTTCTGAAGAAACCTAGAAAAATGGTCAAAAATCGAACACTAAAGCAAGAATTATGTCCCAGATTTTTTTTTTGAATTTTTTTCCTTCAAAATAGTTTCTTAAAATTATGTCTTCTATCGTTGCCACGCAGAAAAAACACTTTTTATGGTATGTTGAAAACTCATAGATCCACCTTAAGCTGGGCTTCCATACTAAACGGTATGCGATTCGGACACCGGAATCCGATTTCGTAATGCGATTTTCAGACTGCCATCTTAAGAGTAGATATAGAGCCTCATGTGCTTAGAAATATAAATAACTTTAGTGCTGGGATAAAAAGACTGTGCAGTATCAATTAAGAAGAAACACACAACTTCCGGTAATATCGCAATCCGAAATCACAAAAAGTAGAGCCGAGCTCAATAATCGAGAATCGTATCGGACTCGTCTCTGATTGATCCGATTTTCAACATCCGATATCGCAATCCGAATAACGCAGGTATGGAAGGCCAGCATAACTCTTTTGCATTTTGACACCAATTTCAAAAACTGTACAGATCTCAATTAGATGATACGTAATACGGCAAATATTTTTCATGATCATCAGGTCAGATGTTTAAAATGTGAAGACGTTACAAAAAAAAGGAGAGGTTCCCATTTTGTTTGAGTTAGAGGATTTCCCTCAGATCATACAATTATTTTTTAATGAAACTAGTAATTTTACGGTCAACCGTATCATGCGACTGCTTGCAGCCCACCACGTTGTTCGTTGTGCCGTCGCTGCTCTTGTTCCTGGCGTCTCATCCGTTGGTCACGCAAGAACATCTGGCGTCGGTGGGACAAGTTGTGTGTGGCGCGGCGCCAGCTACGAAAAGCCTTGTTGACAAGTTTAAAGCCAAGCTTGGCCACAACAATGTCAGTATCAGGCAAGGTGAGCCACTGTTCTATCTTTTCGTAAAGATACTTGATTATTGTCACATGATGTACCGCGACGTTATTCACAATTTAAATAAAACTCCTTCAACAAAATACAAAGCTATTTACCAAATTCGAAAACAATGGCTGTAGGCCTACTCGTATCCATGAAAAACAAGATCGACTAGCAACATGCAACTATAATTGTAAAAACTTCATAAAAATGGCGAGAAACTCACTGCTGCTCAAACATGACGAAATGCTCAAAAAATCAAAGATGTGATTATTTTTTAATCGTAAATCTCGTCCTGAAAAATCACTGACCCGTTAAATACCACAGCTGCGCCAATAAACCGGTGAATGATGTCTGAATAATACTGTATGTTAATTTAGAATTTTAAGTTTAGTATAAGTATTATAAAAAAAAAAAAAAAAATGTAATTCCTGCTACCGCCAAAAGGTATCTGCCAGTTTATTTAATGAATAAATAAATGTGTTTTTTACATTGGTAGATGAGCTTCTTTTGTAGGTACAATCATAGTTTTGTTTATATATTGTCACTTGACACATTTGTAATAACTATAGTAACCTTAATTGTTCCAGGCTACGGCATGACTGAATCATCTCCGGTCTCGTTATTCCCACCGCACTTCCAGCCTGCCAGCAAGATTGGGACGTGCGGGCAGATTGTTCCTCACACTCAAGGCAGGGTCATAGATCTCGAGACACATAAGAACCTCGGGCCGAATGAGCGAGGCGAGCTACTTATCAAAGGACCACAGGTGTGTAATTTATTTTTTATCAACATCAAAACTTGGTACAAAATCATTTTCCACTAATTAAGGCTAAGGATGGAAGGTCTTTACTCGCCTTTAATTAGTACGGTAGTTACTTTTTACCAATGATATTAATTTTGAACTGCATTAATAGTTAGCATAATTGAAACATTTTTATCTTGTAAAATGCACTTTTGATAGTATCAAAATCAAGGTACGTAGATCTATCGAAGAAGTCTACTATAATGATGCTGTTTATCAATTTCAGGTAATGAAGGGCTACTTGAACAACGAGTCGGCCACGAAAGAGACGGTGGATCAAGATGGCTGGCTTCATACGGGAGACGTAGCTTATTACGATGATGACGGATATTTTTATATTGTCGACCGCACCAAAGAGCTCATCAAGGTCAAGGGGAATCAGGTAGGCAATCGGCAACACATTTTATAATTTACTATTGGTGGTTGGTGGTCGTCTAGCATCATAACAAACGCAAATATCCACTTTATATTTGTGTATAGTTGTATGATATTTGAGGTTCAAAGATGTTCACTATCTTTCGATTATGATTGTTTGCTTCCCCACCACCCCATCAGACCAACAGCTAGGTTATACGGGGGTACGAATGAGCAGATGATTATGAAACTATGAAGTGATAATAGTTGAAAGGACGTTTACAAAAACCCATACCTTATGCGGGACTCGAACCCAAGCCCAACGTGGCTTCAGAGTTTCTGAAGCGAAGCCTCAGCTGACTGAGCTACCGAGGGCGGCCACTATCTTTCAATAATTAAAAACACGACTTATGTATTCAAAAGCATTAGGCCTAGATGTTGAAGCTTCAGCGAGTTTCTCACCAATTTATTTAGTAGACCACATTCCCCCTCTCTTGGATACATGTATTCGATACTTATCAGTCTCAATTATTAACTACGACAAAGGTTAGGAATTGGTGCTAAGGTGGTTGAAAAGTGGTCGATCACATCACATCAAAACGCATCCTCAAGAAAATGTACTGAAATTGTACACACTAAAGTAGCCAATACAGTAATCAAGTTACTCCACGTATAGTCTGTGAAAAAATATTGTTGAAATATGCGTAGATTTTTTAAAATTTTCATTTTGATTTCGGAAAGAAACATTTGATGTGACTGGGTCGAGTAATGCAGTCAACTTCCAGGTCACCGTACAAGACAGTTCCGTGCTCTTCCGCTAGTAGTACCATAGATTGATGGAGGTGCCTTAATGATGTTTGACTCTCACTTTAAAATATCTACACTAAGTAAACATTTAGGTTTGCTGGTACCTACAGAGTTACAGAGAACAGTTTGATTACTTCATCACGGCCAGACTAAGCACCATTCTTGTCGCTACCAGACAGGTACTTTGATATCCTGGCTGAAATCTGTTTCCATCTCTTCATCGTTGTGCTACGTTACAATTACCATTGCTAGCGGGATAGTGGAGAGAATTGTCTCGGCTAGCTAGTGGCCTAATTGGTAATTACCTCGTAGTCGTGTGGAAACGGCAACAGCGTGAAGAGTGTGGAAGGAATATTTACATTGACATGAGTGCACCATAGGTTGGCTGCGATGAACTAAACATACTTTTTCCATCTCTCTTCCTCTCGAATAATAGGTTTTAACGGTGCGTCAACGACGGGGTTATTTTGCTCTCTCACTCTCACTCCCTATATGTGCCTCACTCCATTTTCTGAGGTGTAGTGATACCATAGTATAGCGAAGCTATGCTATATGTACTGTGGTGATACAGTGAAACCTCCATAGTGTTTCAAGGGACCAGGAAAATGATCCATGAAGGAAATTTCAACATTGGTTGTACAGGTTTTACAGGGATGGGAAAAAAATTATGATAGCAGCAGGAAAGACGACTGATTTGGGAACAACGCATCGAAGTTTCATTCTACCCATTTCCCTACAATCGTTGAATCTATAGAATTATTTCACTTTCGTAATGCCACACATTGCTGGCTTAGAATCAATAAGACTTTGAATTCACTTGTAGAGATTATGACATGTGTTTATTCCAAGAAGTGAAGTTTCACATATGTACAAAATAACCTAGCTTGTTTCCATTGTTCAATGAACTGGCAGTGAAGGTCATGAGAAGGTCACAAAGGTCGATCCTTGGCTTTCATATACAATTCACTGATAAATACTCACAGAGATTTATAATACAACATACAACAAAATGCTAACACAGTAGGCACACGTAAGGAACAAATAACGACGCAGGTTGATGCATAATTGACACGATCGTATTATACTTCTAACTTCTAATTTTCTAATTTGACATGCTTTTGTATGCACCAAAAAAGTGAATCCTGCCTAGTCAGAAACTGTTTCGGAACTGTAAATGTGCGCTTGCGTCTATCTTAATTCTTAATTTTGTAAATTTTGATTTCCCAAATTTACTGATGTAGGCCTACCGTAGGCTTACTATGTATACTGGCTACCTAGTACGTATGGTACTAGGCTACTTGAAAATATCATTGTTTACTTTTTTATTCAAGTTCCAACTTATTTAAGTAATACGGTGAAATAATACTGATTAGTACGACATAGAGGCACACATCGAGAGTCCACTGAAAATGTTCCAGTTTGACTGGTACTGTAGCCCCATTTTTCAAAAGTGTGTGAATTGCAAATGCTTGCAATTGCATATTCTAGGGGTTTGGTCTCTCTTACCGCTATTTCAATAAGGTGAAGCTATCTGCAAACTTCAACACATCTTTTATGCCTACAAAAACATGTCAACAACCTCACCAATTAGGGAGATTTATGAATGTGCTGACAGGACTCAAATCCACGACAAAGCAACGCCAAAATTAGTACAGAAATTTTGAATACACAAAAAGAGATAATTTTACTAGGACGTATAAATAAATTTGCTTCCCAATTGTTCTAGTAAATACTCAACATATTTACGAAGAGAAAAATCATTGCATTGTCAGTGAAGAAATCACCAGACCAGTTATCAAGTCTCACGACCAAAATTAATATGTAGGGCCTACCGGTAGCCAATCAGAATAAGTTGAGTTTTAGACTATGAGAATGTTCTGAATTGTGCTTTGAGCCATTTAAAGCTGACTTTGTCTAGCTGTACGGGTTTTTGCCAAGAGCTTGAAGCCACAACTGTCTTTATGGCATTGCACTTTCTGACGGAGGCAGAAATACGTTCAAGTTTATCTTTCAATTTTGGCACATCTAGAGTACACACGTGATTCATTTTAGCATCAGGAAATGTATATAATAAATAGCTTATATTTCTGAATAGAAAAATATTCAGACTAATAGACATTCAGAATTTGGTGCTCAGGGCCACACACCCAATTGTCTGATTGGTTGAGCTGTGACGTCCAATGAAATCGGTCGGTAGTTGTTCCTTACGTTAACCTAATATTTGCTGAATCTTGACAACTTCTTATTGGGTCTTCTTATTTCTATTCATAACAAATTTCATACAGTAAGACAAATCTACGACAATCTTCATAGCGTTTCTCCCAACAATTAATTCTACTTAATTCTATATCAAGAACTAAATATTTCCTACCTTAAGCCTAAAATTAGTAGGCCTAGAATAATTTAACACGCCATCAAATAATAATTCATCCACGTTAGATTTTAAATTCAATATTATTTTAGATAAGATTAAGAATGATTTCAAATACAATACTTATATATATTGACAATTCTTTTAAAAATATCTTCTGTGGGGATGTTAAATTTAACACCTAACACGTGTAGCACAAATATGAACTGTATAAATGCATCTAAGGTACGGTAGTGTATTAATTAGAGGAGCTGCACTTCACAACATTGACGCCGTACAAGGCAAAAAGAATATTGGTTTGAGTAGAAAAGTCCTGACAGCAAGTAAATGTGTCACACATGTTAAGCCTAACGTGAAAGTGACCCCGGGAACCGATAATTGTTGCACAGGCTTGTACAGGCAACAATAATGTCAAAGAACCTGGATTTATCTGTATAACGGTTTTAACCTAATTTGCAAATGCCAATGAATATGACCACAGTCCAATTATAAATTGATTTATAAGAATTCAAATTCAATCACGATCCAAGTCTCTCTCCTAATTTACCCAATAGGATGAAAATATTTAGGTGTTTCACAGATTGTAATGGTCTACTTCTCCAAATCGGTGAACTTTGAAGTATTTCAAAGTAACTTGGTGTAACTCAAGTGTAAATGTACAGGATACCAGTACGGTAATCAAGATTTATTGAGTTTTCTAAATTTTACTGTAACTCAGCATAGTGAATACTTGTAAGTAAATCTAAAGTTTAAGATCTATATCTGTACAGAAGCAGTCGGCTATGATAAGAAATGCACATTATACATATAGGTAAGGTAGGCTACTTAAACTAACAGGTAAAAATATATTTACAGCTAGGCCTATTGTAATCAAACAGATTCTTTACACACACGTCGTACACGAAACTAATAATATTCCACTTCACTTTCGTAGCAAAACACGTACCATTCTATTTAGTCAACGATGAAGTAACGTCATTGTTGTTTGTATGCATGTATCAGCCAATTGTCGTTCGTTAATAACACCTAAGGAGCGGCCACAGTCTTCTTCACGTCACCATGGCAATGCGAGTACACACTCTTCTCAGTGGGGAGTCGGGTGAGGTAGTTGCAGCGATGCCGTTCAGGCTTGTTTCAGTGTTGGTTGATGATGCTAGAAAAGAACATATTGTCATTTCAGTTAACTTTTACCAACTTTTAGAAGGTTGACTGGAATTATAGCAACCATTATGAAATGATATTATACAGGGCCTGGATTCACACATGGTCAGAACTTTAATCCAACTTCAAGTTAGGCTATGACCGTTTTTCGCGTAGACAAAGCTGAGACCAGTCACAACTGGTAGTAATGACCACCACGTGACTTTGTTTATCAACTTTGCAAATTGAGTTTATGGTTCAAATCAACAGAAATTGCTTTTTTAAGCAATTAAAAATATTGAACTAATTTTTAAATACTGTAAGTACTGCGCAAATTAGACACAATTCACATATTTTCTAAAATTTGACCTATGGTAGGGCCTACCTAAAACTCCACTTTCACTTTTTGTTTGGTTAGGCCTATAACAGTGAGTGAACAACAGTGAACAACAACAGTGAACAACAGTCTAGTCTACAACAGTGAACACTACTGGTACTCATTCAGTGTTGAAATACTGTTGTAAACAAATGCTATGCCCACTATGAGGCTAGTTTCTTTCTATTTGTCACAGACATAATGTAGTTGATATCATTTTAGCCTACCGGTACCAGTGTTTGGACCTACTCACAGACTTGGACTGTTGATTAGGCCTATCCTAAGTTATAAACATTAATTACATGGGACAAGTACCAGCCTTCTAGTAGGTCAACTTGCTTAATGTATAAGCCCTAGGCCTATCAAAAACAAGATCAAAATTAAAAATTGAGCAAAAAGATAAATTTGAAAAGGTCTACGGTAGGCCCCTGCCGGTATTCCTACAGTAACTTTGAGTGTGTTAACAAGTAGCAATATAAGAGTAGGCTATACCTACCACTACCTACTTTAACTCTCCTTGGGTGAAGTATCTCCTTGGTCCATTGGTTCGTCTCCTGGCTGAGAAGCTTCATCAACATCCATTGCTTCCGGCTCCACTTCGGTCATCTTTGCCTCCATCGGAGTTTCAGCAATCAGATCTGCCACCACAAGAGGCAGTTCAGCAGTCACGATAGGTTCACTTGCAACAATCTCTGGTACAATGTCATCTCTTTGAATGTCAGTCACAGGAACTTGCTCAACATTCTCTTGAATCACACTCTCAATTCGTTCGTTTTGAACCATCATCTCACGATCTCTCTCCTTTTCAGTTGGTAGCTTTTCCAGCAATTCTTCTGCAACTTTAACCTCGGCTAGTGGAGGCACGGCAACGGCTGAATCTGCTACGATTGGTTCGGGTGTTTCACTTATGATTGGCTCGGCAGGAGGAATAATTTCTTCAGGAACAGAAACACTAGGTTCCAGGACAACAGATTCTAAGGGTTTGATTGGTTCAATAGCTGACACACTGGCTACCAACGGCAACGGTAGATGTAATTCTTCAATGTTAGTGTTGGAAGGTTCAAGAATATCATGTATACGTTCATCAAGAAGAGCTGCTTCTAAACCAGAAGCATTCACAGCAGACTCAATGGATGTTGTATCTATGAGCTTGGTAGTTATATCCGCAGATACCGGAGTAGTGGCATTTTCAAGGGTCTGTTCTTCTTTAGTCTCCAAAGTAGGTTCCACATTTGTATTTTCAATGCCCACTTCAGGATTTAAAATGTCCTGATTTGTGTCTGTTGACAACAAAGCTATTTCTGGTGGAACATCCATTACACTCAATGTAGCAGGTTCGGTGGGGCCAATCTGTTCGATCGTAATAGCAGATACTGCTGCAGAAGTCTCGGGTGATGGAGGATTGCCTTCAAAAATAATCGCTTCTCCTAGACTGTCAACCTCAGTTGGTTTAGGTTTTTTGTTTGGGAAATATTGATCACCTTCTTGAGAGCTTGGAATATAATCTTCATCTTCTTCTTCCTCCATCAGTCCAGAGTTTGTGATGGGTTGTACATAGCTAGGATGGAATTCACCAGTAAGCTCACTACCGACATCTAAATTATCTCCTTCGCTACCTCGCTCAATAAGTGCTACTCTTTCCGAGACGGATAGTCTATTTGGGTCAGTCAAACTTGGATCGTTCAACCACGTTACAACTTTCTGTGGTGTCTCTATGACATGATTGTCTAGCCCATCGACAGTGTCTGCTGAGTGAGAACATTTCGGGTCCGCGGTTGGGATTCTGGTAGTACTACCAGTGGCTGTGTCGTCCAATGTTAAACGTACGGAGCCTGAACTTACATGCATAAGATTGACTCCGTCAGAAGTGACGGTTTCAACTGCTTCTCCCAATTCAACGGTTGGGCCATCAGATACACCATTGACAAGCTCTGACTGGCTCGAATCTGTCCTGCGTACATGGCCTGGTTCTCGCGTACTCACCACTAGTATATTTTTCTCGACAGCTCGCATGAACTTATCGGCTCGACTGTACTGTTTCTTTGGGCTAGTCAACAGTTCGCAGAGACGTTGCACTGTAAAAGGAGCACTAGCGAATGATTCCAAACGTTCCAACAAACTGTTCTTCATTATCTCATAGTTGAATGTATCGACGTTTGGGCACGGGGGTAATTCAATTGTTGGAGCACCTTCATAGAAATCTGTGATTACATTGAGAAGCTTCTCGCGGAACAGGTATTTCACAATGGACCAATTAAAAACAGAGTCGCCAGTCTTGGCTACATGCATTAGGTATTCTTCTAGTTCTTTCGGAATATCTTTCGGCTTCAACTTCACAAATTCATCTAGTGCCTGTAGTATTTCTTCAGGATTTTCCATTATAATTATTATACAAACACGTTTTAATATAAAAAATTGGAAAAGATAATGTTTATCAATACAGCGGTTACGTTCACGGCTTGGTCTCATTCACCAGTTCAGTTTCGCCAACAACACGACACTAAATCGCGAGTACTACTTTACCGACAAAGTGAATGTAGCTAGCGGCAAATGCTAGCGGTAAAAATCGAAGATGGAACATCGTGAGTCGATAAAGTAGTTTTACGCTCTCGACTCACGGTGTCTCGCCCTTGGTCAAAACAGAGACGAGGATGAAGATAGCTGATAAAATGATTAGATGAGCGTAACGAAGACTTCCACTCGCTTTATACTGAAAAAAAAATCGGAATTCGTATTTAAGCTCCTTTTTTTTGCACGACTGATCGGCTTGAAACTTTTTCTGGACATCACTCATACCAGAATAGATCCCTATTGGTTTTACGCAAAATCGGTTAGATCCGTTTGATTGATGTTTCCGGGGAAAAAATCAAATGTTTGGTAAATCCCCATAAGAATAGCATTGGGTTAAATATTGTATTGTATTTATTTTCATCCCGTTGACTAGTACATAATACAAGTATGGGTACAAATTGTACAGTGTAATCGGATTGATATGAAATTTTCACAGAATGCTTATATTGTATCAATATATTTGTATATCATTCATTCATGTGTTTTAAGTTGTGAGAAATTTTGTATAGTCTATTTTTGAGAGAATAATGTGAGGGAATTATGACACATATTAATATTTGAAATATCGAGTTTTAAATTTGAGAAAGGTGATCAACATGCTGGTCCTGTTTACTTTTACTGTTAGTCCTTATTACATTATTTTATTATCTTAAGTCATATAAAATTATAACATTCCTATAACTCTCTTAATTATTGTTGAATACAAAGTGATTTATTATGATCAGAAGGGAAATCGTTTAATAAGCTACATTTTATCAAACCACAGTTGTTGCTAAGGCTGTGTTGATCATCTTGTTCATTTATCTATCACTTATTCATTTGTAAGATTGAAAAACATTTCTCTAAATAATTTTCAGGTGGTTGAATATTGTTTATGACTTATTGCTATAAGTCTACAAAACAACAAGCAGCAAAGCAACAAAGAAAACTGGTCAAACAGAGTAGTCATTATGTGAGAACTGGGTAATAATTTAATTGTTTGCCTTGGTATGCTTCAGGTATCACCGACAGAACTCGAGAACTTGATCATTCAAATGCCAGGCATTGCTGACGTCGCCGTGGTTGGTATACAAGACATACTGGCCGGTGAAATTCCCCGGGCGTTTGTAGTTCGTCAGTCCGGTGCCAAAGTCACAGAACAAGAAATTATCAACTTCGTAAAGCCGAAGGTTGCGTCTTACAAACAACTCGCTGGCGGTGTTTGGTTCATCGAGGCCATACCTCGAAATCCCAGCGGTAAAGTTTTACGACAAACTCTGAGCGCGTTAACAGTGCAATAAATCAACATTGGAACACAACTATAAATTTTACAAAATTGTTATTCACGTTTTACGACTGATTTTAAAATAGATGTGTTTATATTTTAGTACGAATTCACTTATCTTTATTTTTGAGGTTTCTTTTGATAGAATGTTGACTAATTATTAATGTAATCATTAATGTAATTCCAAGTTCTCCCCCTGAATAACTCGATTAACAAAAATGATTGTATTAGGAACGGTAAGTCTGTAGAAATTAAATAATCATAGCAGTGCTCAAGAGTAAATTATAATTATGACAAGTATAATTTTGGCAGAACTACTGCTATACCGGTAGTTCTGTGGAAGTATTGTATAATAATTGTATAACTTTATGAATAGTGACAGGTGAAAAAGAGATGATTAGGTGAGCGACCTTCATTTATCAATTATGTATAAGAACGAACAGGAATAATAAAGTAACTGTTCATTTACAAAAATGATTATGTAACGTAAATGACGTAAATGTGTTTGTTCTTTTAAAGTACATGATTTGGACTTCAGAACTTTGCTTTTTGTGAAGTCCTTTAGGACTCGTGATGTATTTCATGAATATGTTAAATTAAAATAAATCTTATATATTTTAAAGGAAAAATGGGTTTGTTTTGTTGACGTTTAGAAATGAAATGAACAAATGGTTTCTTATTTTCTGTTACAATTTCAGCTACAAATAGCCATTGGGGTGCTCAGGATATTTCATTGAGTAGGTCTATGGCCCGCCAAGAAAATACATAAATTCTAGTGAAGCTATTAATGCATGAATTTATGCTTTATGTGGTTATTCAATGAAAACGTCACATGTTTATAGAGGTGGATGAAACGGGTTGAAACCCAACTTTTTAAAATTCTATTTCATGCATTTTGCTGTCACTAGAGTGAGGTAAGTTCCTCAATTTCTAAAAAAAAAAAAACTTTTTCTAGTTTACGTTACTTGATTAAAAAAGCAACTAGTTATGCTTACATTTGAGGAAAGTTGAAAAAATGGTATGATTAGGAACGAACAAAGAAATACCGTGAAAAGAAGTGGGAATGATACATGGACAGTTCGGATCGAAGGGGTTTGAGTTTCAAAGAGTCAGAGACAAAATATTCTATCTTTCATATAAAAATGCAATCTCTTCCACTCTGCTCTTGGTGCATTCCTATAGTATAGTTGTCAATAAGAAGAGCAAAGTAAATTTCATTCTTCATTACCTCCGGAAAATAACTTGAATACTTTAAAGTTGTTGCTTAGTAAGAGGAATGTGTGAAAGTTCCCAAAAAAAGGAACTCTTTGTTAGAAACGCGTTACATTTTGATAATTTCCCACCCGAACACTCGTCATCACACTGCACACTCTGTACTCTTGCTCAAGAAATATGAATGTTTTAATATTCAGCGACCTTAATGGAAATTGTAAACATATATATATATATATATATATATATATATATATATATATATATATATATATATATATATAATATATAGCTTGCAGTGGTGTAGTCGGGAGTTTACACTGGTATGGCGTATACCCACTTCTTTAATACATACCTGCATAAACCAACTTTGCATGAAGAGGGTATACGTTGGTATGTGCCAAATAACCAGTAACTTTCAGGTACAGTATTATGAAAATATATAATATAATTAGGATATTGAAATATATGTGATTATTTGTGGCCACTCGTTGAGTAGAGATCTGAAACATAAGCAGCTAAAGTTTCTCTCTTTAGGGAGAATAATGAAACACGAAAACAGGTGGTGACACCGTGGGTGTAAAGAAAGCATAGATTTTGAAGGAAGTGCTGAAGTTGTTGTGGATGTAGAAAATAAAACACCAGCAATTTGTAAAAACGAGGCCAATAATTTGTGCTTTTACTAATGTACATAAATAAACTGCATGCAGTAACTTAAAACAGTAGGGTACCGTATATACAATTATCGTTGTACAACACTTCTTTTTTGATGACATGAAGTGAAATCCATGACAATATCAGTAATGAAAATAATGTGATACGGAAGAAATTTTTCTGTTCATATGCTTAATTTCACAGAAATTAGAAATTGATAAATTGATGTTTCAAATAAATTGATGCCCTTTCCAATGCAACCAATCGAGTCGTCTATCCAATCACATAACAGTTCACTCCGGCGTTATGCCATTCCAGTGCGAGGTATGTTCTCACACCTTCCGAGATCCATCCACGTTCAAACGACACTTATTGATCCATGCCGACGCACCGCAATTTCAGTGCCAAGTCTGTCCGTACAAATGCACACGAGCGAGTTATTTAAAAACGCACAGTATGATCCACACGGGTTAAAAACTGTATCGTTGCAAGGTGTGTTCGTATAAAGCGCCGACGCGATCTCATATAAACCGTCACATGTTGGTTCATACCGGTCAGAAGCCGTTCCAGTGCAAGCAGTGTTCTTACTCGTGCCGCCAGTCGGACAAACTGAAGAAACATGCGATAAGTCACGACGGCTGGGAGGTGTTTGCGTGCCGCCGTTGCTCGTACGAGACGACGCGGTCGTACGATCTCAAGAGGCACGAGACGACGCATGGAACGTTGCGGTTCCATTGCGACGCTTGTGTGTTCAGTTGTCGACGTAAATATCAGATGTCTCGTCATATTATGGTGGTTCATGTGGAGATGTAGATATCGAATATCGGTGATTCCTAGTGACGTGAAGCTTGAGTATCTCGTTGTGTAAAGGCGATTCACATGTTGATGTAAATATAAATATTGGTGAATCACGCGTTGACGTAATTCTCAGATATCTCGCCAAGTAACGGTGATTCACGTCAACGTAAACATCAAATATTGGTGGTTTATGCATCGATGTAAATATCGATTATCGTTGATGATGCATCGACGTAATTCGTTGTATCTCATCGTTTAATGGCGATTCACGTGTTGACATGAATATCAAATATCGGTGAATCACGCGTCACCGTACTTCTCAGGTGTTGAACCATGTAATGGCGGTTCACGCATCAACGTGAATGTTGAATATCTCGTCATATAATGGCGGTTCACATGAGGAAATGGCTCAGTCAATTATCGCTAGTGGTAGTACCGGTGGTAGTACTGAAGTCACCGTTGAGCGTGCGTTCGAGTCCCGCATAAGGCATGGGTTTTTGTGAACGTCCTTTCACCTATCATCACTTCATCGTTTCATTATCACCCACTCATTCGTGCTCCCGTATAACCTAGCTGTTAGTGGGGTCATTAAGCAACATTGAAAAAAAAATGTAGACCGACTCGGAATGCGTGTGTACTAGAGATAATATCAATGAAAATCAAGAACTGACCATGAAGTTGTATATAAATGGAATCTATCCCAGCAACGAGCCGTGATTGCGTACTTCCGGTTACTTCGAAACGGCGGCCATGTTCTTTTTTTCAACTGCAAGTTGGAGCTTATCCCACGTTGGTGATTCAGCAAGGCCTTCTTTATTATTACATCATGTAATAATAAAGAAGGTCTTGAATTTAGACAATAAATAAAAAGCAAGTGTCGTTAGGCCTACACCTGACAACAATCAGCTTGAGGCAACAAATATGTCCGCCGTTACCCGCTATTCAATGTCATCAAGCGGTACGAGTTTTCAACACGGAGTTATGCCTCCACCGATTAACAGAGATTCAACGATTAGTCGATCTGCATCAGCCAATAATTGATCGACGTTTATTATGTATTTATTATTTATTAATGAAATTATATTTTAAAATCTGTGATGTATGTACTCCAAAAAGAGATGAATGAGGGTAGAATTTGACAGCTATCAGGCAAACAGGAGATAGAATGGTCTAGCTGCCCCGGTGGCTAAGTCAATTATCGCTAGCGGTAGAAACTGAAGTAACTGTTGAGCGTGGGTTCGAGTCCCGCATGAGACATGGGTTTTTGTAAACGTCCTTTCACCTATCATCACTTCATCGTTTCATTATCACCTGATCATTCATACCCCCGTATAACCTAGCTGTTGGTGGAGTCGTTGAGCATGATGGAAAAAAAAAAAGTCTTATCATTATTTTTTTCCAAGCTATATTACATTGGTGGTGAAAGAAGAATTGCCTTCAGAATAATAGTTTATACTTTTAACATTGATGATGAGGAGCTTTGCTTTGGATTTCTTAGAACAATTGAATTGTATAATATAGGACCTAAAATGTGATGAGCGGGTTGCGGGCCACCCAGCGTATTCATTCGGGAGAGTTCGGCTCCTTGGCCCGAGCCCGAGATTGTTCAGATATGCTGGCCAGTCATTATTTTGTAGTGGAATAAGAACTGGCAATGTGAAGCCCAACTGAATAAATATTTATTGAATAACATATTTCACAAGATTATTGACCACTGTGATTTTTCTCTTTTCCTCAACTGTCACTTCACTTAATTATCTAATTAATATAGATTATTAATTTCTTATAAATATATTTAGAAACATTTCAACTATATTGGGAATATTAATTATATCTATTGATCAAGCCATCAACTTTTTGTCAGATCGAAGTGACCTTAGTACCCTAGGTCATTGGGTGGGAAAGATTTTTACGGAAAACATTAAAATAGTTCCATTTGCATTGGGTTGTCCGTGCCCTGTAACATTGAGTTTGTAGTTCCTGTAACTTCATGATTTACCAAAACTGGGTTAACTGTGATCCAAAGTTTTGTGTCTTAAAACCATCGGGGTTATGTTAGGTGGCAGATGATCGTTATTGTTATATAGGACAGATAGCTATTGTCCTAGGTGTTAGTGGGGCAGGGCATGAACCCTGAAACTACAATCTAGCTGTCCGTTTAATACAAAACCTCACCCAACCTAACCCCGACCGTCCATCAGTAAAAAACAACCCTTAAAAAAGACAACGGGTTGATACAACTAGTTTGACAGATGGTTTAGGTGGCGGCATTGCTACACGAGTTTGGTAAGTTCTTCTTGATTGGAATAAAGATGTTGGCGAACCTGTAAAGTGATAGACAGACGAAAACACTAATAAGAAAAATCATTATTTACTTATGAATATAATAATTGGCAAAAAGAAAGTGTGTTTCCAATACGTGATTAATCGCAATTAAAATAGAAGTGTCTCCTTCACCTGAAACGTCACTATGTGTTCACAGGGCCAGACAAGACTATTGAGGTAATGAAACATTCCTAGGCCAACCATAACCTAGAACAAGCTTTAATAATATGCCACGTTAGTAAGGCACATGTATTTAGATTCTTTGCCCTTCTCTTTATGCTAATAAGTACGTAATGTTTCCATTGATCTTCCTGTATGTAGAAGGGCCTATTTTTATGAAGTCTTTGCATTGTTCGTTTGTCGTACACTTTTTACTCGATGGTGCCGGAATCGATCAAGTAGTTTCGTTCGCCGTTCATGTGTCATCGTTCAAAGTAGTGTAATTACACGATGGCTATTCGTTTGCGTGTATAGGATCATTGAATTTGTAGGTTGATAGGATGGAATAGAAAGTCTTTATCTATAACTACGTCAGTAAGGTACAGTCAAAAGGGCGAGGTTCACTCAGCTGACCGTTCTTCCACCCAACCTTACCTATGATAAATTAAAGAAATGAACAATGAATGATGTGGAATGCTAATGACATATAATAAAATGACTCACACAATATGAAAAGAAATAGTTGCAATAGCTCAAGACATCAGCAATACAATAATCATGAAAAATTATAATAGTAGGCCTATGAATAATAGATTATAACCGCAAAAGAGGTGGTAGGCCTATAGGATGAGATTTCCTAGGGAGTGCTGTGGCCTACCGCATAAATTATAATCTTGTTGAAACCAAGTAGTTAATTAAATATTGATGAGATTCAAATATAGACGTAGAACGACTAAAATTATACCGGTACCGGTAGGCTAGGTCAAAATTTGTATAGATATATTTTAGTAATCATTTAAATATACTTTTCTAGTACTTGTAGGCCTACTACTTACTTACCATGTTGATGAAAAATACCATTTCTTGTCTCAATCTACAGTTGATCATACATTCAATCCAACGCATGAAGAAGGAAGGATGTTGGTGTGACGAAGAGGGAAGAAGAGGAAGAGGACATGCGGCTAGAGAAGATGGAGAAGAGGGAGGAAGAAGAGATGCGGTGATGGAAGAGAGAAGAAGAGAATGTCCAGAAAACCTCTCGACTGGTGAGTTCCATTGTTATAGTATAGTAAAGTTATGAATTATGAATTCGAATCGATATTGATTGGTATAGTTAATATTCGATAAATTCGATATCAAAATAACGATCGATATTCGACAACGTTTTGAAAAAATTTGAATGAAAAACATATTGTATTCTAGACACTCAATTGGCTTGGAATTCTCCGTTAGAATTTTATGAAATCATTTGTATAGTTAACGTCTCACTGTATCACCTTTTAATTTTGTATTCACTTAATCTCCTTATTATTCTATTCAATCCCATTTCAAATTCCACATTTTTCAATTCAATCAGTTCTCTTTTATGTACTAATATGTAATATTTTCAATCTATTCCTCTCTATTATTCTATGTATTTTTTATATTGATTGCTTTGCTATCCTGTTTGCTAATGTATAGTCAGGGACCAATAAAGGTATTATTTTTATTTTCTTCTATGCCTATGATTCAAAGTCTTTTGTTTTGTTCTGAACCTTTCAACTGCTGAGTTTTCTGACACCAGCTGTACCCCCTGTGCTGAGTTTTTTTTTTTCCGAAAATACAATAGTTTGTACAAATAGTTCCAGTTACTACACATCTATGATCATTTTCCCATAATTTTTCGACCGTATCACAGAAATGATGAGTTCCTCAATACACGGGGGGCACGGCGGTCTGAAACGCGTATACGCGTGTGTAGCAGTTAAAAGGTTGAAAGAATCCGTGGGAGTCGATTCAGCAGATGATCAGTTTTTTGGTGATGGCTTTTGAACAGTGTAGGCCTAGGCCTAAGTAGAGACGTGTAGCCTACAAATAGCAATTTTAAGAGTGCTTTCTAAGACCCTGTTTACATTACTACCATCCTACTACAGTAGAGTTACTAGAGTAAATGGGCAGAAACTAATATTGCGTTCACACGGACAAAATATAGGTTCATGGTTACTAGACGTTTTAGTTACATATTGTACCGCGTGAGTGTGTTTTGACACATTTCGTCGATGCCATCTTGTAATTATTCTACCAAAACGTATCCTAGAGCAAAGACTTCCAACGAGGCTACGATTGTACGAACCTATGAGCGTTCATACGGCTACATCTACTACAGTAACCCTACTAACGAGAGTAAGTTGACTGTAGTACCGTAGCTTTTGTTACGAGCGTAGCCACTATTTGGTGTTCACACACGGTCACTTACGATCGTAGATGGGGTTACTAGAGTAGTTGAGTAGTAATGAAAACGGGGTCTAAGAGTCCTTTAGTCCATGTTTTTCTCATATTTCTTTATGTTTCAATACATTTGATCTTGTTTGATCACGTTTATGAAAAGGCGACAAAGCGCTACAAAAGTCTAATTCCGCTATGTTTTAACATATCGGCGATATTTAAGCTATATACAGAAAGGGTTGGATTCAATGATGGAAGAGGGAAGGTTATTGTATAAAGTGGTGCAAAGGTAGTGAGGGCTAGAGCAAAAAAAAACATTTCTAATCGTACTTTGGTCTAGACATACGCCTGGCAATTGTACGGTTGAATGTGTTGTTGAATTTCCTAGTTCTGTTATATATGAGTAATGTGATCAATTTGTAACACAATTCCGGCCTCAGTTTCCAAATTGAGTTCAATTTAAAGATTTTATAGCAAAAAATAACTCAGTGTATTTGCCATGATAGGGGCCTAAATATAGAATTTGAGAATCCTGGTAATTACTTCAAAACAAAGAAAATTGGGAAAATGTCAATGGAATTCAGTTTTTAAATAGCTCTTTCGTCGTTCTACAAAATTTTGGGCAAATCGAAATCATAAATTTTTGCATTTTCAACTTTTTTCAAATTTGTTTTCTGATGTCAATTTTGGTTTTAACATTCCCAAAAAAAAAATTCTCTCTTAGAATTAAATCTTCTTACTGAATATCGAAACATAATAGGACAATTGTCGTCATTACAGAAGCCACTTCTGAAAATTGGCTGGAAATTGCAGTTTTTTGGTAATTCAGACACTTTTTTCTTGGAAACGGCTGGAGCGAGCGTACCCACTTTTGCTACTGATTTAAAGATCCTAAAGCTATGATCATAAAAAAATACTAGAACATCATAGGTCTTACCAGTTCATAGAAATTAATTGTGCAAGGTCAAAAACTAGTGTATTAACCCCTGTGCTTTTGGGCATTTTTTTTTTTGTGTTTTGAAACTTGTTGTTGAATTTCTCAGTTCTGTTGTTATGTATGTGTAATATGATCAATTTGTAGCACAATTCTGGTCTCCGTTCCCAAATTGAGTTCAATTTAAAGATTTTATAGCAAAAGATAACTCAGTGTATTTGCCATGATAGGGGCCTATATATATATATAGAATTTGAGAATCCTGGTAATTACTTCAAAACAAAAAAAAATGAGAAAATGTCAATGGAATTGAGTTTTTGAATTGCCCTTCCGTCGTTCTACAAAATTTTACGCAAATCGAAATCATGAATTTATGCATCATCAACTTTTTTCAAATTTGATTTCTGACGTCAATTTTGGTTTCAACATCCCCAAGAAAACATTTTCTCTCTTAGAATTGAATCTTCTTACTGAATATCGAAACATAATAGGACAATTGTCATCATTACAGAAGCCACTTCTGAAAATTGGCTGGAAATTGCAGTTTTTTGGTAATTCAGACACTTTTTTCTTGGAAACGGCTTGAGCGAGCGTAGCCAAATTTGCTACTGATTTGAAAATCCTAAAGCTATGATCATAAAAAAATACTAGAACATCATAGGTCTCACCAGTTCATAGAAATTAATTGTGAAAGGTCAAAAAATAGTGTATTCCCTGTGCTTTTGGGTATTTTTTTTTGTGATTTGAAACTTGTTGTTGAATTTCTCAGTTCTGTTGTTATATATGAGTAATATGATTGATTTGCAACACAAATCTGGTCTCAGTTCCAAAATTGAGTTTAATTGGTAGATTTTAGAGCGAAAATCAACTTGGTATTATTTGTCATGGTAGGGCCCATTATACAATTTTGGAATCCTTGTAATTACTTTGAAAAAAAGAAAATTGGAGAAATTTCAATGGAATTGAGTTTTTGAAATGCCCCTCCGTCATACTACAAAATTTTAGACGAATCAAAACTCAAGATTTTTGGCCTTTTTTTTTACGGTTTTCAAATTTGATTTCTGACGTCAATTTTGGTTTTACAATTTTCCAAAACATATTTTCTTCCTTAGAATTGAATCTTCTTGTTGAATATTCAAACTCAATTGGACAATTATCGTTATGTCAAAAGACCGTTCTGAAAGTTTGCTGAAAATTGGCTGAAAATGTCCTTTTTTTGATGAATCAGCGACGTTTTTCTTGGCAACCGCCAGAGCAATCCTAACGGAACTTTCTAATGATTTAAAGATCCTGAAGATATGATCATAAAAAAATACTAGAACCTCATAGGTCTTACCAGTTCATAGAAATTAATTGCGAAAGGTCAAAAACTAGTGTATTAACCCCTGTGCTTTTGGGCATTTTTTTTTCGTGATTTGAAATTTGTTGTTGAATTTCTCAGTTCTGTTGTTATATATGTGTAATGTGATCAATTTGTAACAATAATCCGGTCTCCGTTTCCAAATTGAGTCAGATTTAAAGATTTTATAGCAAAAAATGACTTGGTGTATTTTCAAATGCCAAAATTCGATTTGTCTCAAATTTGGTGTGAACATGGAGTTGCTCTTTTCAAAGAATAATCCAGTAAAGTTTTATAATTAATTGAAATTTAAGCCAGTTATTAACCTTAATTAAATGTTTTTGTTGTTTGCAGGCTGCAGCTTACCTTGAAGACTCACTCCTTGGACCATCGTGGCAACTACGAGTTAGCGCGTAAGTGCACCGTTATGTGGGTAAACTGACCTCGTGCAGCCCGCACCCAGGTATGATTCAGCCTATTGTAAAATGATCCCCGAGCCGGGTAGGCCAGCCCAGAGTGGTTTGATCAGCGCCCGTTGGCTATAACCAAGCTGATTAAAGCTCCACGACAGGAACTCATCTCCTCGAGCTTAAGCAATTGATGCCACACCCGAGCATGTGAATAAAAGGCTCGTGGGGGTGAGGGGATGATCTGGATCGCTCTTGGGTGAGACTTTCTATTCTTGCGTGTGAGATAGACTCGCAAGAGCCTGTCTTGCATTCAAGGGTACATTGTCATACATCCAATCACGATCTAAGATTTGCTGGAGGGGGTTTGGTGGAGACCTTGTATTCGAACATGCGAGAGAGACTTGCGTAGCTTTCTCGGAAGGTACATGAGCCGCTCTTGCACGCAAGGGTTCAAGGTCAAGCCTCCCAACCTTTTCTACATCCCCTCACCCCCTACCCTGCGGGCTGCACGGGGACTACAAGGAGTCACAGGATAATCACAAGTTAGAATACATCATGTCATTGTTACTTATCATCAATTTATTATCACATTTTCTGTACAAGTTATATCAATAAATCATACAATCATAATATATTTGTTGGAACATCATTTTCTTGATTTGATGCATGCAGAAGTAAAGTAATCATGACTTGATCAGCTGCTTGACTGGTTGAAGTCACAACGTGATAGCTGGATTCCAGCATGATCCTGGAGACGGAAGCTGCGTGGTGTGTCTTGATCAACTGCTTGCTTGGCCAGCTGAAGTGACAGCGTTGATTGCTGCAATGGCCGAGCTGAGCCCCAACATGATCCCGAAGTCGGAAATTGCATGACGTGTCTTGTACAGCAGGCTGGGATTGCAGGAACCCTCATGCGGCAAACAGCTGAGAGAACCTGTAACAACAGGAAACAAAGTTTTCATTAAATCTTCCCATTGATTAGACGACACTTAAAAAGTAATAATTATATAGTACATTATTGTGCCAATAAGAGAGGAAATATTGACTGACATGTTGTCATGGTAGCTAATTCTTTTACTTCACATGAGCAAGTCCACTGGCACAGAAAATGCAATAGGCCTATCTCTGAGTGAAAAACCGAAATGAATAATTCAGCTTGTAGCATTGATTGGTACAAATAACCTATTAGATCTCATCAAAAGATACAACTAGTAAACAAAAATGTGAATATTAATTTATATTGGGGTCAACGACCCACTGTAATCACGACTAAAACCTGTCAGCGTCGGTGAATGATAAATGAGATGACGGTAAGATGTGACAAAAATTCATTTCAGCTAGTGTTTTGGACAGCGGTAAGTAGTTCAAGGACCGAGGAACCATCCCAGTATTGACCTGAACAACCGAGGGAAACCAGATGCACATCTGCCAG
This sequence comes from Brachyptera putata, assembly GCA_907164805.1. Lineage (NCBI taxonomy): Eukaryota > Metazoa > Arthropoda > Insecta > Plecoptera > Taeniopterygidae > Brachyptera > Brachyptera putata. The sequence continues at coordinate 8,842,696 of OU015467.1, forward strand.
GATGGTCGACCATGGCGGGAATCGTCGCCCGGTCTCCTGAATGATGGTTTAGCATGCTAGCCACTTATCCACCCATCTCACTGACGATGATTGATCATGGACCCCGGTATCCTGAATGATGGTTCAGCGTGCTAGCCACTGACCCACCCGTTTCAGTCAAGACAATCGACCATGGCGGAAAACCAACCCCGGTCTCCTGAATGATGGTTCAGCATGCTAGCCACTTATCCACCCGTCTCAGTAAAGATGATCGACCATGGTGGGAATCGAACTCCGGTCTACTGAATGATGATTCAGCGTGCCAGCCACTTATTCACCTGTAGTCGAGATGATTGACCACAGCGGGAATCGATCCCCGATCTCCCGAATGACTAGCATGCTAGCCACTGATCCACCTGTCTCAGTCAAGACGTAAGACCATGACGGGAATCGAACCCAGGTCTCCTGGATGACAGTTCAGCGACTAGAGACCGATCTGTTTTCTCAGTTTCTTAAATATCTTATAATTTGTCTGTACTCGTGAATGAGAACCTGATTCATCACAGCCACAGGAACCATCTTATACACACAGGGCCGTATGAAGGCCTAGGCCCACGAGACCCGGGGCTACAGGCACGTTTTCATTCCTAAAGGGGTTTCTTAAAAAGCCGACTGCACTGTTCACAAAGTCGCATTACTTCGTAGCCACTTCGAGATTCGATTTATTCATTTAAATATATAATTCAAGTTCAATTCAGGCGTTGGAGTGATTTTTAGCACCGTATTATGTGGCACGCAAATACAATAATAATGCATATTTGAAAAGTACCGATTTAGAGGTGATATTTCGACATAACCCTACTTTTGCATGAGTCAGGACATTTAATCGCGGCGTTTCATTTCCAAAGTTGAATTTATTCTATCTTTCGCGACAGCGTTCAACAGCTTCACGGGCGGAATTTACGGCTCTGATTGGTCATAAAATAAAAAGGCCAGTCGCGAGCCACAAAAACGGGCCTTCACACACTTCATTGTTGACTAGTTTTTCTAGCAAACTACCAAGAAACCCGTATAATTTCATACTTTTTATGAGTGTTTATTCAATTTTAGTATAACAATTTTATACGTCAGGTGCCTTCTTTTCGATAGATTTGATGCTTATCTATTAGAAAACACAAGTTTTAGGAACAAATTTTAAAAATTAGGGATGGTACCGAGTACACATGTAGTGTGAGCCACTTTAGACACCACGGGTCCGTGGTATAAAGTACTCCCTTAATAAAAATATGAGGCCAATGGACCAAGACATGGTGTCAACAGCAATCAATCTGATCCCCCTTGCTGTTTGAAGAACGTGGACTAGCTAAACATAGACCTACCGTTTGTTTGCCGCCATGAGAACGATGTTCCGTAGCTCGCTGAACCGCAGATGTGCCGCTTGTGGATTGTAGTCGTTTGCCAGGTCGCAAGCTCGATGCTGCTTCACCTCGAGCTTCTGTAGAGCCACAAACTGCCTACGCTGTAAAACGTACATATGTAGAGGAAAACAATATAAGCAACGTGCAAGTTACAAACTGATAATTGGTGTGATTTTCGATTTTTCTGTGTTTTCTGAAAGATCTTGTACCTTTCAGAAAAAGTTGCGGGAGGTCGAGAATTAGGGGTTTCTATAGTTTTTAAACTCACTTGAATCTGATAATGATTGCATGTTTTTTGGGAGGGGGTGACTTTTGTTGGTTAGGTTAGGAGGGTAGGTTCATGCCGTTGTTGGGGAGGGGCGCTGGAGGGTGTAATATGTCGGTTTGATTAGTGGGGGGAGGTTGGGGAAAAAAGCACAAATATGCGTGCTCAGTGTCTCAGTAATTTTATGGGAAATAAGTTTAGCCCTTGGATAGGCCTAGGCCTTTTGTTGTCAAAAGGGAAAAATACGGGCCTAGATAGATGGACGTTATGTTTCCAAATCTAGTTTGAACTGATGAATTCATATTGAACAGAGAAATTACCTAGGCGCAAGGGCCTATCTGAAAAATAACTAGGCCTAGGCCTACTTGAAAGAGGTGTGTCCACATGTAAGACATAGACCTAGTAATATCTTTGCCCATCTTAGTATGACCCAGGCCATTAATTTTGTAACCATAACGGGTAAATCCTAACCAAATCATTGATTGTCTAACAATTTGTGAAATCAATTCCCACATAGGCCTACATGAAAAGATAGGCCTGGGCCTAAAGCACATGTGTGAACAGTGGAAAAACATATTTATTGGGATGGCATGTTCTTTGACACAGATATAAATAACATATATGTACATAATTCACGTGTTATTGGCCATAGTTGATTAAATAATACTGCAATAACTCACCTTGTAGGCATAAAAGGCATTTTTGTGAACACGTTTCTTTCATTTGTAGGCCTACTCTGTCAGCCCTCTTTTCACTAGGCCTACGGATGAGCACTTCAGAAGAACCGACGACCGGGTCGGAGACTATTCGGCTTTCGTGTGTAATAAATAACTTCTGGTTTGAGAAAAGTCAAGTGTTTTGTTAGTAAGAAAATAATTACCAACTAAATAACCTCTTTATACAGTAAATTTAATTAAAATTAAAAAAGATGAACACAATCTGAAGGAAAAGACCCCTAGCCGAATGACCACTGATCCGGAAGTCTAAGCAGATCAATCACAGCCACCTGAAAATGTGGATGTATAGAATGAATATTTTCTCCAACCGAATGATCGCACTCAACAAGATGGAAAAAGCGAAAATTTTGAAACTTCATTTTTCACTGACCATCCATTAAACTTTCAGTTTCTTTTCAGAAAGTCTGTTTTATTAGGAGCAAATATAGTAATGAACTATGTATGAAATATGAATTAAGTGAAAAGTCAACTAGCTTGTGATGTAATTCAAACTGAGACCAAACTATTCAGTGAAGATATCAGAAATATGGACCCTACTCAAAATCAAATGCCTAATATAATTTGTTGGTATTTATTATTATAAATTTATTAGTTTATTATATTACGAGTTTTTTTCTTCTCATTGTAAGTTTTTAGGTATGGAAGTCGGCCACAGACTCAGGACCACATACTCTATGTAAAAATCTTTCTTCTTCATGTTTGGCTTTTTTCAATATGGCTTAACGACCCCGCCAACAGCTAGATTATACGGGGGTACGAATGAGCGGCTGATAATGAAACGATGAAGTGATGATAGGTGAAAGGGCATTTACAAAAACCCATGCCTTATATGTGAGACTCGAACCCACGCCCAACGGTTACTTCAGTTTCTACCGCTACCAATAATTGACTGAGTCACCGGGGCAGCTGATATGTTTTGATATCAAAGTCCTTGCCAAACAATGTAGTAGTCAAATAGTCCTTTGTAACGACAGGGTTTTTTAGTGAACCTCCAATCCAAAATAAGATAGAGCATTTTAATGTGGGGAGGTACGACTGTCGACAGAAGCTGTAATATTATTTAAATTGCATGAGAAAACAGTTGGAGCGATGGCACATGAGAGAAAAAGATATTCTCGCAGATTTTCGAGACTCAAGTCTTTCAACCGTAACATCATTATATATATTCATTCTAGAAATGGTTTCATTTGTGAAATATATTATATCCACTTATTCAAAATAAACAATGGTATTACAAGAACAAGAAATGATTTACGACTGATCAAACACCAATTAAAACTTTCAGGAAATGATCTAATAGGCCCTAATCGCTGGCTCAAAGATCTGTAATCATTTGCCAAAACATTTGAAATCAAGAGTTAACAAGACGACATGTATTAAAGCCAATTGAAATGTTTTTGGCAACAATTGTTTTTACAGTTAAAATCAATTTTTTACGTCCAACGATTCGTATTGACAGAATCAAGTTTTAGTCATTTTTTATAGTTTTTGTTTTTATATTAATGATAATTTCAAAGAGTGAGAGAGTGTTCGGGTTTAAAGGCACGTGGACAGCGAGGTAATTAGCGCCTATGTTCATGTACGTGTACTTTGCCATGGTTGTCAACGTTTGTGGCTGTTCCAAGGATATGGAGGGAGCGAGATGTAAAGAGCTAGAAAAGTAAGAATAAGATGTAAATAAAAGTAGTGAAGAGAAAAGTGTGAAGAAAACAAAATAGAATAAAAATACAAACGCAAGGTTCAGTACTTCCTCCATACACTCGAGGCTTCCACTCGACCTCACTCTAGACCTTATCGCCATTGGTGACCCTGTTGGGAACAAATGAATTGCCCCGACGATAGCTCTGGAGATCACTGGGTCACGCGAGCCCCCCACACCACGTCAAGGTGTCCGGATCCTCTGAGGGGGTAATTTCTAAGATGACACGTATACGTACCTACATAGATGTATACATACAATATTGCTTCGAGTTTTTTATAACTTGACTAGTAGTAGTATTTATTCCTTCAACCCTCTTCTGAGGAAATCGGTAGACAAATGACATAATTTACAATAACTTATAGACAACATTAAATGCTTGAGTGTGGCAGTATCATCATTCACAAATTATTAGTAAATTAGTGATTACAGTATATTAAACAAAAAGTAGTAGGCCCTACAACAAAAGTAATAATGATACATTTAAAGAACTACATGCTATACATAATCATTTGAATAGCACAAAAAAAGAAAATAATTACTGAAAAGCCCCTACATATTAATAAGTAAAGTAATATGAAATCCAGCATCAACAAACTCTTGCACAGAATAGAAACTATTAATTGTAAGGTGCTCTTTGAGAAAATGCAGCCTGCATCCACACAACAAATTCAAGTCATGGTAAAAGATTTAGGATGGGAGAAAATGAGTGTTAGAAGGAAAGTAGCAAGAGTAACCAATATATATAGGGCACTGTCGGGTAACAAGGCATGGAAGGATGTTAAAGACAAGCTAAAAATGGATGTGTATAGGGGAAGGAAGGACCACGAGTTCAAGATATTCAGAAGGGCCCTGAAGACAGCGCAGGGCAATTATTCTTCACTGGGACGAGGGATATTAGAGTGGAACGCATCAAGTCCTGAGGTTTTCAAGTTGCCATTGCCTAGTGTAAAGGAATTCAGAGACCGAGTTAAGTTGAGTTGAAATATTTTCAAAGTTAAGCTCATGAAATTAAGACATAAAACCATATTAGACATATTATTCTATCATAGTTATCCTATTATGTAGGCCTACTGTTAATTGTTAAATATAATAATGATCAATGATACACATTATTACGAAGTTCAACACAAATCGGATTTGTTGTTTTGATATAAAAAATTAAAATGTTTAAAATATAACAATTAAATCGTAATGTATATCGCTCATCAAACAACAACGCATATATTGCGCTTTCCTAATACCGGTAAATTAAATACACGGCATTATCAACTGAGTGATCAGTTATGGATATGATCAGTTTATGGTTCAGCACCACACCATGCGGTAGGGAGCTGGAATGAATGTAAGAGCAATGTTTGTGGACTTCAAACATTGTTCAATTTACACTACGTGGTAAGCGCCGATCAAAGTGGATTACAAATTGCCAACAATGTGAAAAGTTAGCAGACTCTTGAATCAGTTGGATCTATAACCCAGCCATCTCATTGGCTCTTTCGTACTGCTAAATTGTTGTGGTGAATAGCCGTGAAAACTTCCTCTTGCTTGTATAGTTAGGTTTATTGTAAATTTTGTTCCAGTACATAGGCTATCCACCGATATTTTGAGGAATGGGCACGAAAGTTTGTATTGCAGCATTGTCTCCCAGTTTTCTGACAGCTCAAGAGTTTGTAACGCTTGAGAGCGCGCACAGGTTAGGACGGATCGGCGAGAAGCAATGAGGAGAACGGAAGGGTTGCGAGGGAGGGGAGGGGAGGGTGGTTAGGGAGGGATGGCGCACCCACTCGCACTGTCCTAGACGCAATGATCGCCCTAATGTCAACAATTAGGTACCAGAAACAATACTCATCAGTCCTGACTGATGATAGTTGTTATAATGTTGCAATTATTACAACATGATGAAATAATCATATATCAATTTAACTTGGATGAAGAAAACAGTTTTAACTATTAAATACATGTGATAAGCCTACACATCAAACACTCCATAAAACTCAATGACAGAATTACCGCGTGGCAGTTACATTCATTAGTATATTTGGACCTGAATGGAACCCTGGTACCCTTATAGTAGGGTCATTCCAAGAGAAATCATCCAATTTGAATAAAATTGATTGCCGTCAAATTTTACATTCTTTTATAATTTGCACGTTAAACAAGCTTGAGAGAAAGGACGGATGGTCGGTGTTGAACAGGTGTCTGAACGAAAACAAACAACAACATATTTGTATTACCATTGTTTATAATATTGTGTGTTGATTAAATAAATATATCTTCAGTAAAACAAAAGAGTCTGAGAGGCTCTAGTTGTTTGATTGCTAACTCACCCTCCATTCACTTATTCCAGCAGACCAAATTTATCAAGTATTTAACTATTTATAATATTATTTATATACATATTTTACAATTAGTTATGGACATAATTCCTTCAACTTATTGACAAGATAACAAAGCTAGTTTAGACATTTACAACAACAAAGTTATTAAGTATCACAAGTAATGAAACAATTTCAAAAGGCGGGTCGAAACACCCGAACGCTGGACATAGCATGAAATCACGGAACTGCCAACTTACCTAATCTAATTGTTGTGATAGGTTGTAAAAGAGTTTTATTTTATAATTCAAGTTCATTGCTCAGCATCATATTAGCTTTTGGGACATTTACAAATTTTTCAAGGCATTTAAACAAAATATTGATTTTTTGGTATACATGGTATATGGTAGAATATGCTCGATAATACAACTTCGACACTCGACAATGGTAAAAAATATTTGGCCTACATATTCCATCCAACTCCCCATATGATCATTTCCCTTTTACAGCTCGATTCATATTTCATAGTAACACGGGTTTGCACGGCTTTTTCCGTCACATGAACTAGTTTCTGACTAATCGACGGATAGAAAATATTGTGCAGTCGTGTTAGTACGTATCACGCTCAAGGCTCTTAGTCCTTGATATGCAGAATTTTTTTTTATCTATCGAGTTGCATAGGAGTTGTTTTACTGAAGAGGTGTCTGAAAGCTATTCATTTTCATTTTATGTTTCTCAGTTTTTAACCGAGTACTAACTATATAAATATAGGCCTACTTGATATATAAAAATGATTTCGATTCATCAAAAATTCGGATTGCTAAAAAAAACTTTTCCCACGATTATCATCACTCCTCTCGCTAGAATTCAGTCAATTTCGTATTGTGCACGAGAGAAAGCTAGACCACCAGCCCAGCCTAAACCAAGCTCGAGAAACCGCAGAGAGGCCTCATTGATCGCGTGTACTTGGCTGGCTCCGACGATGCGCAATCGTCATATGACCCGCTTCTAAAGACAACTGTTTCGAGCTCATCATCGAGCTCGTGCGTGTCAAGGTCATACCACAATCGTCAGATAACACACTCGAAGCAACGTGTTCCGGCTGATTCTATGCGTCAAATAAAAAGGATGGAAATTGGGAAAATAATGATTAATTCAATGAACTCACTTGAACTATTTCGAATGATCCAATCCGAAAACAGTGATGAAGCAATTGAAGGGTCAAAATATTAGTTCGAATTATGGGAAGCTTGAATTTGGATAAACCATATTAATTACCATTGAAGTGCCTATGCCCGGAACCGACATCGAGTTCAAAATATGTCAAATTTTGGATTAACTGAGTTTAGATTAACGAGGGTTTACTGTACGTAAACTCTCAGGACACCGACTCCTGAGCACAAATAATCAAGTGATTTATTCAAAATTCATGAATGACGAAATAAGTGTCGAGCCGCCCCCTATGACGGCTTGTACCATCCAAGATACTCAACCCAAATAAAAGCCTTTTCAACTTGATTTCACAGTTCCAGACGAAAAAGAAACACACATTAAAAAAGTACACAACAATTTAAAAAGTAAAAACAAACACATTACAAATAGTTGGATACATACACACACACTCATAATGATAACAATGAACTTCGAACCATACAATTTGTCACGTGTATGGCTCGTTAACAATAATTCGTATAAAAAAGGAATATTTCAAAAATAATAATTAATAAATCACGATCGCATCCATACGTCAGTCTGATAGTAAGGCATTTAGTGAAATCAGACGTAAACTGATTCGACTCTGGTAATTCCGTATAAAAAGCTAGTTACATAATTCATTCTCACTACTGTTCACTAATTCAGTAGCGCAATATAGTATCAAGCGAACAACAGGAAGTTAATACGTCCTAGTGAGTAACTTAAATCAAATGTAAAATTGGCTCCTAATTACAATTACATACATCCTAATAGAAAGAAGAAACCTTAAAAGCATGTGCGAGCAAGAAAAATGAAATATACCTATAAAGGTTTTCTTAATAACTGAACTGAATGCAGAATTGTTCCATTTATCGTACCTGCAAAACAATATTACTTGATTCGATTTGTCCAATTCTAATTATTGGGCCTAGTACAAAAAAAAATATTTCACTTTTCCTACTCACAAGAGCTCTAAAAATGGCTAGATTTTTAGATTACTAGCCTAGTTGGGCAAAAAATACAAAATAGTAAGTATAAAAGCTTGTATCTTTCAGATTCACCCGCAAATCTCGGAGACTTGTTCCAGTATTTGGTATAAATAGGCTTTAGAGATGATATTATCTAGTATTATCAGTTCTTTGACTGTTGGCGTAGCTTCGTTAAGGTTTAAACGCCGGCTGAATACAGCTCGACGCTATGGCAACATGAAATATTGTTATCATAGTATGACTTCTCGAGACAACAGAATCCTCGGACGCTCAGTGGAAACCTCACGCGAGATAATTTCAAGATGTTGTTACACGGTAACAATCTAGATCAGACATTCTGTTAACAAATAGAGAACATCAGGTACCGGTACGTACATTACATTTAAATTGAAGACACATATATTGGCATAGTCAATTATTCAATGCAAAACATAAGTATTTTGAAACCATTTTATATGAAGTAGTGAAGTACATAATATTATAAAAAGGCAGGGAAATAAATAACTAGGCCTGTAAGCTATAGCTAATGATAGATCAAAATAAAATTCAATTTCCTAATCATATGTACCAAAAAACCTCATGTTTTGTGTTGAATACTTGATGGTAACGTCAATCGTGACTTGCATCATAAAAAAATGACCCAAAGTAAAATTAGAATTCCATCAGATATAGCTACTCTCCAACTTTAAAATTATACAAAATATAAAATACTAATTCACGTGTAATTTGTTTGCCTTTGGATTGATGTGGGCAACGATACGAATAACAGGTTTCCGCTGTGCCTCTGGCAATCGTTGTGTCGAGCGTCAAAGAGTTTGCCGCGTCCCGTCGTAGGCTATACCTCGGCCCCGAGGTCCTGAGTTCCGCTCTCGGCTATCGGGACGTACTTGTCCTCGATCTTGACCAGTAGGATCGTCCGGTCCACGTGAGACCGGCGGTTGGGATCGCGGTGCGACGGCACCCAACGGTGAACGACCTGTGACAAAATTACATCGGCTTCATTTACATGCTGGCTCACTTGTGTATGTGTATGTATTAATGTCTTATATCTCTGAAACTAATTTGTAACAATATTGACTGTAGGGGCTTCACATGATTCAATTTTAAATGGAGGCCTATCATTTCTACAGACGGTTCAATTCTGATTACTGTGATTCTTAATTCTCTCGACTTTTTCTCACTTATATGTACATCAAAAATGTGTATATATTCTTGTTTCAACTAAAGAATCAGAATATGTGATCAGAATAAGTCAAGAATCAGATTCGGTCTCTTATTTTTCAATAATCGAAATCACGAAAATTCACTATCAGACCATTTAATCATTCTATTATTATAGTATACAAAACTTGTTATTCCTCTCGGATGAAAAAGTGACTGAATAAATAAATAACAAAATGCTCACCTGTCCCTCCATGCCTTTCTCCGGCAGCCAATCCCTCCAATGAGAGCGACCGCCTCGAGCTCTCATACGTTCGTCGGGCCACGCCACGTCAATACGTCGACCCATGTTGATCGCGTCGTACACGGCCAGAGGGTCCATGATCTAGAACAAAGAAACGCCAAGCACTGATAACGCAGTCCAATTCTCTTCTTTACATTTTACATTCTCTTACATTTACACTCTTCTTTATATACCATTGTTTTCTTAACGACTCCATCAACAGCTGGGTTACGAAGTACGAATGAGCTGGTGATTATGAAACTATGAAGTGATGATAAGTGAAAGGATCTTCACAAAAACCCATGCCTTATGCGGGACTGAACCCACGCCCAGCGGTGACTTCAGTGTCTGAAGCGTGCCTCAGCTGACTGAGCCAACGAGGGCGGCCACTCTTCCTTACATTTGCCTCTAACAACACGTTTACATTATATTAGATTTATAACCGCTCTCATTCAGTTTGATGTAGGCCTAATACAAGTAGTTTGGAGAAAAGAGAAGAACCAAAGTCACAGGTTGAAAAACCAATGTGTCAGTTTCAATAGTTTGTATGAATTCCATGGACACAATGGGAAAACTAATTACACACCACGTAAAACAAATCCCCCATTCAAGTCATAGATGAATATAAAAATACAGTTATTGGGCAATATGAGATCAATAACTTCTTCAATTTTGATAAACCTTTCAAGAATATCATTAGTGTTTTTTAGGGGAATTTTTACGCAGTTTAAACTCCTGTTCAAGCGTTATGATTATGAACATCATTTGATCTGTTTTCGCTACTTTTCATCTACATACCCTAACTCTCTGTATAGCCGGCTCCTCTCTCTCCTCTTCCCCTCCTTTATCCTTGTCAGCCTTGTTGTCAGAACTGACGAGCAGGCCTGCCAAGCTAGCTAGCGTCGATGACGAAGGCTTGCCAACCGAAGCGACGCTACCCCGATTACCGGACATGGAGCCGCGGCCCATACTGCCACCAATCTGAGAACAAGAAGTAGGTCTGAACAATCGAGCAAACCAATAAGTTTACAAACATTTTCAACACTACGTATTATATTTTGAGGCTACTAAAATAATATATGCCAGCAATACACATTAAACTGTCTGGCAACAACTTACATACTGGCATTTGGTTTGTACTCCTACTGTGGACCCTAGGCGTTATAAACTGTCTACTATCTACGTAAATGATTAAAATTAATAGCATTTCAAGTTTCAATTAATTAACTGAGCTTTGCAATGAATTTTGCTAGTACTACAGGCAGGTCTAGCTGAAAGCAGCTATAATTGTACCAGAAAACACTAAATAACTCAAAATGGCTGCCAAGCAAGCTATTGTTGCCTAGAAATGGTTGCCATGCAAGGAGTCAAGATTGTATACAAAGTACCAACCAAGATTCCAAATGCAAAATACCAAATCCACTCTATTAGACAATAAACAATATTGATAATTTATCTTCCAAGTTTAGATTTGTTTTTATCCATCCTATAGTGTTGAGAGAGTAGCCCCCTATAGACTCAGTTATCACCCATAGCACACTTCCAGGCAAGCATTGTTGATTGATGATAAACAGATGTGTCAAAGTGTTTGTCTTGGTATTCAGTGTAACATGATCCAGAGTCTGACCTCCTGACCTCTAATGGAGGAAAAAGGCATAAGGATATTTTATGAGTATGTTTGTTGTCATTTGTCGACACATTTACGACAATATTACATCCCCACAATTGACGATTGGGGGTCTGCCTTATGCTTTAATATGGACGACCGTCGTCGTGCATACAATCTGAAGACGATTGTGGGTTCGCCCTATGCTTTAACACTGGACGACCGGCAGTGTTTCACGGGTACTGTTTTTGCGATGTTTTTACATCAGAAAAAAACTGTTTTCAGCGAGCGCGCATAAAGTATTTCAGTCAATTGTTTTACCTAATGTTTAAATTAGGAACTATCCCAAACAATATTGAAGTTATTAAGCCTACTTACGGCTAAATTTATTTGTGAAATGAATACAAAATTTATTTGTGAAAGAAATGACTTCAAATAAGGTTTCAACTTTCCTCCTTCACAGAAAAACAGCCATCATCTAGGCCTATTATGTAAAGTAGCACAGGGCTCCTACCTGAGTGCTGTCCATTGATTGGCTGGTGGAGGTGTTGTGACCGTAGCCACTGTGTATGTTGCACGTGGTCATTGCGTAGACCCCCTCGTGACCGAACCCTCCCTCGTTGTCTCGCGGCGCTCCCGACCCTCCGCTGCTGCATCCCTCCGCACATCGTCGCCGCGCTCTGAAGAACAAACAACGGTTCCGTTAATCACTGAGCTTACAATTCACAGTAGATGATGACTATTGTTTGCTCAACGACCCCACCAACAGCTAGGTTATCCGGGGGTAAAAATGAGCTGGTGATTATGAAACTATGAAGTGATGATAAGTGAAAGGACATTTACTAAAACCCATGCCTGATGCGGGATTCGAACCCACGCCCCGTGGTGACTTCAGTGTCTGAAGCGTGCCTGAGCTGACTGAGTCAACGAGGGCGGCCAATTCACAGTACATTGCTCTCTAAACACACAGACAAGTGTTGAGAAATAGGCGATAGATTTAAAGACTCGACTTCGATTCGCAAATGGAGTCTAAAATATCTCCAACCGATCCCGAGTCCGATTCTGGTGTAGTCTCGGCCTTACAATTAGATAAGACTAGTACGCCCCTACTCTTTACATACAGTCTACGTAAATTCTCAAATGTGCAACAAGTAGGCCTATCCAAACGAAACTAACTGGAGTATTTTCAAGAGGTATTTCAATGAATAAAAACTCGAGGTCACCAGGTATACGAACGTAACAGCCACACATAATATGTCTACACAACACTATGTACACCACGCCAACTTACTTCTGACTGTTAGACAATCACAGGTGATACGCTCATGGTTGGCAAGTAGCTACCTAGTCTAATAAAAACCAAGAGGCCTTTACTGCATATTGCACACTTTAAAAACCCGCTTCAACTACCCAGTAAATGAGTCTTCAATTTTATGCGCATTTTTTTAACCATTTGTTATTCTAGTCAACAGTTGGCTACTACCGGTAATTCATATATCAACAAATTTTCATTAGGGGTCTACCGTATTTTCATACAAAACTGATCTTATGGATTTTTTTTTAGATTTTGGGCCTACTGTAATTATTATTCTTTGCCAAGTAGGCCTATAATTAAATAATAAAGAATGAATAGGCCTAGTTGTTCCTATTTTACCTTTTTTAATCAAGTTTATAACCAAATCATCAATGGTTCATCTTCTCATCAACTTCATCAATGGTTTTTTGGGGGAACATTTACTACATCATGTACCACTGTACCTCTTTTTTATAACCCATCAATTCGGAGTTTTCACAAACAAAAATTACGGTGGGCTGAATATGAAAAAAAAATTCTCAACCCTGGATATGATAGCGTTTAATCGCTGCACATCGAGATGTTATACTTGCCTCGTCCACAGCCTGAGCACCGCCTGCTTGATAGCGTCCAAGCTGATCGGTCCGCCAGCCAGCCGAGTCAACTGCTCGTTGGTCTCCGCGTACGACGTCGTCAGAGGCGACACGTAGATTGGGTAGCCAATCGGCTGGTCACACGACGAGTTGATGATATTCCTTCACGAGCGGACAAAATAACGCAATGTTGATTACATTCTTCATTTGATAGGATTTTTATGATCGGTAATTTGCTACACGCCTATTTGAACTAGGGCAGTCGTTCGAAACAAAGTTGATGATCGCCCTAGTCAATCATGCGCCCAATTTACGTAGGTGTATTTCATCAAAATCAAAATTATCTTCTATATTGGCGATTGACCTAACCCAGCTCATTTCTATAATAACAAAATGAAACCAAAATCAAATGGATATTTGAAAAGAGTGTCGTGCGATTACGAAACGACTAAGCTTGGATTCATGAAATACTAATGCAAAAGTGAGCAGGAAAAGCGAACGATATAACTCGTTTGAGTACGCAATCGCACGCTGACTTCAGTAGGCTACGTTAATTTGATCAAAATTCTGTGCCCATCTCTTCAGAAACAAAACTTGACAGAATGAAACTAATTATTCAACAACTACGGTTGTGAGAGCTCGTGGCTTACACCCTCTGACGCACGCGTAACAATGACGTAAAAACAAAAGCGGATTTTACCTGAGTGCTTGTTTGGCATTCTGTATGCTCCCACGTTCCGGATTCCTGTTTCGCAGGTACACTAGCTCCTGTTGCTGTCCGGCCCACAAGCCCCGGACACACTCCCGATTCACCTTGATCACCCTGAAGCTGAGGAACCTCTTGTTCAACATGATGACCTTGTACTCGTCAGTTCCGTCATCCATGACGTGTCTGTTGGCAATAGAACAATAGATTAAAAACAGTGTTTCCAAAGTGTTTTAGACTTTTTCGAAATATTAGAAAATTTAGGAGTAAATTTAGGCTCATGTTTCATCCACAGAGAACGATTTGATTGATTTGTCGCAACCAGACTGAACGTCGTTGCTCGACAGTTACTTCAATATTCGTAATCCTGACGACTTCCCAGCGGTATGAAATACACTCGAAACCTTCACACCATAGCTTGGAAGCTATTTCGAAAGCCACAAATTACTGACTAAATTGAGTAAATTCTGAATAATTACAATTTCCAGCTATTTAATCTAGAAACAATATAGATTAAATTATTTCCTTCAAAGCGGTTAGTTCGAACTTGAAAATTTAAAAAAATTATTTTGAAGATAATTTTTCCCAAACTAGGCCTATCCCACCCTGGTAGTTACGAGATTTTTCAAAATTTCGTAACGGATTTTCTCAAAGAGTGATCCACCGATTTGGCCCCAAAACTATACCGTGCGACCTGTGCAGTGCGTACAAAATAACACGGGCAAAGTTCCCCGATAATGGCACGGAAATCTCCACTAACACTCATCTAATGAAAGCGTTTTACCTGAGCGCCAGCAAGGAGGGCGTGCCCGACAGGACCGCATTCCTCCACACGGGATCCCCCTCGTGCGAGATGACCAGCTTCTCGTTGTGCTGAGTGATCGCGTCGTACAGAGCGAGCGGGTCCTCGTACTCGTCGGGACTCATGAAGTGGTCCTGGTGCAGCTTCAGCGACATGCGCACCCCTGGCGCCACAACCTGGTCACAAACAGAGACGACAGTCTGTCACGAGCACGCTCGGAAATTCTACGGAGTATCCGTATTTGGAAACGTAAAAAAGCAAGTCTTGAAAAAACTATGGTTAAATTAGTCGAATGATTAGTGTGTACAGGAACATAGCCAGAGGCTGGATATATAAATTAGGTAAAAGGAAAAGAACGAACAGCAGCTTATCAAGGTTTATTAGTAGAGTTCGGCCTACTCATAGTGGAGAGCAATGGATTTCTATCAATGATTTGGTCTATTACTGAAACTAACCTTTACTGAGATTTGCTTCATCATTTACTACAAAAATTCATCAATTCCATAACCAGCTTCTACCGAAAGTCATTAGGCCTACCACAAGTAGGCTTATTAAATTTTCCCAACATAAAATAGTGCCTAGAATTATGATAAAACTCCAAAGGACTACTGAACCTTTTTCTTCAAAAATGCCTGGTCCAATTTCTGTGGAACTCCTTAACAGAATGTCTTAACGTTGTGTTGACGTTGAGCAGAAATTTAGAGTTCATTGTTTTTTCCCCATAATTTTCTCTAATTTGATCAGAAATATTTTTTTTTCTGAAAAGTGGTTAAACCGATTACGACCGAAACCTGTATAGTCCCGAGTTTTATCAGTCTGCGTTTCCCCAAAAAGTTTCAGATCGATCAAGCTAACCATCCGTCTTGTGGAGTGCCTAACTCAGCTATTTCTCCCAGAAAGATACAAAAAATTAATTTTTCAAAAGTGGGAAAAAAACCAAACTAAACCAACCAAACAACCTAAGTGAACGTATGTGAATACTGATACAAAAATCGTAAACATAAATCAACTCGAGTGGTCTATTCGCTAACCTTCCTGAGCAGCTCCACGTCCGAGAAGATCCACTCGTCCCTGACGGACGTGATCCGGAAGTCGCCCTTGAACAGGGCGTGCAGGCCGTAGAGGAAGAACTCGACGTTGGAGACCGTGTTGTGCGAGACGGCGCCGAGCGTGCGACGGCCGAGCAAACTCAGCGCGAAGCACAGCGACACCAGCGTCGACTCCTTGCTGCGTTCAACACCGACCTGACGACAAAACAGAGCGTCGATACTATGCTTGCCGGTTGATATTCGACACAAAGATATACTGTGATAATAATAATAATTTCTTTATTCAGTGGAACAATTCACATTGTTATAGAATGCGTCAAACTAAAACTAGATGAGTAGGCCCTAATGTAATTAAAAGTATGAAATCATATAATATCTAACATGAACATTTTTTCAATGCTATACAAACACTTGTCAAGTAAGTATAGTTTCACATGATGTTTAAAAATATTCAAATTTGTAATAGCTTTTAATGCAGTTGGTAATAAGTTACCGTGAAACCTCTGTCTATCATTCTCCGAGGTTCTATCATTCTCTATCATTCTATCATTCGACCAGGATGAATAAACTATACAAACGATGAAAACGGTTAAAAAAATACCTACCTTGTCACCCTTGATGGCACAAAACTGCACCCAGTCGAGGTAGACGTTAGAGAAGCTGGCCCTCGTGATTCCCGCAGCTCTGTAGTCGTAGTCCTCGTCAATATTCATGTTGAACACGGGGTCGAGGTCGACGTAGCCCTTCTCCAAGGTCGGCTTCAAGGCCTCGAGAATGGTGGGAGAGGCGAGCCAGGCTTCGAGGCGGGGCGACCGTATCGCGTAGTAGATGATGCTCTGCGGGAGCGAGAATCAGATTAGAAACGGTCAATCATGAAAATAGATCATTCAGATTATTCCTAGCACAGGTAATTAATTAGGCCTACTTTCAATTTTATTTTACCAGGCAATCAGGGGTGCGCGAGTCCATGTTTTTATTCTCGAGTCCGAGTCGAGTTGAAATTAGATGGACTCTTCACTCCTACTAACAATACATAATCAATCAAATTTGAATTATACTGTAGCACCCAAGCCATACTGAATCAATAAAAACAACTTATATGACTAAAATATTTTATATGAATTATAATAGGCCTATATAATATTGGGTTTGTGAACGTTTTATTATAGGCCTACATATATTCCTGGTGTATAATCTGAAGTTCAAATGTTGTTGACGACAAAACGACGTTTTGTTCAGATACCGCTTGAGAGAAGCGGGTTATTTATTCAGCAGATAATAAGTACAATATTGGATCTTTCAATTTATTAGAGGCTAATACTGATGAATCTGTCAACAGCCATCAGTTCTGCATTTAAAGTGAACCGCAACGTGTTTGCATCGTATACGAGGAGTTAGTATCGAACCACGTTACTAACCTTGACATAGTACGAGATGAGCACCTTGCGGAAGTCGAACACCTGCAGCATGCTGACGGCGGAGTTGTCCGAGATCGAGTATCCCTCCAGCACGTACTTGGTCGCCGTCACCTCCCACGCTAGCCAACGTTGGCTGAACGCGGCGTTCACGCTCAGCAGG
Source organism: Brachyptera putata (assembly GCA_907164805.1). Taxonomy (NCBI): domain Eukaryota; kingdom Metazoa; phylum Arthropoda; class Insecta; order Plecoptera; family Taeniopterygidae; genus Brachyptera; species Brachyptera putata. The sequence goes on from OU015467.1 coordinate 8,860,364, forward strand.
TGCGGCAGGTGGCCAGGCTCGCAGCAGCAGCAACCTGACAGCAAGAAACATAACGTAGACACAAACTAAAATAGATACATATAGACTAGGGATAACTTCGGTCAACCGAAATTGGTTCTGAACCGGTTCCAGGTTCAATCGGTTCTGAAATAGAGAGTCGATTCCTTCTGTGATAATTTTTTCATTTATTCATCATGTTGATTTGAGTTATTATGTATAATTAATAGATGTTTTTCAAGTGTGTTGTCGCAATATAAATTGTTCCAATCTAATTGAGTAATTGGTTATCTGGGTTTTGAGAAATATATATATATATATATGGGCCATGAGCACTTCCTTCCCACTATCCTGCAGATTCCTGCCCCTCAAGTCCCCCATACAGTTTTGGTCATCAAAATCTTGACTCAACATGCTGACAGCATTTAGGTAACGCATACTTTTGACCTAACCCACACACGACGTCAACATGTTGACAGATGAAAATGGTGAACTTTCTCATCAATATTGACCGGTCACTGACCAAGGACAACACACCAAATTGTAACACGGTACATTCTTGTTCAACAACCACCCGTAGTTTATGTTCTAACGACAACTTTCATTGAATATACGGAGACGTAGACTGTCAGCTATAATTATCATGAAGCTGGACCCGTATTCTCGAGATTTACGAGATGTGAAATGAAATGAAATGATGGCTCTCCTATTACACTGAAAATGGCTGGTTGCTATTTCAGAAATACTTATGTCAAAGTGATGTCAAAATGAGTTGTAAAAAATTATGTACAGGCAGTGACACCAATTTGTTTCATTACAGTGTAATGCTTCCAAATATAGATCTCCATCTATATCTTACTCACTCATCACGAGATAGATGTAGCCTAGACCTATGTGGTAGAAAGACTAAGTTACCACAAAATTCAAACACCTTTCAACAAGATTTTGTCTCCACCTTTGTTCTCAAAAAGTCAATTAGCTTTGGAAACAAAGACATCCCAAGTATGGGTGCTGCCTCTACTCAACTATTGAAACTTTTAGCAACTTTTAGCAGTGGATCAGTCAATATATGTATTAAATGGCAAAAAAAACGCGCGATATACGAAAAACCCGATTTTAGTGTTACATGATGACTTGAGTATCAGATCTGGTCGGGTGGGGTAAAAAATAAACGACCCGACATCTCGGGTACCCGAACACCCCTTAAAAAATATATATAAATGAGGTCGCATCGGACTCACCGTCGTTCTCCTCGACCCACTCCGATATGGCCTCGACCTCGCGCTGCTGGCAGTACGTGCCGCGGAACTCGAGGCCGCGCATCTGGAACGTGACCAGGCCGTTGCCGAGCTCGACGATGTGAACGAGGCAGTTGAGGTAGTCGGAGGCCAGCACGAAACAATCGCCCTGAGACACCGGGCCCCACCGACCTGTCACAGACACGACACATAATTGACGACTGAAGGTAGGCGCGGCTTATCAATTGCCTAGTTGTATATATTATTGGAAAGTGGGACTTGATTTGAAGAATACATTTTTGTGATGGACGATATAAGAGATGGATGTATCGTCATATATCATCCATTTAACATATTGTCTATCACAAAAATATATTCTAGTTGTATATATATCTTTTGTAGATATTTAGAGATATCCAGATTGGATAGTCCAAATTTACGTCGGTTTACGACTAAAGATAGGTGTGACGCATCAATCAGCCAGTTGGATCCATTGTTTTCCTGCTTCGATCATTCATTTTGTCCCACCTACTTCCATATGGGTGGTCAATGATACATTTTCCTGGATGGATTGTTTTTAGGGTTGTGCGAACCTGGTTTTTTGAAGTCGAACTCGAACTTGAGACTGAAAAGTTCGCGAACTTCGAACTTTTTTCGAACTTTAGAAATGCAATGTAAAAGCAGGAATTGAAGATGTACAAAAATAGTACATTGGCGGTCTGACATCATTGTGAAGGCTAAATAAAAACTCAAAACTATTTGTACATTTCTAGTGTACTATTCTTTATTATTCATTACATAATATAACTATGATATAATATTGATTTTCCGACAAAGATATAACCTAATATACATCATTCCTTAAGAAAAAAAGAATTGGCTAGTGCTATAATTATTCGTGAGAAAATGAAAGCATGAACTGAATTGAACTCTCAACAGTTTATAAGCTCATTGCTCAAATATGAAATAAAATTGTGAATAGGCCTAATTATTTAGTGGCCTACTAGCCTAGAATGAGTTAAGGTACCGGTAAATACTAATTAGTCAAATTCAAAATACAATTCAAGTAAATGATGAAGTGAAAATGCTCCCCCCTTTCCATAGTCTAGAATTATCATTTAATCAATAGGACGATTTTGCATTTGTAGATGCCGGCAACCGACTTTTCTTCATTTCCTAGGTATGGCATCATCGTAAATAAAGCCTTGTACATGGTACTTTTTTCGTAGCTCAGTTTGTATGTGGTCATGTAGGAATGTCAGATGTTCGACATGTTCTGGGCTGAGTAGCGTTCTTCTATCTGTAACTACGTTTCCTGCCGTTGAGAACAACCTTTCGCTACTAACTTCTGTACTGGGTATAGCAAGGTACATTCTCGCAACCTTGGCCAGTCTTGAAAACCTATGCTGATTTTTATTCCACCATGTAAAAGGGTTCTCTCCACGGCCAATAACAATTTCTTGTAAATAGCGCATCACTTCTTCAAGCATGGGTTCAGCACGGGTGTTTGCGCTGGCAGCAACTCTGCGGTCAAAGGATCGCCACAATTGTGACGGCAATGCAAACTCAACATTATCCTGGGCCGAAGGGGTTGATACTTCTTCCCGAACATTATCTGAACTGCAGATATCAACCAACTTCCGGCGATACTTGAGTGATTCATGCTCCTATAAAAATGAATACACATATTTATCACGTGAATTAAAAAACTAAAATATGAAAGTATGAAACATAGTTATTGCATACACCTAGACTTGGATCGTACCTGCAGTAGGATGTCTTTGAAACGAGGATCGATAATCATAGCGAGAACCCACTCGTCATTGGCTGTAGGATTTGGGAATCTTGCTTGAATGGACATTTTCAAATTATTGGCAAATGCATGACCTATTGATTGCACTCTTGCTTCAGTCATAGACTTTGTAATTTCTTCTCTGATGCATTCGATAATAGGAATCACCATACTCAAGGTGGGGAACTTCTCTGAACACATGTCTACCGTGGCCTGGTACAATGGCCGTAGAATCTGAAACATTAAATTTAAAGATTTTAATAAGAAGTATTCCTTGGATTATTAATTGAATACCGGTATAAAAAAGTTATAATTAAGTATTTACCTCAATAACAACTTCAACAACCACGTAATCTGCATCTGACAAATTGCTGACATTGGTTTTCGAACTTGATAGCTCTGCAGCAACTGCTTCCCGCTGTTCAAGTAGACGCTCGAGCATTAGGTATTCCGAGTTCCACCTGGTGTCTACATCTTGTATGAGGTCATGATTTGGGATTTTCAAAACAGTTTGCTTTCCGTGGAGACGCATGCGAGCTGCGGGGTGCCCCACAATTGCTCTGGCATCAGTGATAAGCTCCGTAAACCGAGGCACTTTATTTTTGGCTTCGCCAATAGCCAATTGTAGAGTGTGAGCAAAACAATGTATATGAGTCCAATTATCTGCCAACTGCAAGGCAGAAGTCAAGTTACGTGCATTGTCAGTGGTCATGAAAATATTTACATTTTCACCAAGTTTCAAAATGCCCCACTCTTCCAAGATTTCACAAATCCTTTCATAGATGAGTGGACCAGTGTGTGATCCTGGAAAGTGCCGGTTACTCAAAGAAACTTTGACATTGTTGAAATCATCGTCTATGAAGTGGCCTGTTAGAGAAATGTAAGCATCTCCACTTTTCGAAGTCCAAAGATCGGTTGTGAGACCAAAAGACTGTAAAGAAGCAACATTACTGATCTGCAACTTGACCTCTTTACATGCTTGCTTATACACATTTGGAATTATATTTCTTGAAAATGTAGTACGGTCAGGCAGCTCATATTTTGGGTCTGCTTCTGCCATCAAATCCTTAAAAGCCAAAAAGTTGACAAAGCTATACGGCAAGTACTCCGCCGCTAAAAGGTGTGCTACCCTCTGACTTAGTCTCTTGGCCTTAGGGTCGTCCCGCTTATATTTCGTTGTACTTGTTGAGTATGACAGAATTGTACTTTGTTTCAAATTTGGCACTGGACTTTTGTGCACACCCAAGGCTATCACATTTTTTTTCCTGTCTGTTTCATATTCATTGTATTTTGAGAAATGCTTGCTTTTCAAATGTCTAACTAGAGTTGTAGTTGTAGACGATGGGGTTTGGAGGCTTGAAAGACAATGCTTGCAAGTACTTGAACCATTGGAATTCTTAGTAAAATGCAACCAAATTGGTGCCACTATTAGGCCTACTGGAGAAGTATCTGAGGTGCCAACTATTTCAGTCTCTCGATCAACACCAGTGTCAACACTTCTGTCTGTAGAAGGTGGTGTGCAGAAAAAGTTTCGAATTCCACTATTGGGCCTACTATCAATGCCACTTGATGTTCCAGGTAGGCCTACTGGTGTAGGCCTAGCCCTAGGTGGTGTAGAAAATGAATCTACCAATGACAAACTGGAATATGAAATTGTGATTGATAATACTAAATGTTAGATAGGCCTACTGTATTTACACATATAGGACCCATTTTTTTCCATTTTCAAGTCATCAAAAACTGAGTCATCAAAAAATCACATCGGTCTTTAAAGGAAAGTGAGAAAAAAACGTCACATTTTGAGATAGTAAAACATCGCAAAACATCCCGTGAAACACTGCTGGTCGTCCAATGTTAAAGCATAGGGCGAACCCCCAATCGTCCTTTTTCCTAACATTAGAAGTCAGGAGTTCCGACTCCTTAGTATCGTGTTACAATGAATAACAACCAAACACTTTGACACATCTGTTTATCATCAATCAACTCAGTCAACACTGTAGGCTAGATAAAAATGAATACAAGGGAAATGTTTGTTTATTCTCTTTTTGAGTGGTTGATAGATAGCTTGAACCAGGCATCTGCTAGTGGGTGGTAAAAGGGACAGAAACTTTCTTTTGTGGTGACAAGGTCTCATGAATCATGTTTATGCTCTGGAATATTGGGAATATGATGCTGCGTCCTATACAAGTTGATTTCTTGAGGGTTTACTAATGGCCTAGTCATATAATGAATTAAGGCACTTAGTACTTTGATTAAACAAGAAACACTGGAACTGCGCATTATTGCGCATAATGACGCATAATGCCCTGGGCCTAGGTAGTCAGAAAATGTAACAAGTAGGCATAACAAGACTGATAAACTGACTTACCCATCGTTGTCTTCATCTTCACTGCTGAGTTCATTCAACACTCTTCTTTTCCTCATCACTACGACCTCCTATTTCCACATTTAATGCAGATTGCAGACAAACAAACATGCAAGTCACTTCAGAGCAGACTGGATTGGCAATTCACGGGAGTCGGGACATCCCACAGTCCACAGCCTTGAACCTAGTAGCTTTCAAATGCCAGTAGATGTGCTCCAATAGTGCCACTCGCGCCATATTCAAAAAGTGCGGGAAAGTTCGAGAAAGTTCGTTTTCGAACATATACGGTTCGATTTCGAACTAGAAAAAATAGTTCGAGTTCGATTTCGAACTGTTCGCACAACCCTAATTGTTTTCCTAAAAGGATGGGTTTTATTTTCCTGGTCCCTTGTAAAATGATAGACGGAAGTTTCACTATGTATTCACAGCAACTATCAGAACCTAGCCTTCCGCATGTAAGTACCAAGTGGAATGTAAGCAGGCTGAACTCACCAAGTACGAGGTCTCCACACAGCGAGTGTTGCAGCGATCTCGTCAGATGCTCGTAGAAGATGGAGTTGAGGTTATTGTCGTCGGCACCTGATAGGAAGATGGAAAACGAAACGTTGATAAACTTACAAAGCTACAGTTCTAAGCTCTGTAAAAACCTACTCAGTTCCACTTCTTCAGAATAGTTTCAAATAGAACATTAAGAATTCAACTCAGTGGACTTTTCGATTACAGTAATACAATATTTTAGGATTTCGATTCAATATCATTTTGGTAACCATTTTTTATCGAAACAGTGATATTGATTACAAATTGTAAATATTGGAACACTAAATACTGCTGCAGGGAATTTAGTAATGAGGGACCTAAACTCGAGCTTTTAGCCACTCCGTCAGTTGAGAGAAAAAAGTTTAACGTAGGCCTACGCATCTACCTACGCTCATTTGGCAGGCAACATTCTGTTCCTCGTCGTAGTTGTAATTTTTTCGATTACCTGTACACTCGGAATTTTCAATATCATCAAAAATTTAAAATTTCAATCGCTATATTTCTATACATTTTCGATACTAAAATTTTGGTAGGGGCCTACCAACTCTTGAACTTGATCAAAATATTATGAATGGCAAGTAAATGTGAATAAATCTATTAATTTCATTTCTTAACTAGCCCACCAACAATTATGTAGGTTACTTTGAAGTGGGAATGAGCAACCGTACCGAGGTTCCTGTCCAGATGTGCCGACAGCCTCGTGTTGGAGTGGTCCACCCTACGAGTGTTGTAGTCGCGCTCCCAGAACCTGATCGGGCGGACGTAGGACGCGAGGAAGATGGCCGAGCCGAGGAACGGGTTGAGCGGCGTGGACAAGACGGCCGACACGGCGGCCTGCAGGAACAGCATGGCCGAGTGGGGCACAGAGAACGGCTGAGCGAACGCGTGGAACGCCGAGCCCCAGGTGATCTGCCACGGCGCGATGTACGTCACTACGAACTGCACCTGCGCAAGATAGAGAACGCGTTCAATTTAGTTCGATTCACATTCGAAATTCCATCTACGCGCTTAGTTTGAAAGGAACTTCTATTTGAATACCGTGCTTAAGAATGTGGAGCTTTTACAGTCGTATCATCACCAAAATTCTATTGTAATAACAATTATTAATTAATCATTAATTTTATTAAATATCTGGTCTGTAGGCCTAAACATACTTTATATTCATTAAATTTTTTACAAAATAGAGTCAGTAGACAATTGTATACATCTACTAGTTGGATGACAATACTCATCAGGGTATTTATTAGGGTTGCCGTTCGATTTCGATCGATTCGATCGATTTTCGATAATGGGTTTTCGATTCGATTTCGATATGTAAGTTCTTCGATTCGATCGATATCGAAAAGGTTTCGAAGATCGAATGCGTACAACAGTATGAGAGTAGCGTGAGGCGGTGTGTGACCTAGTAACGCGCTCGCTTCCATTGACGCCTACCGTTCTGAGATTTTCGAACGGTTGTTTGTATTTATGAAGATCTACGCCTACATGATATACAAGATCTAGGTAGCCTACTGACAAGTTAGGCCTACGCCTATCACTAGCGCTCGGTTTCAACCTCTTAACGTAGACAACGCTTACTTTCAAAAGAAACTCGTAAGTCTTGTTGACGACGACGGCCATGACGCAGTAGTCGACGAGGAACGACTCGCTGATCTGCCAGTTGTCGACGCGGAAGAACAAGGCGGCAAACACGAGAACGACGTACTGGGTGGGCGGGTCGGAGAACGACTGGCGCAAGGCCTTCAGGCCGCAGACGGTGGTAACCAATGATCCGACGAGTGGGCCGAGCTTGCGCGACACCTTCGGAGCGTCTTCCGTCATCACTCCGAGGAACAGCACCGGGTACAGGATATTGCGCTCCACGAAGCAGAGTATCACGTACACCTGCCACGGAAAGTATTTGTGTGAAAATTCGCCAACTAGTAAGTGCCAGCTCAATTGCATTCATAACGAGTTCAATTCACTGTTATCTGAATGTTTGCATGCTTAAAGGACATCACAACTCTGAAACTAGATTTTAATGAATAATTACGATATTTATTTCACTCATTTTAGAGAAGACTAGAGATTACCTTCTCAATTTCAGAAATTACCTTCTCAATTTCAGAAATTACAATCAATTTTTTATCCAGCAGATAATATATGATCCTCCTTATACACATGATATAACAATACCATCAAGCGTAAAATATCACCATGCAGGTTTTTTGCAGGGGGCACCACTAATAAGTAATAATGTTCCATGGCTTCATAGCATGCAGCTTTTTTCCACAATATGTTTTATTCAACTGCAGTACTTCCCAGTGTACAGGTCACAGGCCTGTTATACACTAACAAATACAATAGACAAATACCATAGACTAATTAATACACTAGACAAATGATTAAATTGAGTACTGTAAGCGGCTATGAAGTGAAAGAACTCACCTTCTCGAACCACATGACTTTGGCAGCGTCTTGCACCTCGAACTGTCCGTGTTCTTTGGACCTGAACACAGGCCTCGCTAGACACAACCACGGCAGCTGTTTCCTGAGATGCGGGAATACGTAATGTAACACGAACCCGACGCAGCCCGTCACCGATATCAGCACGGTGTTCAAGTCGGGCAGCAAGGCAGTAAAAACCGTCGAACTGTGAATACCGCACACGAACACGCCCACGAACACGCATACCAAAACGTCAGACTTCAACCGGCTGTGAACCGTCGTGCGAAGCTTCAATGGCAGTGGATCGACCAGTTCCACTTCTTTCTCCGTCGATATTTCAGTCTTACTGACTGGCTTCTTCAATTCTTCCGAGTCTGTCACAGGTATTGCGGGCGGAGGAAATAGATCCGGGGGAAATATCTGTGCCTTGACGATCTGCCACAATGCGGTGGGATCGGACGCAGACCTACTAAGATGATAAGCGGTGGAAACCGTCAAGCCGCAGAATATCGAGAATAAGACGTGTTGAGACGTTTTCGGTTCGATGAGCGCCCCGTAAGCAAAGCCGTAGAGGAACAGCACCGCGGCGACACTACGAAGAAGGCAATAAAACGCGGCTAAAAGACTAGAAGTGGCGTTACCGCCAAACACGTGCATGTCTACTTGTTCTAGAAGGTACATCGTGAACGTGTTGATCTGCGGGAATAATCCCAACGAGAAGACGAGCGGGAAGAATAGGATGAACATTGTCAACAGGTCGCGAGAATTACGGACCACTTCCTGATTGGTATAGAACACCCCGTAGATTGTGAACGAACGATACTCCGGATTCATCGCTTGGTGGAGGATTAATATCAACGAAGCGACCAGGCAGAAGTAAATAGGTCGACTGAAAGCGACTATTCTATTGAATCCGTGAGTGGGCGACGCCGCGTCCGGTTGGACACTCTTCAATAATGAATACTGACAGCCGGCCATAACAAAACAAAATAAAAATGCAAATATATCTCTAAAGAAACCTAACCGTAGTAATAACGCCCCTAGACAGGCGACTAGTAAAGCTAGGAGGACACTGAGCAGAGTCTCTCGACACGTTAGGTTACGGTCGAGGAGGGCTAAGAGGGCGAGGCGATCTAACCGCACTTTTACGTGGAAACACGGGGCTAGTTTTAGTTTGTAGTAGTGGCGAGGTTTGACTACGTTATCTTGGTTCACCTCGGGCGACTCGACAAAACGGAAACGGTTTCTTGTCATCGTGTTGTCAGTGTCGGTCTCGCCTGAGGACAAATAAATGATGGTTAAACTGTTGCTCATTCATCTTTGAAGTCGAACTCAATGTTAGCACTTGCTCAGCATAGCAAACACAGATTTCATTCTGACATCAAATAAATAAAATTTTAAACCTCAACCATATAGACCTAGGAACTAGGAAGTGAGCAAATTTATGAGAATTTGAAATTATTTAAATCACCCCCACTTACAATTACAGTTTTCAACCTAAAATTGTAAATGAGTAAATGTATGGAGATTTTCAACTTTTTGGAAACTAACAGAACTCTATGATCATTGTTTGTTTAATGAACCCACACATAGCTAGGTTAATTTACCAATTTAGTTGATCCAATTAAGCTTGCTAATCATCACGTAGAAACTATTGTGAGGTGCCTCAATACAGCCAGAGACACATAAGATGTGAGAAACCTTTGTGAGGGGCCTCAACTACAGCATGCAGGTGACCTTGGTAGCTCCACTGCTGTGCCTTTGTCACACACGCATTGCCCTGCCCATAGCAACCAAGAGACACTGTCCAGATGTGCTAGTGTCACATTCCTTTGAATGTGCTATTGACATTTGTTTGTTTCCCTGTTGCTGTTAAGAGAGGAAATATTATTTAAATCACATTTGACTTCTTTATTGCCTTTTTAGAATACTGTACTTTGAATTTGAAATTATTTTTTGTCACCATAAAGAATGCGCTCATGCCAGTCTTGCCTAGCCCCCCCTAAGGAGCCTCCCACCCATGATCAGCTGTTATTGATGTCCCTGCTATTGCAACATTCTTGTCAGTGACTCAGTGTGCTTCCAAGCCTTGAGAGTAGAGGTCCTGTTGCTCTATAAAGTGATGATTGAATTGAGGAAAATGACGCTTCTTTTCATTACCACGTAAAATCCACGAGTCCTCACCTATAGAGCTCGAAGGTGGTGGCACGGTGGGGGGGTTACCGCCCATGTGCATCATCGCCCCCGGATTGGCATGCAGATGCAGCGCAGACCTGGCCGCTCGGTTGCGTTCTCCCAGGCTCTCGGTCAGTACGTGGAACGGCGACCTCTGACCCTCCAGCATGTACACTGGCATCTCGGCCGCGTTACGATTGGCGGGTACAGTCTTGGTGGGCGTCGCCGTCGAGTTGACCGAGCTCGACGAGTAGCTGAGAGAGTCAAAGTCCCACTTCTCTTCGTTTTCCTGCATCTGAAAAGGACGGAGCAATGGATGGTTATGTAGTTCAAAAAATATATATTTTCAAGTATTTTTCCTTGGGCTAGGCCTATTCTTATGGGGATTTTCCGAGATTTCAGATTTTTCCCAAGAAAGCCGTTTGACCGATGTTTACAAAAAACAATCCCAGTCTATTTTGGTTCGACACCAATGTTCAGAAACAGTTTCTAGTTGATCGGTTACTTTTCCTGATCTTACGATACGCACAAAATTTGAAAAACGAAAAAAATTAGGCCCGATTCTTTTCGGTAGGTCTAAGTGAAATGGAAGTCTTTTCTAATAATATATACATACATATATTTTATTGGTGCATAACAACTCCACTAACTGATAGGTTATTTATGATGATACGAATGAGCGGTGATAGTAAAATTATAAAGTGATGCTAAAGTAAAATGACGTTCTCTACAGCAGGACCTAGAATATAATATTTGTTCAACTCACCTTGAGGCACTCATCGTTCGCAAACATCTGCTGCATGCCATGTTGTTGCCGTAGTAGCGTGTTCAGCAGCTTGCCATTGGCCGCTGCTGTGGCGATAGGCATGACTCCTCCCCCATTGGCCACGCCCAGACCTTTCTCGTCGAACATGTACGACTGCCTGCGTGATCAGAAACGGAAACGATCAGACGGGCACACCCCCTTACGGAACACTACGAGAGTGCTTTAAAAGTCCAGGTCCGACTTTGAAACAATTATTTTTCGTTTTGTGAAGGGAAATGTTTTGATAATCTTCATTTTAAAACTAATTTTCGAATTTATTAACTCTAGCCCTATTACATTTATTTCTGTTTGTATATCCTCCACGCCTATGATGGCATTAGGAGTAAATTGAAGCAACCACTGTCAACTGTTTGGTGGCCAAACGGGCTCGTTAGGTATGCCAAATCTAGCACCATGCCTGTTCCGTGAGATGTCAAAAATGAAAGAGGATTAAATCATATGTTATAAATTGTTCATGTACCATCCCAAAATCTAATCTGGATTTCCCAATACTGTACAGTACTTACTACAAAGTACAAACTATCATGTGAAGTTTATAAATTGTACCTGTACCTTCTTGATTGTCACTTCAATTTATTATAGGCCTATGAAATATATGGGTTTTACAATATGTGGATTGTGAAGTTTTTACAGCTTGTGGATTTTTCAACGGGTCAATAAACATAACAGGGTGTCTACACATTTTCCATTACAAAATTCCCCGACTTTTCTAGGTTTTCCAGATGGCAAATTATATTTTTCCAGTCTGTAAATTTGGCTTTCCCGTCGATTATAATATGGGAAAATTTGTTCACAAATTCAATTTAGGTTTTGACAAATTGAATTTATAAGGAAAAAAATATTTTTGGAGATATTTGGATGGGAAACGGACAATCCAGAAATCACGTACAATATAATACTCAAAACTACATTTACAGTAGGAGACTTAACATTTAATGGTGCCATAATGCATGTTTTTTACATTTTGAGTAAAATTCCAGAAAAAAAAAATCCTCGACTTTTCCAGATTTATTACATTTCCCAACTTTTCCAGGTTTTCCAGTCTTGTAGACACCCTGCATAACTTCAAAAAAAAAAAAAAAACGTTCCTGCCCATCGAGTGACCTGTGATTGGTTGCCAAGACTCACCAATTGCCGTGCTCGTCTCTGAAGCAATGCACAGCGCCCTCGGTGGTGTCGTCGTGCGATGTGGCTATGTGCGTGTGCGAACTGTTCACGAGCGGCAGAGAGGTGTGGCTTGTGGACAACGCTGTGGACTGTTCTCTATCTCTGACAAAAACAATAACAACAAAACATCAACCCACACAGTTATCTATGTATAACTCTTCCACATATGAGTGATGCTTGATGGCAAGATGCTCTAATTTTATTCCCTAGATCAATCTATATTTGTACAATATTTTCTTGCATCTTCTCTACAGTTCTTTCCATTTCATCAACTTGCCGTAAATAATGTCTAATTCAAAGTGAAATGAGTTTTCCAAATAGTTATGAATGGTCAGATCAATTTAAAGAGGAATCGGTTTTGAAAATATTTTGAATCAGACATCAGTAGGCTTATAGGCCTATGTCTATTTTATAAATTATTGCTGAAGGATTATTGTTTCCTCAACGACCCCACCACGAGCTCGGTTAGATGGGAGTACGAATGAGTGATAGATAAATGATATTACTGTAACAAAAAAACATGCCTGATGCAGAACACGAACCTATGCCTGGTTGTACTTTCTAGAGCAGTGCTTTAGCTGATTGAGCTATTGAGAGAAAGGGGAGAGCTATTGTTCACATAATTTTAGAGAACATTTTTTTTTCTAATGCGACTCCACGACTCCACCAACAGCTAGGTTATCCGGGGGTACGAATGAGCAGGTGATAATGAAAAGATGAAGTGATGATAGGTGAAACGTTTACAAAACCCATGGCTTATGCTGGACTCGAACCCACGCCCAACGGTGACTTCAGTTACTTCCGCTAGCGATAATTGACTTAGCCACCGGGGCGGCATTAGAGAACACTCGGAACCATATCTATCGTCTGTAAGACCTAGCAGAACAGCCGATGGTTTACCTGTGTGTGCGCGTCGATCGCTTGAGCCTCCTGTGCCTGGTCCTAGAGTTGCGCAGCTCCCCCCCTCGCCAGCCCCCCTCCACCGCGCCAGCCATGCCGGGCAGTTCTCGTCGGGTGGCGAGGAAGGCGGCAAGTAACGGCGTGGCGGGCTGCGGGAGGAGGGAAGACAGTTCCGTGTTAGAGCCGCTGGACGACGTGGCCTGAAACACGTTACGTCATCAGTCATCGCTCTAGTAATTCACTGTTGCCGACTTGATAAATACAACGTTTTGGGGAATCATCAAAATCTGCAGGTTATTTTATACTTGTATCCTTGAAAGAAAAGAACCGTCTACCAACAAAACAAATATGAATATCACTGTTGAATTTGTAAATCTGTGACATTTTTGGGCTGTTATTATTTTTCAGGACGATAAGAAACGTGCTGTACAGGATACTGTCCCTTTCAAAAAGAGTTATATCCTTGAAGGTGAATCCTTAAAAACCTCACGTCTTCGTGAGTAGGCCCTACTGGTATATTAACAAGTTCTATTGTTGCAGTAATTAATATTTTGTGGAAGTTCCATTCTCTGTAGGCTTACACTTATTTTTCACATGTCATAGTAAAGATTTTTGACCAAATGCTCACGGTCATCGCACCTCAACTTTAACGAAGTAATAAGATGACGACACAAAATTATATACAATTAGGCCTACACTTCGGCTTATAATCACTCATCAACACGACAAGCATATACGTTTGCCCAATACCTACCTTATCGTCCTTATCTTCTGGCTTGCCCGCCTCCTGATTGGCTGTTGAAGGCTCAAGGGGCGTGGCTTCTTCTACGATGTCATCAGCTGGGCCACGGGTTGGCTTCATAGTAACATAGATCGAGCTCTCGTCAGCTGCAGTGTCCTCTTTACGAACGTCATGTCCTACGATATAACAATACGCATCAACAACTAATTCTACGACGAAGACATTTGCAGCAGTAATCGGGATATTGTCTCATATATTTTTTCAAGTAAAAATGACCAATAATAGGCCTATAGACAGAATCCGAAGGTCATTTTCTTGTCCAAACGTAAAAGGATATCAACTGAGTACAAAATCTATCTTCTATCTTCTATAATCTATCTTCGGTAGTCAAAAATATTCTGGGCCAAAGAATGTGATGCCTAGTGAATCCACATATGAATTCAGTTTGAAAATTATGAACAGTTTTCATATAGGGCTTAATATACAACAATTATTTTTGGAATATTATGTCAAGTGATGGGCCTGATAATGAAATCTATCAATAACCATAGTCCTACAGGTCGACGTCATTCAACTTGACTGTGCGAGTCACATCAGCGAAGACTAATCGAACCATACCCGGTCGACTTACTTTCTCTCTCCCTCATCGGCCTCCTCTTCCTCCTCTCCGCCGGCCCCCTCGTCAGCCCGAGCGGCTGGGCCCTCGGCTCGTCCGCACGCCGCTTCGGTATCGCCCCCTGGCTGGGCTTGGCGGGCGGCTCGACGCTCGGCAGCAGCTTCATCACCTCCTGCTCGAGGCTGAGCGTCGTGCTCGAGCTGCCAGACTCGCTGTCCTTCGTGGCCACGTCTACAAACACGACAAGTCAAACGTTAGTTTGGAAACTCGTTGATTTATTTTCTCTTTTATTTTGGCAAATTCAAGTTCTGCTGTGATGATTTTGTATGTACAGTGAAACCTCTATGCATCGTTCCCGCATCCATCGTTTTCCCGCTTTCATCATTTATTTTATCCCACCCTAATCCCATATAACCGATGTTAAATATTCCTGGATGGATCGTTTTCCTGCATGGATGGTTTTATTTTTCAGGTCCCTTGAAAAACGATGGATGGAGGTTTCACTGTGATATGTAAGATGTAATAATAATGAAGTGCTGTCAATCATACCACAAAATGGAATGAAGAAATAAAAAAATCATTTCAGTCCAAATAAATTCTTCAACATAATGGGCCTATATAGGCCTATTCATAGGAACCTAATGAAATATTCAAATATGAATAGGCTTATTCCAGAGGTACATTTTTTTTTAAAAATACTGTCCTAAGGAGCATCAACTGGAATTCTGAAAATTATATGATCGTTTGAAGACAGTTAATATAATTTTTTTGAATTTTCTATCCTGCCAAATATCCCGATATGTAGGCCTACAGGTTTTCCAAGTTGAAGGGATCCACCCTGCTGCATTTACTCACTTTTTGGATCGACATTAGAGTCGCTATCGTCCGACCGCGTGTAATTCCACAGCGGCGGGTCTGTGCCGTGCAGCGATGTGACAGAGAGAGATAGAACAGTTACACGGAGAAAAAGAAAACGAGAGAGTGAGGGAGGGAGAACGAAAGAGAGAGAATGAGAGAGAGAGAGAGAGAGAGAGTGAGAGAGATAGAGAGAGAATGAGAGAGATAGAGAGAATTAGGCAGTGCAAGATGGGTCATAGTAAGTACTCTATGTTAATGAAGTGGAACACGTTTCAGCATTATAATCTCAGACTACATCCGACTGAACCATATGAAATACTTCACACAGAGGATAGTAAAAAAACTTTATATAGGCTTTCAACTTATATAGTACAAAAACAACTATGCCTTATGCGGAACTCGAACACGCTCTAGACAGCGACTTCAGTTTTTAAAGCTGTGCCTCAGTTGACTGAGCTATGGAGGGCGGCTTCTACGCCTACCATTTCAAATCTGCATTGATTTGAAAAAGTCAAAATCTAAAAATAATAAATTCTATGAAATAATTAGTTCATTTTCGTTAATATGAGGTCTATTAATTTCTGCGAAAAGGTCTCAGAGACGAGTAAATTGTTATTTCTCCAGTGGACGTCAGGTCGAAGGACGAACAGCCAGCTTACCTAGATTAAAGGTATGCGTAATCGTTGACGTTAATACGAGGTCTATTAATTACTGTGACCATGGATCTGAAGTAAGAAATTTGTTATTTATGAAGTGGGCGTTGGGTTGAATGATAAACAGTCAGCTTACCTAGATTAGATGCATGCGTTGTGTCCGGCTCGCTATCTGTGTGCTCGAACAGCCAGTCGAGTCCGATGAGGCTCATGTTGCTCGGAAGCTCTCCGCACGCGACCACGGCTTCTACTACGACAACAAACATCGACATTCACACGTTAAACGTACTGATAGGCTTCGTACCGAGTAATAACGACCAAGAATGGGGCAAATATTCCCAACTAATAACTGAAGAAAGAACAGCAGACTATCTAGGTTGACGTGTCGAGTCAACGTGATAGAAAACATGGAATTAAATGAAAACAAATAGGAATACATTTCGACCATCGTCTCACCCCAAGAGGCAGCCTCTTCATCATACATCTTAAATCGTGATTTATTTGGCAACAAGCCAGATGTTCTAGTATTTTTATTTTTCATTTCACTGTGCTATTTAAGCCTATTTTATTTTGCCAAATTTACTACTTGACGTCATCTCTAGATATCGCTAATATTTATAGGGTTTTCAAAGTCCGAGAAGAAAAATTGCGATCGACCCTACCTTCTGGCGAGAGAGCGTTAACTGGCTCGGGAACTATGTCTGCTTGCTCGGTTAATTCCAGGCTCGTATGGCTGCCTGCGGGGCTTGCTCGGCCACTCGATGCCAGTTCAACCACACCAAGGTCAGGGGTCACGGACGACATCGCTTGCTCTGCATCGAGTAGACCATCCTTGGAGGACACGCTCACGCCATCTGGTGGCACAAAAAGACAGTTTGTTTGAAGCCCAGATTTGAATTTATATTTCAGCTCGAGAGTCAGAAAATAGCTGATATCACATTTTATAATTGGATTTCTAACTAAATGTAGGCTGTAAGCAGTGAAACTTCAGCACAATACTCTAAATTTAGAAGGCAAACGCTTTGTAAGCTTACAATTCAAGCACGCAAAACTGCAGTATCTCGGACGATATTAAACTACTGAAAGCATGAATATAAAGTTATAAACCTTTATCAATGGTAAGTTTGTCGTCTGTTCGATCAACGTTGCCGTCAACCAATATCCTGAAGAAGCACGAGAACGAAGCCGGATCCTCTGCCGATTTAGAGTTACGCTTATCCACATCCGTCAGAGCCTTCGGTTGAAACGTGGTGGACTTGGAGTTACGCTTGTCCACATCCATAAGAGCGTTCGGTTGGAAAGTCGCCGACTTGGACGTGCGCTTGTCGATGTCATTGAGCGGCTTCGGTTGGAACGTAGTGGACTTGGACGTCGGTTTGTCGCCGTCGGTCAGCTCTTTGGGGCCGTTGTCGAGGCTGTCGTGGCGCAGCAACAGGGGGGATCGGGAACCTCCGTTGTCTTCGTCACTGTCCACCCTACCGCACACACATAAAACAATACGTCTAGCTTGCTGACCTAGGAGCTATGCCGCAGTACAAAAAATAATCTTTCATGCTTCTCGACTAATTTCAAGTGTATGTAGGATCTTGGCATCTTGGCATCTTAGATCTTGGCAAAAATGAAGGAATTTATAAGTAGGCCTACTGTCTATTATGCTGTGTCTACGAACAGAATTGAACAGTTTCTAATTAGAGTTGCTGTTGATAATTGATATGATCGTAAAATCATGACTCGTAAAAGCATCCTATGCTAACAAAAAATAATGATAAAAAAATCAATCATGTTGATTATGGAACTATTTTCCTAAAGACCCCACTAACAGCTCTAGGTTGAACGAAACATTGATAGATGATCGATATTAACAAAAACGAAAACATGTGGGGGACTCGAACTTGTGACCAGACTTGACTTCAGTTGCCAAAGCAGAATCTTGGCCAACTAAGCCAGATGTGTAACAAAAAAAAGATCCGTTTACTATTAATTAAATTGAATACTTTACGCATATTGAGAACGTAATACAGTGATACCTCTATGCATCGTTACTGCATCTGTTGCTGTTCTGATTCAATCAATCATTTTGTTCAACCATACTCTCACACAACAAGAGTTGTTGTTGACTTTACGAGCTTGGATGGTTTTACTTTCCTGGTCCCTCAAAAACAAAAAAATGGATAGAGATTTCACTGTATATGGTAAATATCAACAGGTCTACAGAATGAGATGCAAAATGATGAATGAGATACAGTGAAACCTCTATGCATCTTTCCCGGATCCATCGTTTCCCTGGTTGTATCATTCACTTTTTCTCTCCCCACTCCCATATAATCAATGTTAAATTTTCCTGTATGGATCATTTTCCTGCATGGATGGTTTCATTTCCCTGGTCCCTTGGAAAACAACGGATAGAGGTTTCACTGTACAGCCCCAATACGTCCCTGGAAGAATCAGTAGGGTTAGTAGTTACGAATCAGTGTGCTCACCTGAGTAGGGAGAATGCGCTAGTAGGCGTGTCGTGGCTCGTGCCATGCTCGTCCGACTGCTCGGCAATTGGGTAGACGATCTCCGAGCAGTAATACGGAGCCATGTGATCGCTGCAGCCTTCGGGCACCCGCCTGCCTTGCGACCAACGCCCTTGCTGCTTCCAGTACATGTAACCTAGGCAACACATTCAGCTAACTTTATTGACTAACTCTCACTTTCTATCATTATTGAATAAGAACTCACAAAAGACGGTTTAATGAAGTTCTAGTTTTTTGGTCATAACTGATAAATAACGTATAAGATGAGCCTATCAAAAGTGAAATGCCTTGGAAGCACAGATCTCTTCAGTAGGCTTACCTTCAAAATGATTTATTCAAATTATTAATTTTGCGTCTCAATATTTTCAGAGGTCTATATAGAGTCTATAGTTAAAAAATTATGTAAAACTTGGGTGAAACTACAAATACGTCAGAGCTAGGCATATATTTTTCCAAGTTTTCTGTTAGATTAAATTCTTAGGATGTTCATCAAACTGTCTTACATTCTAGTTATCTCAGAAGTGGTCGAACTAATTTTACCCCAAAAATACACAGCCCAGTTTTATTCTAGACAAAAATTTGAATTAAAAAAATGTTATGGTACTGACCTGGTGCCAGTTGCAGGTAGCCCAGCTCCAGCGAGCTGGTGGGTTTCATAGGTGGCGCCCCTGCTCCCGGCAGGCCGGCATAGCTCGAGGTGGCGCCAGTGTTGGAGTAGCGGCGCACGTTCAGCGTAGAGCCGCACTGTACGTCCCCATCCTACAACACGAGCGCAAACAATTATTTTCGCCTCGCTTCTGGGCAACACATGGCTGGAGAATCCCAGAGAAAAATTCTGCCTTCGGCCAAAAAATGAGCATTTTTTTATATTAATTTAAAATAACATATATCTATGGGCCTACTATGGTACCTTGAGATGTACGCCTTATATGTTCACTGATACTGCGGGGTGTGATTTTGATTTCGAGTCTCTCACGGGATCACACTCATTATTTTATATTGGGTTTTAACGACGCACTGTTATGATAGCGCAGATCTAATGGCGTCGGATGGATGATTAATGAGATGATGAGATGAAGGTTCTTGGGTAATGGGAAGGATAGTTGGAAGGAAGTGGTCATGGCCGACTTATTGTAGGAACCATCCCGGCATTAGCCTAGACTACAGAGGAAAACCATGTAAAACCCCTGTAAAGATGGTCGGCGGCGGGGATCGGACTGGGTTCGAAATTCCCCACGCATCCCGGAACACACAAAGCGAGCGCGTTGACCACTGTGCTCCATGTCACGTGCCGGTCACACTCGTTAAAAATACTTCGGGTTTTGATTTTCTAACCTTCAAGATCGATATTGGAATACGCAAAAAAATCTCAATAACCTACCCATGAAATTATTCATCATTAGTCATTACCAACACACAAAACAATTGAGCTGAACCTGTGTGTAATTGTCGCATTCTTCCGAACTTATTAAATTAGTTACGTTGGTGATCACGTCTTGTTATGACATGCTGGTCATGACTCAATTCGGACTCAAAAAAAAAATATACTGATTCTTGCACATTCATATTGATATCTTGTCTAATACTAGGTTCAAAGTCCTGGGGCTACATATCTAGTGCACGCTAGCCAGGTCTGCCACATGACACTCGCACGCAGCAGGGCTACTACACAAACGAAATCAATTCAAGGACTGTAGGGAAATATCCTAGACGGAATAAGGCAGCACTTTATTTGCATATTTCAGGATATTTTACGAACAATACTGACTGCAAACGAAAAAGGTAAAAAGTTTATTTCTTAGGTTACCCGCAAGCTAACCTGAATAACTCAATCCAACTTATTTAATGAACCTAATGAACCCATCCAAACTAACCAAAACTACCTACCCTAACCACACAAACATCCTGAACTAATTTAATCTAAACCAAAACCTCAAAACCCAGATAACCAGTTAGATTGGGCCAGGCAGTGTTTCCACCACTTCTTCTAGGACAGTCTTCTTATCAGTCGGTTCCTACCAGTTCCGACTTCTTCTTCCTCTTCTTCACTACTACTGTCCTCTGCTTCGTCTTTTCTTCCTACGAGTTTCCTTCACCGTTCTCTATCTTCCCACCGTCTCTCATCTACCACTTCCACCCACTTTCTCCTCGGTTGACTACCCCACACCTTACTCCCTCCTGCCACTTCTCTCTTGATCTTCGGACTCTTCTCTTAGCTCCATTGTTTTCTGCTATCTCGAACATTTCTCTCGGTATTCTCTCCTTTTCCATTCGTCGCATATGCCCGTACCACCCAAGTCTCTACCTTTCCATTTTAAATAATAACTTTTCCACTCCCATTTCGTTAAAAAAAATCTTAAACCTAGGCCTACTTCCAGTCCATAGAATAGCCATTTCGGTGATTTGCAAAATTATCCAACTGGCAATTGGCGCATTGTGTACTGTTATGGAACTTTTCTTTTCTTTTTTTTTTAATGTTGCTGAACGATTCCACCAACAGCTAGGTTATACGGGGATACGAATGAGCGGATGATAATGAAACGATGAAGAGATGATAGATGAAAGGACGTTTGCAAAAACCCATGCCTTATGCGGGACTCGAACCCACACCCAAAGGTGACTTCAGTTACTACCGCTAGCGATAATTGACTTAGCCACCGGGGCGTCATAAGTGTGTTCGTGAACTGCTAACCTGTCTCTTATCCTTGTCGGATTGGTTTCCGCGGTTACCCAGCCTGTGCTGCGTCCGCGCCTCGTCCACGATGGTGACTCCGTCCCTCTTCCTCAGCTGCTTGTGCCTGTTCTCCAACAGTCTCTCCCTGAAGCGCTCGTGATCGGCCTGGGTGTACTGCTCGGCGCGGTGGACGCTGACTTTCTCCACGACCGGGCGCAGCGTTGTCGTCTGCAACAGAAGAGGTAGTCACGCCATGATGACGACACTAAATAATCTCGTATTTTCATTTTTCTAGGTTCTTGGGAAGGATGCACAAGTTCAAGTTCAACTTATCATGAAGAAAGTAAGAAGGACACGCTGATTATCGTTAGCCTGATGTTCATGAAAATCCATGCCACAAGCCGGACTAGAACCCACGCCCAACGGTAACCTTGGTTTCTATAGCGTTAGTTGAAATAGCTACAGAGGGTGGCCGAAGGAAACGCTCGTGGCCTGATAGTAGTGAATCATCCTGATATTCTCGTTAACAACTGAGGAAAGTAACACAACCCCTGGCAGGATGGTTGACCATGGTAGGAAAGGAAATCTCAATGATGAACTCAACAACTTCGTAGTGCTATACAAGTGGGATTTTCATCAAAGTATAATTTTGCTTTCAATATCGAAATGAGTCATTTCAATAATCAATTGAAATCAAATTTATGATTTTGTGTGATTGAAAAAATATAATTATTTCAAATAGATGGTACGGTAGGCCTTAAGTAAAATCTGCCTACTGTTCACTTTCGATGTGCTTGCTCACTTACAACACAAATCAGGAGAATAAGCACTCCATATCTCTTCTGAAATCAGTTGTGTACAAATTACTGGTACCGCACATAAAAACATGACCATCATGAAATAAATTTAAATTTTCAATATTCCCCTAAAAACTATGTCTCTGACAACCCTACATCACAAATGTGTAAAACGTAACTCGCAAATTATTTGAACCCTTGGAAATCTCTCTGATTTACGTCCAATGCCACTTAGATTGGGCATACTCATCTAGGTTGTCAGGCTGACGCTCACCTCTTCGCTGCTCTCTGAACTGTTCTTCCGATGCACATCCACCTTGAGGTCGATGACCCCCGGTTTGAAGGTGGCGTCATCCTCCCGAGGCACCTCGGAGGAGTTGTTCGAGTCGAGGTCCTGAGGCTCGGTGTACGAGTTGCGAGAACTACAGCCGACGGGCGGTGTCGGGCAACGAGCCTTCGTGCCGCTGTATAACACCTGTAGCTCGATACCTTCCTCCTCCCTAACGCAGAACAAGTGTAAATAATCATATAGGCCTAGTACATGATTAGATGAGCTTTAACAAAGATCTACATGTGACTCTGTGTATTTGTTGGAGCCTTTTGTTTATGTGGATGGTTAATTTAAAAAACTTCAAACCGGTCATTTATTTGTTGAATCTTCTTTTTTTTTTTTTTTTTAATAACATTTGTTTATAAAAAAATGTATTTAAAATGTTATTAAAGAACTGGTAATTTTACTATGACACTGAGCATCGTCAATTGGTGTTTGATTTTCGATTTTTTGGTGTTTTCTGAAAGATCTTGTTTATTGGAGGAGCGAAGCGAAGACTCAATTTCACTTGACCCGAAAAAAAGTACATGTTTTTTCTTTCTTTCTTTCTTTTTTTCTTGTTCGTGCTCTACAGGTCAGACGAAAATTCAAATTCGATTGAAACTTGGCATGCCCATGTGTCATCATCTGGATTGAATCTCATTAGTTTGTATACGCAATCGGTTGCACCACTTCTGAGAAAACTAATTTTCCATTTTACAAATTACCCATAAGAATAAGCCAGAGAAGAATTTTCATTCAATATTTGAGAGTTATTTGAAAGTTATTTGTTAACCAATACGGTACCGTACTTAACTTTACCTCAGTAAATAGGCCTAAATCAATTTGTCATTGACTTGATTCTGATAAAATATGTTTCAATACAATAAAATAAAGCCTTCAAATCAGATTATGATGAAAGCACATAGGCTAGAGGCCAACTTGAAACTTTTTACCTCTAGTGCAGTCTTATGAACTCGACCAGGATGTGACGTGACCATTTATTTTTTGACCTTACCTCCTTGCTTTGCGACCTTGTAATTGAAGTCTTCTAATTTCACTCTGTGGTCGATCATCATCATTTGCTTCTTCGATGCACTCGGAAGTGTCGTACATATGATGGAGACTCAGATTGGCCAACTTGATGATCCCGAACAATATCCCGACTGTAGCGCAGTAAGCACCCCACACGTACAGTGTCGGGGGAAAGTACTGAGAGAATAAACAAGAATTGGTTCATGTCAGTGTATGTCTAAGCTGATCTCTTGCTGATTGTTTTTTTGTGTTAGGACTAGGCCTAGGCCTAGAAGCCATTTGACCTGCTTTCTCAAGATGAGATGACATTGTTTAAACCATTTATAGACCTAGGTCCATCTTTTAAAAATTGGAAGCCTGTGAAAATAAGATGTGCGTAGGCCCAGGAACTACAATCTAGCAGCCAAGCATGAATACGTATCGTACTTACCAAATAAATAGTGAAAGGCAGACATAATAAGAAGAGCCAGATGTACAAATGAAATGTGTTGCAGAAAATGTCTTGGTGTGGATCATAAAACCAGCCTCCTGTTAACGAAGCCCAGACACCCTGCCGTATAATTTCAAGCGTTTGTGACCCCATGATCTTCTATTTTCATTTTACAATGCATTTTATGCATCCATGTGGATAATGGCGAGGAGAAAACTGTGATTTATATACTATTTTGTAGTTACATTCGCCCTGCCATGACGAGTGCCATCTTGAAACGACGCAGTCACGTGTTGAATTCTAGCCAATCACAAGCGACTAGCGACTTCTAGCCAATCACAAGCGAATAAGTTTAGAAAATAAAAACCAGATTCGCTAGTGTAGACGGAGTCACGAAAGATAGGCACTAGTGTCAGCTGACTTGTCTGGCTGACTTTCGTTAGTTGTATTTATTTGGAGAAAATTTCGCATAAAAATGACTGGAAGAGATCGTTTGCCGATTTTCCCATCTCGAGGGTAAGAAATAACACATTTGTTCATCATTATTTCATGGTTTCAGTCTTGCAAAATGACATACTTCGATGTTTTTCGAGTATATATCCAACAATTTTGGGAGGGTCTCTTGGTGTCAGGTAGTCAACTTTTACCAGACCTATGGTATTATTCTAGTTAATGTAAATGTTCTGCCCATAGAGCTCAAATGTTGATGAAGGCGAGGCTGAAGGGAGCACAGACAGGCCACAGTCTGCTAAAGAAAAAAGCTGATGCGCTGCAAATGAGATTCCGGATGATTTTAAGCAAAATTATCGAGGTAAGCATGCTTGTCAAATGGTTGCATAGGTCCTACTTTATCGATGTTTTCCTTGTTATGACGGTTACGTTTTATTTTCTCGTCTGTTCCAGACAAAAACTCTAATGGGAGAAGTCATGAAAGAGGCATCGTTCTCGTTGGCAGAAGCAAAATTCGCAACGGGAGACTTTAATCAAGTTGTTCTGCAGAACGTTACTAAAGCGCAAATTAAAATACGAACAAGAAAAGACAATGTAGCTGGTAAGCATGATTTAAGTCTCTGAAGATTCTGTTTCCCATGTACATTTACCTGTGTTGTTTCAATAATCTTGCAGTAATGCCCATGTAGAGGAGAATATAGGTCAAGCACCGCAATAAATACCGCTATTAATTTCAATCCCAAAAAAGTGGTCCAGAACTCTTACCATGCATTTTAGTTGAACAAATGAGATATGGTATTTCTGTACCCTAAGCAGTACCATTCCAAGTGAAAATTCATCCCTAGTAATGTTATTATTTTGGGTTTATTTTATTGGAGAAAATTTGCATGTTGGTACCGGCATTAAGTATACAGGTTCCTGTATACTTAATGGTACCGGTAGGCTTACATGTTGGCTTAGAAATATTTTCTATGAAATGATTGAAATGATTAAATAGGGCGTAATTAAAAATGTAACTTATTAGGTTGAATTAGGGTAGAGAATGTTCAATTTAATGTTTTTCTGTTTGCATTATTCAGGTGTTACCCTACCTGTGTTTGAGAGCTATCAGGATGGAACAGACACGTACGAGCTAGCAGGTCTCGCCAGGGGTGGCCAGCAATTGTCCAAACTGAAGAAGAACTATCACAGCGCAGTGAAACTATTGGTCGAGTTGGCGTCACTGCAGACGTCGTTCGTCACTCTCGATGAGGTCATCAAGATTACTAACCGTCGTGTGAACGCCATTGAGCACGGTAAGAAGAAATTCTAAGAATCTATTTTAATACCTCACAAAACTGTTGAATGTTTGTTACGGTATGTAACAAGCTTTTAGTTTTGCTCGCTGTATTTGTCTCAATTTTGTCTTTGATTTTCAATTGGAGTTGGATTCAGTTCAGAATATTACTATAGGCCCGTACCTACTTTAACTGTCCAAAATGATCAATTTCAACCAAGCTGTTTATAGTTAGGGTTGCCAGTCGATTTCGATCGATATTGAAAATGAATTATACAGCTAACCACGCAACCGCATGTGCGGTCTAGTCAAATTCAGGTCGTCAGTTTTTGAAGTTGGAAGTGTTGAGTTGTAGTGCGTATTGAGACAGTGGCAAATCCTCACTGCATATCATAAAATAATTACAGGAGGCTAAAAGGACATTACTTGAAAAATACATTTTGATTCAATATAACGAATCCCCTCTCATTTTCAGCATATTCAATATCGTTTACAAATCCCTGGTTGAACGGCAACTCTAGAAAATAACTAGGCTTAGTATTTTATTTTCGTTATTGAAAGTAAAGCTGCTTTTCAGTCAACATTGTAATGGTTCAACCCAATTAATTTGTCAATAATGAAATGTAAATTTTGTTTAGATTCTCTTCAGTATTGTATTGTTCATTAGATTAGATCATTTATCAGATCTACCGGTATTCTGAACCCACACCACCGTGATACATACGTCTCCCTCCATCCGCAGTCAGAATAGATCTAATAAATGTTGTGCGTCTAATAGAAAACTTGACAATATTAACAATACAACAACACAATACAATATTAAAGAGAATCTAAACATAATTTATATTTCATTATTGCCAAATTAATTGAATTGTTACAACATGTGTGAGTGAAGTTTCTGGCAACAAGCAGCCTATCTACCCAGCTGACATTGTATTGTTGTATTGTGTGTATTATAGTGATCATCCCGCGTATCGAGCGCACGCTTGCCTATATCATCACGGAGTTGGACGAGCTAGAGCGAGAAGAGTTTTACCGCCTGAAGAAGATCCAAGACAAGAAGAAGATTATCCGACAGAAGGCAGAAAAACGTGCGCAGGCGAAGAAGGAAGCTGCTTTGTTAGCAGGTGTCGAACCAGACTACGATCAGGCCAACATGTTGGACGAGGGAGACGATGACTTACTGTTCTAAACACATTCCATTGCTGTCTGGCAGACTTGTATGATTGGCTGCTGACTCTTGTAGATGGGGATAGTAGGGGGGAGTAGCTTACAGGAAACCTTGATCTATTGCTCACTATAATTTCACATCTTTCATCATTATAGACTAGATCGGTGACTTGCTGTGCATTGATGTGTGTTTAATCAACACAATCAGACAGTAAGCATATTATTCCCCAGCAATATGAGCAACTTTTGAAATATTTAATGAAGTTATTTCAAAATGATTTTTAGTTCAGTTATTTAATTTTGAATTTGGCCAATACATTCTACTCCCTGCCCAAGTAGGCCTATGTGTCATCAGAAGTTGAAGCAAGTATAAAGAATAGTCTTTATGTACTTATCAAGCATTTGTTGCCGATGTAGCAATAGCCGCATTACGAAAAAACTGGAATATTCTACCAATTAGTATTTGATCTAGTCCCCCCCTCTTCCTGGCCTTGCTCTTTTCCACAAATCGATCGAGGTTTCCTCCAACCAGTATTGACAATAAATTGATTGTTTATTATTTTAAATATAGAGTCAGTATCTAGGGGCAGTTTTGCGGACGTTGCCTACATCAAATCGACCCTGTAAGCTAACGTAATCACGCAGAATATTAAAATATTTCGCCAATCGAGATTAACGAGCCTTATTTAAATTTTATGTGAATATATTTTATTTCATCATACACATGTTATGTTTCATTAAAAGTTTTATCGTTGTAGTGCATTTCACGTCGAACTGGTAAACGTTTTAGAGAGCATTATTCGTCAAGGTATATTATCAAGTGTAAATATATATATAAATATATTATGCTGTGTGTAATGTAAATACCAATTGTAGTTTTGTATTATTTTAATGATGTTGCGTTAGAAGAATGTACTCTCGTAGATGTAAGTCTGTGTCGTTTAGGACCTGTGCAATATAAATACTTCCGATATTACAAGACGAGTGCTGCTGCTTGTAGAAGATAGCAATTACTACATAAGAACTAGATGCCAGTCAGCTGTCTCATCATTTGTGGCCGGTATTTAGATAGAAACTTGTAACACCGGTGTCGGATATATATTCGTATTTCGTATCGTAGCCACCCGTGGTTATCAAAAACGTAGGACAGTCTACTAAACTTGAAATTATAAATTCGGCACTTATGTCATGAATTTCCTTAATTGAATACGGTTTTATTGGTTAAATCTGTCATATCTCACAAAACGCAGTAGTATAAATCATAATTCACTAATAGTAGGCCTACCTATGATTATTTAATTACCGTAGTTGGTCATTTATCGTCCGTCTTCAGTGAATTAAATTACATTGTTGTCCAAGCTGACCAGGCATTGTAATCTTTGATCAAGTTAATAATGTCGCTCATTTAATCCAGATCTAGGGCTGGTTACTACATAACTGTGGACATTTGTACGTTGTAATGCTGGCCTATTGTATAGCAATTAGTTTATATACCTTATATGGTTTTTAGTATTTCAACTCCATGTGGCAGTTTGCGTCTCATTTCAGGTTCATCAAAGATTCACTACATCTTGAAACGTTCCAAAGTAACAGCGGTGATTTATTGGTTCTTGTTTCGTATTGCACTTGTTCATAGGTTAGTAATAGGTTGTTCAGGTTGGTTGTTCATAGTAATTTCGTAAATACTTAGTTGGGTTAAGGGTGAAACTTATTTCAACGTTCGTCAGGTATTGTAGATCAAGATCACTCTTCGATTCAATCTGTCATCGGTGTACTCATGAGCTAAATGCAAAATGTTGAGTAATATATTATAAAATGAACTCTTAATGTTAATAATATATGGTAACCTATTGAATGTATAAAAAATTGCTTACAAGTTTTAATTATAATATATTGTCTGTTATTAAAATTGAAATCATTTTCTTCTCATTATTTTCTGTGTTTATAATTCATTACAGTGAAACCTCTATGCATCGTTCCCGGATCCATCGTTTTCGTGCATGTATCATTCATTTTTTCTCACCCCACTCCCATATGATCGATGTTAAATTTTCCTGGATGGATGGTTTTATTTTTCTGGTCCCTTGGAAAAACGATGGATAGAGGTTTCACTGTAATTCTAAATCAGACTAGGCCTATAATAGAAATATGCCAATTTTGATTGTAATATTGGTCTAATGGGATTTCCTTCTCCCTCATTTAAAACCATGGCAGAGTCCAAAGAAGTGTCTTCTGCACTTTGACCAGTGAGCCTACGCTCACTGCATGATCTCATCAATAATTTCGATTGTTGCAGGCAAACCATTGATTTCATTGTAGAATAAGACTATCTACTGTGACAAAGGCAATAGCTAAACCTCGTTGGTAAATCATCTCTTTGTTCTTCCAACTGCCCTCCGTCATGAGTAGGCCTATCTACTTACGAACCTGGTAAGCTGCTGTTCTTTCTTTCCCTTTCACCCAATTCATATATTTTTTTATATGAAGAGATAGAAAGTATTACACAGTTTTTCACAATCTAGTCACCGGCTGTATAGACATAGGCCGGCCCTTTTCAAAAAAAAATTATATATTCTTAACACCAGTGGCAATGCTTAAACAAGGTTCTAGAAGTAATATCTGTTGTGAATGTAGCATTGTTCTGGAAGCTGGAACTTAACTACAATTCAACAAAATTTTGCCCAAAAAGTTTTTTTAATTGAGAAATCTTCTTTTCCCCTATGAATCCTTATAAATGAATTACGCGCACATAATTTTGTAATAATTCAGTTTAATCACACAATCAGAGTGGTCTGGTACATGAATTATCTTAGTCCGCTCTGAGTTCGTATGAAAACAAGAGGTCAGTTGGCTCGAGGTAAAAACAAATACTCTTGAAACATAATTCTCAACACTCATTAACTTTGACATTGCTGCCCTTGCAAAACTGGTCTCCACGTAGTCTGGCCATATTTGTATGATCGTATGAAGTCTGGGGAAATTCGCGCTATGATTATTAATATTACTGTATTCTCATCATTAATATTTATGTAGGCTTACTGGTAATTAATTTCATGTTTATAAGTTGTTGAGACCTTGAAGGTTTACAATATACACAGGTATATACATATATTCAACACGGGTTACGTGGAAGTGCAGTCAACTGACTGAACCATTTATTCATTCATTTAATCATTTTGACTCATATTACAAGTTGAAGAAATGAATACCTTGTATTCATGAGATCTGTCTTGCTAGTATTTGTTTGCTGGCATTTCAACGGAGTGGCAATTATTTATTATAATCTCGTGTTGTCTCATTACTATAGAGTATTTGGTAAAAGCTTTGGTATTTGTCTGCATGGCACTGAGAATAATGACTAGAAGTTACAACAGGTGACTTCCATCCCCACCTGTGCCACTGACTAGTACGCTACGTGCACCAGCAGATGGAGTAGCAATATAGAACGTGGCCTTACGTTGGTACTTGGCCTCGATGTTGGCTATCAGACAATCGACAGCGCTCTTGAGAACCTGTGAACATAGAATACGGAATACAATATGATATTTATTAAGTAGAATCTATATTGACCTTCATGAATGTGCCTGTATATGGCAATTAGGGCTGTGCTAGTCTCAAAACTCTTGCTCGAGTCAAGATCAAGATTCGAAATCAATCAAAAATATTTTTTCTCATATCGAAATTTCAAGTCTCCAAATACTTTGAGTGGAAGGAAAAACTTGTTATCTTTTAATCATTCAACAGATTGGTAATCTATTTTTCTATTTCAATTTGAATTGAATTCGCTCGCTTAAATTAAGCTCGTTCAAACTAAAATTATGCTCGATCTTGCTCGAGTCTCGCTCCAAAATAAGTAAAACTCGCTCGAATTGAAAAGGCTCTGCTCGCACAGCCCCAATGGCAATTACACATCGCTGTATTTGGTAATGTATTATTGATCTTGGATCTCTCACACTCACCATGGTGACGGTGCAGCCCCCAAAGCCGCCACCTGTCATGCGTGAACCAAGTACTCCGTCGACTTCCCTCGCAAGCGCAACTAATTCATCAACTGGCGAGCAAGACACTTCATAATCCTCTCTGATGAAAAAGACAACAATATTCAACTGACAGCAAATTATGTCCAATGTGTATTCATCTAAATTTGTTCAACTGATACGATCATTAAATCTAGATCTTGGCTGATAGACTATTTACAATAAAGGTTTGTTCATCTTTTCATTACAGTCATGTAATAATAGTTACCTCTTAAGACCATACTTGATTCAACTAGAAGAAACTAAATGCCGTATCAAACAAGAGTTGTAATCGTTGGTTGGAACAAGTGGTTGTCAATACAATCACATACAAATTAGGTATCCTGCCTCTGTTGGCTCACAGCTTGGTTGTTATGACTGACACAATGGAATTTTGCAGGCTTTAGCCATTGTATTATATAGCATTGTATTTGTTTTGTATTGTATTGTATAGCATACATTATATTGAAATCGTTATAAGTGCGTAAAAAAGGGTCGAAGTGGCGACGTCGTCGAGAATTCAACAAAATCCTTCTCCGAGCTTTCCACTAACTGACCACCAAATCTGACCATCAAATAAGTAAAATTCATTCACGATGTATGTTCTGAAAATGATGTGAAAATAAAAATATCTGGTGAGCACTTACGAGCGTAGCTGTTCATATTGATATCAACTCTCAACCATGCATCTTGGGAAAAAACGCAAACTACTGAATGTAGTTTCAAAACATCGATGAATAATCAAATGAATAATAGTCGTTCATCATTCAATACCGATTGATTACTGGCTGTAGTACATTGATTAGTGATCCAATGTCTGGTAATCGATAATCTGCGGCATCCGTAATTATGAGGAATCAGTTGTCGTACCTGAGTGATTCGTGGCTCTCGTTCATGAGACGTCCAAACTTGATATAGTCTCCCTGTTTGAGTGCGTCGGCTCCTTCTTGAGTACGTTTTATCTCGGAGATGACGTGTCTCGCTCGGTTCACTACGACTTTTTCACCGTCTTCACACTGCAGACCTGCGTACAGTAAACTTGTCGCTCAAATCTAATAGAGCTACTCAAAAGTCACTGTGACATCTTTACTACGATAAATTAATACAAATTAATTTATAGTACCTGTACTGGTACATAAATAATGCATAAATATGAAAATTATGTAAATAAATTATAAATAAAATTAATGATGATATTTTGCACTCAGTCACAGTCACTGTACCTATATTGTTACAGTATTATATAATATGTTCTAGGAATACATAATATAGGTCTACTGATACTACAATGAATATAGTACAGGCCCACTGTAACTATTTATAAAAACACATAAAATAATAATACACATACATATTAAACTTCATATGCTTAATGCCATGGCTTTGGTTTTCTCATACAATGATCAATATCGATAGGCTTGCTCTTTATTAAAAAAAAATCTATATGCTCTAGTTTGTTAAACGATATTTTAAATCTAAATGTATAATCCAATATTTATACAATTAGGGACCTTAGGATAATCTTAATCATCTTATATGACAGCTGTACATTAAATGAAGTAGTAAATGTTGAGGCTTACTGTCAAGGCTGGCTAGACTAGCATCACGCAGACTGGCCTGACCTAGCAGCTGGGCAGCCCGCTGGCACTGGGCCTTACGTAACGGATACTCGCTGCCAGTCAATTCGTGGCGGAAGTTGGAGTTAGTGATGACGAACACGATGTTAGGATCTCCTAGCGGAACCAGCGAGCACTCGAGTGATCTGGAGAATAAACAAGCTAACGCTCCATTTCTTCCTTTCTCACTCTACCCTCTTACAAGTTTCAAACGGATTTGGTTACTTTGTCTGACCTGTATGCAGTTAGGGAAAAAACATGAATATGTGCCCGATTTTTCCAGCACATGAATTGGAATCTTCCCTGTGCTAATTTATTTACGTGCACTGAATAGGGCTTTCAAAATGTAGTAACAAAAACAGACAACAATTGGACATTAATTATTACTGAATCTGATTGTTGCTTGCTACTTTTCTAATACTCTCAGTGAGTGCATAAGTTCAAAAAATTTGAAATGTTGCTTTAGAGATATTTAGACCACTCTAATGTCAGCCTTGCCACTAAACAGTACGTCACTTGAGATGTTTACACAATAGTTCCAGGTTCAGAACAGTGAAGTTTACCAATGTCTTTTGATTGCCATATTTACCTAAATACGGATGCACGAAGTTCTTATTTTCTGTGCAGAATATTTCCTCATATTTTCTTAAAATAGTAAATATAATAATAAATACAAACTCAGAAAGTGAAGTATATTTCACGTTCCTCTCCATAATTTATCAATGTTTTCAACAATATAATAATTATAAATGAATATAATAAAATAATTTCAACATTATTAAATAATAAATATACATATTCATTATTTTTGAAAGAATGATTATTTAAGTGAAATCAATTGACTGAAAAGGACACCCACGACACAGTGATACGTGATTGTAATACAGAAAGGTTGTGATTGGCTACCTGCAGTCGATGAGCAGAGCATTGTTCTCTTGACCGAGAACCGAGATGAATTGGTCCATGATTCCACATGGCATGAAAGCAAATTCATGCTCCGCCTGCTGACACGCTAACGCCTTCTCAGTCAAACTACAACATATATATACCATAGCATCATTGTTCGAAACATGTTTTTTATTCTTGTTTGTACTTGCTATACATAATGTTCATACCTTATACTGTATTCATATAATTACTGATCATTCGATTTTTTTTCTCCTGCAGTCCTCTCCACGAGAGTCATGTATACCTTTTGTGACACAAGCTACCTTCGAGCAAGTAGGGTGTGAGTTCGAGTTGTGCACAAGGCCTTGGACTTTATGAACATCATCCTCCCACCACTGGTCATTCATACCCCCAAATGACCTAGCTATTGGTGGGGTAGTTACGCCAATAATAATCATTATCAAGTTTTAAGACAATATTTAATTCAACCATTTAATGAGAGAAAAGCTCGAATGATTTATGTCCGACTATGAAAAGAGATATATAAGCACCTGGCTGCTTTAGTTCCGGTTAGGGCCTCTAGGAAGGTGTACGTGGCAACTTCT
The DNA here is from genome assembly GCA_907164805.1 of Brachyptera putata. NCBI lineage: Eukaryota > Metazoa > Arthropoda > Insecta > Plecoptera > Taeniopterygidae > Brachyptera > Brachyptera putata. The sequence continues at coordinate 8,894,443 of OU015467.1, forward strand.
AGCGAGGCGCTGCTTGACAGTCCACCGCCCAATGGAACACTTGTGATGATCACCGCATCGAAACCAGGCAGATTGCCTACGCATACAACAAAGTATAGTAGGCTTATATAGTATAGTATGTACAAGTATTGCATGCAGTTACACATCGTTACAAGTAGATGTTGGTCTAATAACGATAAACAAGGATTTTATCTGTATTTTTTTTTCAGATAATTATTATATTTTTTAAATATTATCAAATCAAAAACTTGACACAAAGTCATTGTTCACCTATAAAGGAAAAGGGTGGTAAAACTTCAGGATTGTTTACAAAAATAAATATATACACACTATACATATAAATATTTCTATTCATCATATTTTAATTACCAATCCAGAAACAATTTGAACATTTCTCATTCATTTATAAATTGTGAGGCTTCTAATGAATAAAAAATTGTATGTTTAATTCAAGTTCATTACAAGTGCCGGATAGCCATGCCTCTCACTCCCTCTCCAATTACCTCCTTCTGTAAGGGCCATATAATTTTTGTTCGTTTCTTATAATTAATAATAGGCCTTCTATTTTGAAGACAATATTACAAAGAACAAATCACAAACATGCACACATGGTGGTACGCCTTTATATTAGCTTTTACCTTTGAAGTTGGCAACAACACCCTTGAAGTAGTTGGCCCACTTGGGAGTGCCTGGCTTCAGGGGGATGGTCGGAGAAGGGATGGGGAAGTTGGTGAGGAGAGGTTGGTCAGCCTGGGAGGTTAACGTCTTCACTCGGCACTCGTCGGTGTTGTTCTTACTACCTACGACTAGGGTCACGAGCGGCAGGGCCTAGCAACATAACCACTACTTCAAACATCATGCGCATAGAATTGAAAAGTAGGAAAATATTAGACATTTGCAAGTTGATGATGAATATTGGATATGGTTAATACTTAAACATATCAAGCAGCAGTTAACATTGACTGATCTAAGAAATGAGGTAGACAATGCATTTTGTAACAACTTTTCATAATGGGGTCTTGTGATGTATGCACATAACAATTGGAATCATTTTCCTAACAAAATTTCAATTCAAAGAAAAATTGATTTTTTTCACCATGTTATTTTTGTGGGATTTCATCAATTTGATTAATTTATAAATAAAAAATAAAACTAGAATGAGCCCGCTAACTGTATATCAATTTAGGGTATATGGAAGAGTGTCGATACAAACTTTCTTAAAAAATAGGTCTTCATGGGACCCGTACAAAATTACACAATTGGATAGTAAACATTGGAACGTTGCACAAAATTGGATACCAAATAGGCCTATAACATAATTTGCTAAGAACTCAATGAAAAGTGAATTATTTCCCCCACAATACTGATAGGACAATTCTAATCAGCTGTGTTTCTACTAGGTATTGAAAAAATCAGGCACATTTAAATTTACTATACTGAAAAAAATCCTAAAAAACTTTAATAATGTATGAAAATCAACTAAATTTCAACAATTATTTTGAAAGACTTGTAAAAATACCACCCTACTTGAGCTAAAGGAGGCTCGGTGGCTTCATCGATTGTACCGAGTTAATTCTAATCAGCTCAGAATTGAAATTTAAAATCTACAAAAAAGCATTTTTAAGCATTTTTCAGTTTCAGAATATTGTCTCGTACTGGTACATTATAAACCAAGTGACAAACAATGAATAAGCAAATATGTATCTCTATTAGGAGGAGCTCAAGGTTTCAATCAATGACGATGCAAACCCTAATCGTCAACGCACACGTTCTGAAATGAGTATCAATCTCCACAAATTGAATGATATTTTCACGAAATTTAATAACCACAGTCAAAAAAGTTTTAAAAAATGTAATGGCTTCGAAAATACATTAATCATTTAAAATCTATCGATTTGATTAAACTGTGTGCTTTTGATTGGCTCCAACTTTATTGATAACGGCTATTACGGCCCACAAGATTAAGCAGGGTTACTCTACTGCCTTGTGACATTCCATGAAGTAGCACAGTTCCTAGAGGTGGTATGAGAAAGGTCATTTCACACCATCTCACGGGACCGTGGATGTAGTAGCAGTTTTATGCCAAACCAAGTCATGTACATGCTGAAATAGGGTCCCGTATAACCTAGCTGTTGGTGGGGTCGTTAAGCAACATTATGAAATAGGGTGAATCTTCTATAATTACTTGTGCAATCAATTTTCATAATTAAAAAAAAAAATGGATTCTAGCTGCTGGTGATCATATAGAATGATGAAAATATTACCGGCACACGCAGCGCAGTGGTTAACGCGCTCGCTTCATGTGATCCGGGAGGCGAGAGGAATTTCGAACCCAGTTCGATCCCCGCCGCCGACCATCTTTACAGGTGTTTTTCATGGTTTCGGGATGGTTCCTACATTAAGTCTTCCATGACCGCTTCCTACCCACTATTCTTCCCATTACCCAGGAACCTTCATCTCATTAATCATCCATCCGACGCCATTAGATCTTCGCTATCATAAAATTGCGTCGTTAAACCCAATATAAATATATAAATGAAAATATTCCATGCATCTTGCCTATGATTTATGTTGGTCGGAAAAAGAGAGGTTCCCCATACAGAATTTTGATAGTAAAATTGATAACTTTTATATTCTTTAAATCAAGAATACAGTTTGACCAATTCTTATTTTTGATTAAAAAAAATGGAAAAGATATCTCAATGTGAGCTAGCAGGGGTGGACTGGATGTAAAGGAGCCCAGGGCAATTAAAAAATATGGACCAATATAATTAATTTTACGTTAGTGTGAAAGAATTAAAGTTCACATATCCATGGACCCCGAGACTGTATGGTAGTACGTTTAGGAATGAATTTACCGTTAACGACAGAGTACAAATTCTTATCAATCGTCACCTTGCAACTGAGCGCCACTGGATGACATTTTGAAATCAAATCAATAAGACAAGTTATGTGACGGAGTACTTATAACTTAGTGATAAATGTACACCTCTTTGAGAACCGAATAAATAGTATTATTGTAATGTTTTCTAAATATTTTTACATAATTTTTACCAGAGTTTATTAACTATACAGTTTGATGGCCCCAAATCGAGTTGAATATTCCCCTGGGCCAATTAGCCTCCGTGAGTTAGAGTATTAACAATGTCTAGGTTAAAATGAGTTTGACGGGCTAGTCTAGCAGCTACCCCTAGTACAGTATATACATAATAACCCCCTCTAAGCTCCCTATGGCCAAGTGTGGTCTGGCTAGCTAACATCGAGTTTGTGGTCTTTCTTAAATATGTATGAAATAGATCTCCAATAAATAATAGGCCCTACATTGTTGATCTGAGACTCTTTTTGGTCAAAACTAGCGTACTGGTAGTGGAAACCATACAAAAGTGACATTTTAGCCCACGTTTATATTAATCACTTCTTAAGAAATCAGGAGCAATTTATTTTCAAAGTGACTGATGAGGTAATCAGCATTTCATTATTGGATCGGAATCAATGAATTCTCTCATATTTAGCTTGGATGTTTTTCATTTACTATAGTTGTATTAAAGTTGCACATTGTTAATGAGTCAAGTGTCCACTTGAGTCTACATTCGTGAGTTTTTCGTGTGTTTAAAGATAACAAAGATCAGATAAACCACTTCAAGGGAAATTTTACATAATGTTTACATCAGTGAGCAAACATGGTCTCAAAACACGTAATGTGACTTGACCGGTCAACATCATCTACAATCTGGCCATTCTTCAATCATTAAACCAGTCACCCATCAATAACTCAAAAAGTATTAACTGCAATTTCAAGTGGTACCGTATAAGACAATTTTACACAAGAATGTATAGAATAAATTTGAAGAACTAATACCAGAGAATTAAAATACTGGTGGTACAAACTACGACATTGACCAAAAACTTATTTGAATAATCAAGAGTCAGTTTTACCAAGTGATACCGATACTTGAATATCAATTTGTTGATAATTATTCAAGGTATAACAAAAACATACGTAACCACGGGCGATAACAAGTTATTTCGTTAATTTTTGTTCAGTCCACTAAGCATCACTTGGTAAAACTGGTTCTAAAAAAGTGTTGAACTGTAAAAACACATTTACATAATTCATGCTTCAAGACCTAAAAAATGGGGGAAAAAATGATCAAAGGCCCCTAATAGTTACTCTACCTTTAGATTTTGCCAACGTAATTCTAAAAAACACTCAAACTTACCATTGGCAAAACAAAGCCATCATTATAATCTGTATGTTCGCCAATCAGGTTCACTCTTCCAGGACCACAGCCACAGCAATCCGGACTCTTCCCGAACTGTTCACGGAACTTTTCTACCGCCTCCTTCAATAACTCGTCCACGGATGGAATTGTACTTGCCATATTGTCAGACTTTTAATCTATCAGAAGTTGAATGGTTGTTACTAGGTCTAGCTAAGTTAGGTTATCTTGATGAACAGCCAACTTGCATGACATAACTGGCTGGCTTATAACTTATCACTGATTATATTTATCATTTACTTGGCTAACTGCCAATATAATAGTACAGTCTGTTCCATGGTATCTATACTAAACAATATGCTAATTAGTAAAAGTGTTGAAAATATCTGGCGTCATTACCAGTAACCTAATTTATATCAGCGAATGTAAACAAATTATTATTGATTTCTTGTCAAGTGCCAGAAAGTGAAAGAAATGAGGTGAGGTATTAAGGTGTTACCTCTTGGGCTACAGACTACATTATAAATACTGTCTATTATATATTTTTACCACGTAAATAGCGTGTATATATAATATAGGCCTATATATATATATATATATATATATATATATATATATATATATATATATATATATATATATATATATATATAATATATATATATATATATATATATATATATATATAATAATATATATATAATAATAATTATATAATAATATATATATATATATATATATATATATATATATATATATATATGGGCCAATAGTTTTTTTCATATATTCAACCTTTTGGAAATAAAGTTAGGGCCTAGCTCTTCAACTGGCTCACAACCAATTTTTGTTTAAACTATGAACCCACCACCCGTATAGTGCCATTCACCGGTGCTGTTTGCCATCTGTTAAAATAGCAGAATTTAGATGAAACAACTATGGGACCTACCCGATGATAAGTCCTACTGAAATTAAGTAGATTATTATCTTCTTCAATATCATTTGATTAAGCCAAAAAAAGTGCGTAAATTATCATAAAAATCAAGAAATAATATTGGACAGGTTCAATAGACGCAGTAGAGAGGCAGTTTGGCCTTGGGCATATTAAAATAATTACTCAACAGTTTTGACCATAACATTTCAATTTGTGTTATCAGTCACTTATTAGACTGTTTCGTTCATAGTACAGCTATCCAACACCCATGAAAGCAATTATTCATGCACTATTGAAAATATGTATGAAAGCAAAACTGATACAAGAAATTGTACAATTATTTTATTTTTTGAATATTGAACCAACATTAATTATCGATCCCTTAACATGAAATACAATAACCGTTTACATATTTACGAGTATCTTTATTAACTGCTTATTCTACAATATACAATCTCCTCCGTCATTTCGCATCTAGTCCAGAGTATCGAGACCATTAGACTTGTACGGACTATCTGTCAGCCTTCGGTCGCGCTGATATAAGAGACGGTCCCATCTGTACCGCAGGCTGCGTCGATAAGGGTTTCCCAAAACTCCTCTGTTCAAGTAATACATGGCCAAGCCGGGGATCGCCAAAGCGCCCGTAATGATGCCAAAACTCGGTATAATTTCAAACCACATTCTGGCTGATGATTAAAATTGCAGCCACAACGACTTAATATGCTTACTGGATCGGTAAGTGAGAGCGTCGAATTGGCAGCAAAGAATCAGGCTGGAAAAAATGAAGAAGGTGAGTAATTTATCTTTTTAAAAATAAGATTTACATTGTTTTGTCACATACAATGTCAATTAGATTCTTTTATTATTATTATTATTATTATTATTATTATTATTATTATTATCAACTCTTACTCTTTCTTTAGTAGATTAATAGGCCTACTTTTAAAAAGTAAAAACCGCTAAACTAAAAAGTGCCGGTAAATTTAAGTAAAAACTCACTCAGCCCTAAATAGTCATTTTTTTTAGTCTGGTCCCCTGAAAAATGTAGACCTACTTAGTGATGTAAATTTTCATGAATTTTTTTTTCGTTGAAAATTTTCAAGTGCTTGAAAATTTTCAAATTTATTTTTAAGTTGATTGTTTTTGGTGCGTGTGTTGTTACAGAAGAAGTTGACATTTGAATTTACTCTTTGCAATGAATTGCTGAACCACCACATGCATTTGCAGTTTGCATTTAGATACAATTGTCAAGGATAGGAAAAATAAATTAAATGTAGGTTGAGCCAGTACTCCTTTGCAATGTCCTATTTGAAAAGTAAATGAGGAAAGATGTTGGAAATTTTCACTGAAAATTCAAATCACTAACATTTACATTGAAATTTTAAATGATTTTGCATTGAAAATTTTCAATCAATTCAATGAAACCCAACGATTTTTTGAGAAAATCTTTGAATAAAAATCATTAAAATAAATTCAGTTAATTCACTGTGGGCCTATTCCATTGGATTCATAGAAAATTTTCAATGAATTGAACATTTATTGAAAATTTTCATTGAAGATTTCAATAACTTTGCATTGAAAATTTTCAACGTTCCATCACTAGACCTACTACAGAGGCTACACTGTAACAACTATAATACTGTAAAAAGCCTTGAATAATTGTTCTCAGCCTAGGACAACGACTGGTGTACCGGTAGACTTTTTTATTATGACGACTATACCACAACTGAAGTTGGCCCTGCACCAATAATATATGTGTTAAATTCAATTGGGTTTAACGATGCATTGTTACGATTAAGGTTTATTAGGTAGGCCTACTGTAATGGGAAGGATTGGAAAAGAAGCATTTGTCCTATATTGTAGGAACCATCCCGGCATTAGCCTCGACTAATTAAAATTCACTGTAAAGACGAAAGGTGGTAGGATATGCCCCTCACCACTGTGTAGGCCTAAACAAATTCCTCATGGATACCGTAGCCAACTACTTTATCTATACCCTCACTTTCTCGATCACATGAAAAGAGTGCACTAGCAACTGAACTAGGTACGCTGGTACCAATAACAACCAAAAAAACAAAATATATTCGATTTCAACTATGCCATCATGTCTATGATATAGGCCTAGATAGGCCAACACTAATCTGAGTCTTTCTATTGTAGGCCTCAACCTAGGCAGCTAGGTCTAGGCCTACGCCAACATCAAGTCCATCAATGATAAAATCCTAGGCCTAGGTCTAGGCTCAAAGAATTTTTGGTGAAGAATTTAGGGCCTATTAAGCATATTTCGATAAGTTATTGCGAAAAACCTCCGTAGGCTTAGGCCCAAATTTAATGGCCTAGCCTATGGTAGGCCTATAAACCTAGGCCTAAATTCAATGGCCTAGCCTATGGTCTAAACCTAGGCCTATGCCTATGTATGGGTTGGCCTAGGCCTAGCCATTGAATTTTAAATTCAATGGCCTAACCAATAACCGATTCTTGGGCAGGTCTAGGCATGCCCACAAAAAGTAGCCTATTGCTTAGACCCAACGTCATAGATAAAGCCGGCCAGTCGTAAGGGTTTATGTAGGCCTACTCAGTGCCTAGGCCTACTTAGGCCATTGAGTTTGCCTAGGCCTAGTCTGGAAATCAATGGTCTAGGCCTAGGATAGGTCTAAGCTTAGGCCTAGACCTAGGGCCTGCCTACATCCCTAGAATCAACTTCTAGGCGGGTTGCTAGATGGCTGTTGTGATTATGAGGAACAGAAAATTGTGCTACAGAATTTAAATTACTTCAATGATGTTATAATAGTACATCCAGTCACATTTATACAACAGCACGCCAAAGTAAAAGCGAAATAGCACTAGATTACCAACTTACCTCAATTTTAGTAGGCCATTTTGATTTTCGATTTTTTTTACCAATTGCGATGTTGCCGTTTCTTATTTTTATTTTCATTCATCAAGGTGCCGTGGAATCCAATATGGCTGTTAAAATTCGATTTGCATAAATTTATGCTGTGAAATGGTTATTTTCATGGTTACAAAGGCATATGGCTTTACCTCCAATAGGTAATTAGGCTTGTTTCTTATTTATTCATCAAAATAAAAATATCGGGGGTTATCATTCTTCGATACTAGGCCTAATACGTGGCAGAATATTAGCCATAGGCCTAGTTGAACTTGAAATCCTAACCTCAAATTCTGGCTAGGTTATAATAATTCTAATTGTTATGGTCAAGGTCTGGGCCTGTGAGTCAGTGTCTAGGCCTAGTCTCAACAATTGGGTAGACTCGGATCACCACATACCTTACAACTTCATAGGGTAAATGTGTCCTAAATTTAAACGGTCAGTTAATAGGTCTATGCTGTATCCTTAATCGACCTCTTTAGGGTGTTGTCTTATTGGTTTATATGTCTAGGGCTAGAGTTTTTTAGCGACGGTTAGGGTTGGTTTGTGTTGAATGGACAACAAGATTGTAATTTGTGTGTTCAAGCCCTGCCCCATCTAACCCTAACTTCATCCACCACCACCTAGCACTAAACGCAGATCGGTTAAGGATACGTCTTATTTACCAAACAATCTTTTTCGGTATTATTTTTTTCTAGAGATGATCAGGATTAATTACTGTAATATTTGTGTTGAATGGACAAAGAGACTTTAATTTTGTATGATTCATACCGTATCCTCCCTAACCGTTACCAGGCTCATCACCCTTTTAACGTAAACCTAAAGAAAGATCGGTTAAGGTTAGGCCTGGATGGTATATTCACCCTTAATCTAGGCTTAGCATTCTGTGTTCTTTTCTTCAGATTAATCTGTAGGCCTAGTCCTGGATTAAGTTGAGCTCAGTTGAAAATCAGCTGTTGATTTGCGGGAGTAACAGAACGAGGACATTCAAATAAAACATCTCGAAGACTACACCCCAGAACGCCTTGGTGCTAGGCCGCTTTGATTCATCCAGTTTCGGGTGTAAAGTAGTGGTCAATATGTCTCGCATCCTACTAAACCGCTTTGCCATCCGTGCAATATATCTGTGCAACTCTTGCACCAGAAAGCTTCACTCTCAACTGCCGCAATCGCTACAATATCGACAATGCAGCGGATTTGGCAGCATGCGACTGAGAAATTTCTCAACTTGTCTGAGAAGGTTTAATCAAGTTAAAGGACCAAAAGACAAAGTTCCGATTGTCTTGAAGAAATCAGAACTGCAACGCCTCTTTTCGTTGGCAAAACCCGAGAAATGGAAACTTGTAACGGCAATTTGTTTGTTGTTTGTGTCAAGTTCAGTTACAATGGCAGTGCCGTTTTGCCTTGGAAAAGTTATAGATATAATCTACACTGCCGATTCAACCCAAATGCGTGATAATCTAAATAATCTTTGTATAATCCTCTGTGGAGTTTTTTTTGTGGGAAGTGTTTGTAACTTTGGAAGAGTCTATCTAATGTCTGTGTCAGGACACCGAATAACAAAAGCGTTACGTGAGAAAGTGTTTAGATCTATAGTGAAACAGGAGGTGGCTTTCTTCGACAAGAACAAGACGGGAGAGTTGATCAATCGTCTGTCTGCTGATTCGGCTCTTGTGAGCCAATCGGTGACTGTCAATATCTCTGATGGTCTTCGATCTGGCATCTCTATCATTGCAGGGGTGTCCATGATGGTATGTAAATGGAGTCAAGTTATTAGTCCTATTTAGTACTTTTTGAGGTGTCTACTTTGAACAATTTTCACAAATCCAATAGGCCTAATAGATTTAGCAATCATATTGTTCCTATTTGGTCAGTTGGAGATGAAACGAATTCACTCAGTAGGGTACGGTACCAAACTCAATGCTAGTATTTTTCTGGTATAGTGAATTTATTTTTATTGAGTGCCTCTCCTTCATCCAAATCTATTATGCTAGGCTAACTTTCCTATGGCAATGGGAGCTAAATTGACCCCTTCATTTGTGTGAATATTCTGCTTTGCGCTGATATTTTAGTTAGTTGAAAATGCCAATTTCAAATGTCAATGTGAAATTGTAAATAGGGTTTAGGAATAAATATTTATGTTTGGTGTAGGCCAGGTATTTACTAGAGATAGGGCCTAGGCTATTATTATTATACTGTAGGCCTATATATTATATCACTGGTACTATGTGCTATGCTAGTGCTACATAGGCCTACAGTATGTATACCGTACTATATAAATGTATTACTGTAGCAGTAATGAGTACCTGCTACTTCATTGTTCACCATAGTTTATACTAGGCCTATATGCCAAGGTATTTATGTGTAGGCCTAAATGAAGGAAATCAGAGTGAGTGGATGTTAAAATGTTATTATTTTGTTTTTTCTCAGTTCTACATGTCGTGGGAACTTGCTCTTGTCGGGTTGGCTATCGTACCTCCCGTGGCAGGTTGCGCGATTATCTATGGCCGGTTCGTACGCAATATCACCAAATCGGTGCAAGATTCGCTTGCCTCGGCTACTCAAGTAGCCGAAGAGAGGATTGCCAACATACGGACAGTGAAGGCGTTTAGCGCAGAGGAGAGGGAATACAAGCGATATGCGAACAAAATACAGAAGGTGTTGAACTTGGCATATAAAGAGTCGTTGGCAAGAGGAGCTTTCTACGGAATGGTGAGTGACTAAGTACTACGGTACTATTCTTACGTAACACGACAATGTTGAAAACCTGACAATGTTATATTCTGGTACTTGAACTCATACTTGATTATATTTTGGCCATTGTTGTGTAACAATCCTTTTCAGCCTAGCCACCATTACTGCTTCCATTTATTGTCAACAAACGTCAACTTTACATCAAGCAAATTTGTAAATAGGCATACCAGTATTGTCTAATGGCGTTATCTGATGGTATGTCTAATTGTAGGCATTTTAATATGAATGGGAAAATGTGTGTAGTTGCTACAATAGTTATACAACGTATCACTTAGGCCTATATGTTAAACTGTGTCAATAGAATAGGGCAACATGCTCTGAACATTCTGATCAATTACCATGAAGTTGTGGATAAAGTTACTGATGAGTAGTGACGTGTCACTACAACATAATTATTAATTATGCCTATGTTGCAAAAAATCACCCTTGCATCAGATTGTGATTGGTGCCACATTGGGACCTAACTCATTTCAAATGATCAGATTTTCCTACGTGTTTGTTTTCCGTTTGCTTATATTGTAAATCTCAAGAAGCAAACTGGTACCTCATTATCGATACACCTCAAAATCCCTGAAATTCATTGGTTCGTTCATGCAGACTGGCCTGGCTGGCAACACTATGATACTGTCAGTGTTGTACTACGGCGGCGTCATGGTTTCTGCTGAGACTATCTCAGTAGGTAACCTGTCTGCCTTCCTTCTCTATGCGGCTTACATTGGAGTTTCCATCGGAGGACTCACCAGCTTCTATGCCGAGATGAACCGGGGACTTGGAGCGTCGACAAGACTGTGGGATATTGCGGACCGCGTGCCTGCCATACCTGTGTCAGGTTCGTAAGCCCTGTTCCGTGATCAGTGATCTACAAGGCTGATTGTATTAGTAAAAATATGATTGAAATATGTTTAAGAATATCTGAAGAATATCTCTTCATCTAAATTTATCTAAATATCCTTATCTAAACAGAAAAGAGTTTATACAATTTTCATATATAATTTTTTTTTTGTTCAGTGAAACCTCTATCCATCGTTTTTCAAGGGACCAGGAAAATGAACCATCCATGCAGGAAAACGATCCATCCAGAAAAATTTAACATTGATTGAATGGGAGTAGGATGGGTCAAAATGAATGATACAAGCAGGAAAACGATGGATCCAGAAACGATGCATAGCGGTTTCACTGTAGAATGAAAAAAATTAATAATGCATTGACATTGATTTGTTTTTTATTTATAACCAAATACTGTACCTACGAAGTAGCCTAATTCCAATGAGATCTAGACGTATTTATGGAATTTTTATTGAATTATGAACTAAAAAATCATTTATAATATTTTGAATATGCATAAAAAAAATTCAGACCTTCAACCAAATTGAAACAAAAATTACCGATCGGGTTGCATTAATTATTTATCGATGGGAACTGAGAATTGCAATTTGTCTGCCGCAGGTGGTGTAGTGCCAATCACCGACCCCATCGGTCACGTGACTTTTGACCACGTCACCTTCTCGTACCCGTCACGACCTTTGCTACCCGTCCTAGTCGACCTCACGTTGGACATCCCGCCTTCGTCCATGACTGCTGTGGTCGGGCCCAGCGGGTCGGGCAAGAGCACGCTAGCGGCGCTGCTGCTCAGGCTGTACGACCCGATCAAGGGCGTGGTCACACTGGACGGAAGGGTGGTCACCGACCTTGACCCTAGGTGGCTCAGGAAGTACATCAGTACTGTCAGCCAGGTAGGCTTTTAACAATGTCAGATTCTTGACCTATTGAACACGACTAAATAGTAAATATTTCAAGTGTATAAAGAAGTTGAATAGCATGTGGGTTAGGCTGGTATAACCAGGAACAAGCTGTTCATTTGACTCAGGCAGTCAAGGCACTGCTTTGAAATTTGGAGCTGGATGGCTGAGTATTTGAGTTCCACTGAAGGCATGGGTGTTTGTAAACATCTTTTGACCTATCATTACTTCGTTGTTTAATTATCGCCTGATTACTCATACCCCCATCAAGGAGAAGAAAACCATAGATATGTAATTACATGTTATCATGAGATCCAAGGTCGTGTTCTAGAACGTGGCTGCCAAAAAACAATAAGGTGGATTGCCTCTGATGTCATCAATGTAAATCTTTTTGTAGTTTTCTTGCTTATCGGGGACTATCCACATATCAAACATCGTATTGGTTACATTATGGCGCCGTGAGCCATTTTTTTGAGGTCAGTTTGTACGAGCCGAGCATCGATCGCTAGCTCGCTATCAAAGATGCATCTCTTTTGTGTTACTTCTTATGCCCCTGTATAACCTAGTTGTTTATAGGTTCATTGACTAAAGCATAATCGATTGAAAAATGCGTTTCATAGTTTTTTTAACGGATAGGCCTAACAAGTGCACCATAGTGTGTTAATTGACTTATCTCATTCATAGTAAGCTGCTGTTTCCTCTGCCTTTATCTATATCAAATTATATACCAATATTAACAATATGAACATTTTATCATCTCAAATTTTATATTCTTCTGCCATAATATCTGGATACAGTACTATTATCAGATTATTCCAATGTTGTCTGTCTTTATGTTATCCAGGAGCCGGTATTGTTTTCTGGGTCTATCCGGGAGAACATACTATACGGACACCCGGAACCGGAGACGGTGACGGAAGAGCGCCTGATTGCCGTGGCAAAAGAAGCCAACTGTTACGATTTTATCAACAATCAGCTGAGCGATGGTTTCGACACGATGGTGGGGGAGAGGGGAGTCATGCTTTCTGGGGGACAGAAGCAGCGGGTGGCTATTGCTAGGGCTTTGATCAAGGTAAGCTAGCTGCTGGAGAGGGAGGGGAGTACTGTGGGTTTGATCAGTGTAGAATATTCAAATATTCTTATAGAACGGTACCGTACCATATAAATCTCTTTCTTAACAAATTATTGGTAATGTATTTGTATATTTCATAGGATCTTAGTACCGTATATATTGCCTTATATTTCAGGTTAAGGTAGTTACAAAGCTTAAAGAAGGACTGAAAATATCACAATTTTCAATAATAAAGTTGGAAATTTAGATGTTTAAAATTGAACATTTATAAAAATGTTGTGTGATTAATTGATATGTTGTTTCCTCGTGTTTGAATGTCTACCAAATCGTACTGTATGTTGCTTCTCATAGAACCCTCGGATCCTGTTGTTGGACGAAGCGACGAGTGCTTTGGATGCAGAGAGCGAGCACTTGGTCCAGGAAGCGCTGGATCGTATCATGTCGGGGCGTACGGTCCTGACAATCGCGCATCGTCTCTCCACCATCATGAGCGCCGATCAGATAATCGTTCTGGACCACGGCCGAGTGGTCGAGAAGGGAACGTACTCGCAGCTGATGGCCAATGCGGGCGGGGCATTTAGGAGACTCGTGAAACATCAGACGTTCCAGAAAGCTGGCGAGCAAGCCGTGGCACAAGGAGAGGCGGCTCCGATTATCACGCCTACTACCATCATTGCACCAAGTGTGGCCAAACAATAAGTCTGATGAAATGAATAGATTTTTATTTTTTTGTTTTTTACTTCGAGGTATACAGTGAATTTAAGAATGAATATGTTATTAATATTATAAAGTCTGTATGTAATAAAAATACATAATTTTACCATTGTTAGTGGGCCTACTATTTGTATCTGTTTATATGGTTTCAAATTTAAACTTGTATTTATTGATCGACGGTAGATTTACATTTATTGAACATCGGTAGGGAATTTTAGTGGTTGAGCTCTTCTGGTTGAATAATGAATACCGGTACCATCAAAGTTACTACCGGTTAGAAATTATTGTGTGCTTCAAGATTCAAGACACTTCGGATGTACTAGAACGTTTTATTACTGCAACATGTTTGTTTTACAGCATGGCTTGTTTATCGAATTAAAGAGGGTTTACTACGTGACTATTCTGCTATAAACCTTGTTGCCAAGTTCACATGTCTTTGTATCATCTTATTTAGTCAGTAGATTACAAGTTAACTTGTTTGTTTTCAAGTTTTTCTTTTGCATGACATCAATAGGTTCTTATGACGCCACTAGAGGTATTTTTTGTTTTCTCATTTTATGGCCAGTCAGATTGTTATGTATTCTTTGACTTTGCTTCACGGTACTGACTAGTAGTTACAGAATATTATTTGATATTTATTTGTACACTGGTAAGCTATTTGTAGGATGTAATTTTAGTTACCCCTGATATTGATATGGTACAACTGTAATATACCATGGATGGTATATTACACCAACACAATGGTAAAGCTAGATACGATAATAAACAGTTCTGTGTCAAAGTTTTGTTTGCATAATAATATTCTGCTCTTAAATTTGTCTGTTGATAAATATTATTGATAGATTCTAGTTTTGCTGTACTGTTTGATTTGGTAATAGTTTATTTATTAGTTACATAATGAAGGTCCTAAGTAAGTAGGCGTAAGGTTTTCCTCGTGAAGTTAGAAAATAGTTCATGCAAGCCTATAAAAAATGCCAAAATTAATAAAAGTTTAAAAAATATTTTTTCGTGTTATTTCTTCATATACACCCTATGACCTAATTTCTCAATAAGTGTTACTCCTCTCTTAAGTGTCCTATTTTGAGGTTTTCCTCGTACGACTGATTGGAGGCTTTTAATATTTTCAATGTGTGAGGAAGGACAGTAGTTTCCACTGTAGTAGTTTGACTGTACCAGTCAAGATATATTGAGGGCTGCATTGGTTTGCCAATCTCGGTATCGTAGTTCAACTCCCATGCTCACGAATACTGAAAGTATGTACCAATTTACGGTCCAAATCTCTTAACCTACTGATCGTAAGTCATGTAGTACTGATACTGTATAAGGAACTGACTTTGTGTACAAATACATTCAAGCAAAGTTGTACGTGCGCTTGCTCAGCTATCTGTGACAGTCTCGTATAAGTTATAACAGAAAATGAAGATGTAGAGATTAAATTATGCTACGCAATATGAAATGAATGTACTTTAAAGTAAGCAGTTTTCTGTACGAGTCACACCCCGTAGCACACATGGTGCCTGTTCCTACCACAACCCCATAAAAAAGGTGGCTGAAATCGTGTGAGAAGTCTGCGTGTTCCAAACACATACGTACGTATTTATTTGGACTATCAGTAAATTTATCATCAGAATCAGTATTAGCGGGCCAAGTCATCGAAGTATAGTCAAATACAATAATCAACTAATGTTGCGTACGAACATTATATTCGTGATTTTGCAAAAGTGGTCCAACCGATTTTGCTCGTTATCTATACAGTTCTTTTCTAGGAATAAGTTTCATTTAGTAAATTTTCAAGTTGATTGGTCCCTCCCTCCATTTGTCCTGTGGCAAACGCACATGAAAATGACACAGAAATGTCACAAGGGCCAGAATTGTAGCATATGCTCTTCTTGCAGTTCTTGTCTGGTAATTGGTATGGTAGCAAATAGCAATGTCTGGCAATGTTCAAATAATGTTTGAGTTGTATTTGTCAAGAAATACCAATACAAAGTATAGTTATGTAAGTAATTTTTATCATTGAGAGAAGTTAAAATGTAGACCTATTATGTATGGTTATTTGTGAATTAATTTGAGTTTTATAAGTCTAAAATCTCTATTATTGTGACTCAACTGCTAGCTGATATTGTCCTGCTGTATCCTGGAGGGTAAATCAATGAATCAAAATAGGTATGCAGATGCTATTAAAAAATAAATCATTTATTAAAATTAATTTGAAAATATGTACAAATCCTTGCAGTAAGCATATGGTATGAAAATGTGATACAAAAATGAATGAAATATTGATGTTTTTTAGGAAGCACATTATGGCTGATCAGATCATTTGTTTTCGTTCTTATACTGTTCTCTGAGAATCTTCCTCAGGATCTTGCCTGCCGCTGATTTTGGAATAGAGTCAACAATCCGAACAGCCGTTAGGTGTTTGTGACTTGAAACTTTACTAGCGACAAACTCCATCACTTTCTTTTCGATGCCACTAGCAGCTTTCGGTCGCGGTATGATAAACGCTAGTGGCACTTCTCCAGCGCGTTCGTCAGGGATACCAATCACTGCAGCATCTAAAACATCGGGGTGGCTGCGGATGAGCTCCTCTAACTCGGCGGGGGCAACCTGACAAACAGAAATGCATATGAGGACGTGAGATCACCAAGCCATCTAGGATGCGAGTTTACGTCCAGGTCACGAATCTCGTAGAAACCAGCAGCTTACCTTGCATAAACGGAAATCAAGACGGTTGAACCTTGTCAAGAAGAGTTAGAGAATATAAACTCCAATTAATTGTAAGAAAAATTGTACAGAAAATATACTACTGTAACATGAATGAAAATTTGTCAGCAAACAAGCGCAGTACTATTTCTTATGGTATTAATATTTAAAAATGGTAATAAACCAATAATTGATTAGAATGATGGTCGTGACTCAGTATATATCTCTATATATCTCGTGAGTATATATCTCTATACAGTTTGAGCACTGCCAAACCTTACCTGCAATCCTTTGACTTTGATGAGTTCTTTCAGTCTGTCAACAATGTAGAAGTCTTTGTCTTCGTCATAGTAACCGAGGTCACCAGTGTGCAGCCATCCTTTGTTGTCAATCATTTCAGCCGTGGCCTTCGGGTTGTTATAGTAACCCAGCATGTTCTGCAATAATAACAAGTGAAAATATACATTAGTGTTTTGATGTGGTCACCAAACAATTGAGAAAAGCTAGAAAAAAAAGATTTACGGTACATAGGCTTTTTTGAGCCAGTATTGATTCATGAATATTAACAGAATCTTGTTAATTTTTTTTTATCCCGGTATTGCTTACAAGTTCTGTGGCGGTATCTTTGCAACTATTGTCCATAAAATGTACTGGGTTGTAAACATATTTTGCACGGCAACATGGCAGCTAACGGGCTCAACGTTTTGGGTTTTGTACAATTGTTCGGCCATTGCCAGTTTAATGTAGTTGATAAAATGTGGCCTACTTCATTTGGAAATATGAACTTCCTTGGTTCAACTGTGATTTGTACGTGTTTTCCTACATTTCATCCACAAAAACAGACAGTAAATTACATTAAAATCATAAATCGTAGAAGTACATTTTTTTTTAGGGTTTGAATTAAATATCGATCATTGTTTTCCCTACACAACGTGCAGAGTGACCAGAGTGGGCCATACCTTGTATGTGCCTATACTCGTCTAGCCTCAATAAGAGAGAATTCATATAATTATCCAGTGCGGCCTGTGAATAACTACAGAATGTGTAAAAAGGCCATTCTGATAAAAAGGTTGTGTATTACTGATCTAGACCAACAGAAAGTATGAGAACTGGCAAACAAGTTAATGGACCCTACCTGAGGTCCTTGAACGCACACCTCCCCCACCTCCCCTGGACCCAACGCTACCCCTGTCTCCGGGTTGATGATCTTGGCTACCACGCTAGGTAAACACGGACCGACAGAATCCAGCTTGACGGTGCTTTTACGCAATAGGAACAAACCAGGTGAGGTCTCTGTCAAACCATAGGCTGAGGATAGAGAAATTATTATTCAGTAATAAATGAATGGAATATACACATTATTATTTAATAATAGAGAAATAAAAATAATTACAATTTGAAATCTGACTGTTGTCGAGAAAAGTGATTCATAATATTAATTTATTCTTTCATTTAGCAGGGCTATTCATTATTTTGCCACACATACGGTATTTACAATATTATTTAAGAAGGGTATGAAATGGTTTCACTTTGAAATTTATGGCAAATTTATATCACAATTACATAGAAAAAATTCATATAAAACATAGCCACATTACAATACATAGACATAGACAGATAAAAATAAATGTGCAGGAATTTTTAATATTGGTACCAAGTCAGTACTTTCAGTACCAATATGTAGCGACTTGAGGATGGTGAATGAATATACAAATACTAATGATAATAGTATGTAATGAACAAATACTAAAAGAAAGTTTATCCAAAGATCTGACATTTACATCAACGAGATAGGTATTTTGAGCCGAGGCCATGAAATGTACATACCTTGTAAGCATTTGGTCGACTTAGGAACTTTGTCTTGGAATCGCTGCAAGTCTTGCGCCCCAAGTGGAGCCGCCCCTGACACGACATAACGTACGGAGCTGAAGTGGGCTGGGGTGGCGTCGGAACTCGAACCAAGGAACAGCACGAGTGGCGGCACGATATATAACACAGTCGCCTAGTGTTGAATTAACCACCATTCAGTTTCAATTTTCAGATTTGGAAATATCGTACTTATGATCTACTGTACTGCATTTATAAATGGATAGAAAACGAATACGATTTTATTAATTGCTAAACTTCAGACAGACGGACTATTTTCAGAACATGTTGGAAAAAATAGCGTTTTTGGTGAATCCCAAGTTCAGCCATTTTCAAGTTTTTATAACTACTATTTGTACTTGGATTTGAATTCTTCATTGTTTGTTCTAATGAAATTAGGTGAATTGAAGATTCATATTGTGACTTATGATACATGAATGATAGTTGTTGTTTTATATGGTGCTTGAATTCAGTTTTCCAAGACCTTTCCTGACTGCCTGTGCAAGGTGTGTGGCAAAGAATAATTAACATACCTTGTGTTGCTGTATTGTGTTCAGAAAAGACTTTGGCTCGAATTTGGGCAGGGTGACAATCTTACAGCCGATGGCTAGCTTGCTGAGCATTGCCAATACCATCCCGTAGATGTGATAGAACGGAAGAATGGCTGGTATGCAGTCCTGGTGGCCGCCTAAAGTGAAGGGAGTTGACGTATATTCTTCACTGCACGATTCAGATTTATCAAGAAAACAGATGAGTTCCAAGAGTGTATCAGTGAGCCACTTATTTTTGATATTTTTGATATATGAATATTTGATTGAATCGATTGAAATATTGATCATAATCGATATAACGATTACTGTTCGTAACCCTAATTAGAATGTGGTATCAGAATTGTTTGAAAAGTGGTTGCATCATTCGAAAATTATCATCAAAAAGTTGGTAATATGCAATATTGACTCTCATGGACTCATTAAATAGGAAATCAATTTGTTGCTGCTTGAGAATTTATAAAAGCAAGTGTAAAACTTACCATTTGTGGGCTGTGCATTTGCGATGCTATCGTCAGCTTGTATTTGCAGTGAGTTGGCAATGAGGTTTCTATGCGACAAGAGAACGCCTTTAGGTAAACCAGTCGTACCACTTGAGTAAGGTAAAACTACGGGTGTTTTATCGGTTACTGCAAAGTACGGCTTCACATTTGACACGTCACCACCTTTAGCTGGAATAGGAGACCTTGTAGGTTGATATTTCAAGGTTGGTATATACCGGTACCGAAATATAATCGCATTAATTTGTTTCTATCAATAAAAAACATTCAGATTCTTTCAGAATTTTGAAAATATATATTTTCTCAAAACCAGATAACCAATTAGATTGGGCCAGGGGGTGTTCCTACCACTTCTTCTAGGGCAGTCTTCTTATCAGTCGGTTCCTGCCAGTTCCGACTTCTTCTTCCTCTTCTTCACAACTACTGTCCTCTGCTTCGTCTTTCCTTCTCACGAGTTCCCTCCACCTTTTTCTATCTTCCCACCATCTCTCTTCTAGCACTTCCTCCCATTTTTCTCCTCGGTTGACTACCCCACACCTTACTCCCTCCTGCGACTTCTCTCTTGGTCTTCCTACTCTTCTCTTATTTAAAAATAATCAATCAAATTCCGAAAACCCAACATTCAAAAATTAAAATAATATTCATCTTAGTCCTTGTATTCTAATGAAACTTTTGATATTTTTCAAATATTGGTAATATGATCTAGTCGATAAAAGTTTCTACATTTTCTAAGATTTTAATTACGGTAATTCAATTATCGGGTATTATATCAGATGTTTATATATGTAGCAAATAGTTCACTGAACAAAATATTTATATTTATTAATAATTACCTTGTCAGTGAACTCCACTATTCAATACATCATGTTCTCAGTGCCATAAGAGTACAACAAGATTATTGATACACTTTTAAATGCAATCGCATGTGCAGAAGACTTGACATGAAAGATTGGAAATAGAAAATAAACGTAAGTAAGTCATATATAACTGTGAATCTATAAGACTTAAATTACAAACATGTTACCACCATCTCACACTATACGGTAGTTGCTGCCATATAAAGTATAGTACATATGTCATACCAGTTAGTTCTCTGAAGTCGACAGCTCCACGAGGTATGACTCTCGTCTCCAAGCTGGGAGTCACGATGACCATTGGTGGTTGGTAACCGCTCTCACCGGCCAATCTTGTGGCTTCCATTACATCGGCATACTTCTCCGGCTGCGTTACGATCACGCGGGCGTTAGAATCGACCAATTGTTTCGCAATCTCGGCTGAAACCAACAGCTTACCTTGAATATACTTGAATGCCAAATGATGTAAGTCACTCATTTTTAATCTACTACATCATACAATATATTTTTGTTTAATATTTCCAGAGTAGGCTGAGACTGAGGTTTCAAACCAATATAAGCAAATTGTCAAAATTCAGTCTTCTTTTACAATGTGCACAGGTAAACATAATAATTTTGAAGCTAGGCATTTGTCAGAAGTTTTGTTAATCTGCAAACATAATTATCGTGAATCATTGAAAGTTTCTACTATGCTAGTCTGTGTTGTTTGTTTCAATGCTAATCTTTGATGAGAATTGTGGGTCTTGATTAAACATTATCTACTTGATCATAATCGGTTAAGATGGGTTCACAGGTCGGTAGTCGAGCAAGGAAATTGAAATTTGATTTATCTAGAAGGTTTTTGAACATAAGTATCGATCGATCAATATGAGAGGAGAGGAGATAGAGAAACTAGATAAGGAGAATAGTGGAAGTGAAGACGGTATACAAACACGAGGAAAATGATGGGTTCATTCCTACATCTACAAGGGACTGGAATGAACGTGAGAAAAAAAAAACTTTTCAGAAAATTAAAGACTTCAATAAAATGTTCGATGTATAATGATACTTTTAACGAAGATATTTAAGCATCGGCAGGAGTTAAAAACATGAACATATTAATATTTTTCACCTGGTACGTAGACAGGATTGACTGTAGTGACCATCATCTCTGCTTCGACAGCCCCTAGCAGGGTGACGGCATAGTCGGGGGTGTTGGGTAGAATCACAGCTAGCACCTGACCGGGTTTGAATCCTACTTTCTTGAGTCCGCTGGCAAATCTTCGACAAGTTGCTCGTAGCTCACTGTATGTATAGCCTTGGCCACTTATACCACATATCTGTAGGTAGATTATGCAAAGTGAAAATATTAACATGAATTTTATCATTTAATCAGCACTCACACATATCGTGGTTTTATTTTGTAAACCCACATTATGGACAATATATATTATTATTGTTTATTATATCTCAAAATACAATGAGTTTCCAAAAAAACCCTTTCATAGTATTGATTCTTATTTTATGCAAAACTCATTATCTTATATATAAAACACATGATATTTTAATTATAAAAATGTATAAATAATAAATAATTATTCGGGAGCGCTATTAAATTGCATTTAATGACGGATGATACATTAATGTTAGTGTGTAGCAGGCAATATACTTTGGTGAACTTTAGAGGTAATACAAACTATACAAAGTAATACTCACTCTATTTTCATAATTTTATGGTTCCTCAAAAAGAATGCTCTAAATTCAGCCAAAAAATATGTGAAAATAATCTTTGACATAAGTAAGTTCTATGGCTGATCCATGTGATATAAAATTACGAAACTTGAAGAGTGCAATGCTAAAGATATCTTTGATGTCAGAAACATAATCAAATTTGAAGAATCTGAGTTAGAAGTGAGTAAAATGCCAACAACTTTAACCAACTTTTGACAAATTTGAATTTTTGACTATATGGGAAATCTGATTGAAAAAAAAAAATCACTAGTAAACCAGCGAACCCTATTCTTCAGTTAAATTCTAGCAAATTTAATTGTTTTACGAGCATTATTTTGGACATTATGATAAATTTCCGATGTGCTGTATTTTGTTCAATTATGCAGCGCTCACAGAGCCTGATAAATTACTAAAATAAATTAGCCATCGCATATGATTTTGAAACGTATACATTTTTATGGTAGTTTGATCAAGTCTATAATATTAAGACAGAAAAATAGCTTTATACTTCATCCCACACCCCTAGCGTAGTTGATTTGCGCCTTTATCTACCGGGATTATAAGTATAGCAACATTCTATCCTCTCTTCTCAGTCCCCTTGCCCTGACTTACCACGGCAGGTTTGTCTGGCCACTCGTCTAGACGTTGCCAGATGAACTCACTCAGGTTGATGTTAGGGATGTCGACGTCTTTGAACGGTGACGTCACGACGTACGGCTCTGCCTTGTAGTGACGTCGAGCGCTAACAGTGACTATCGGCTGTAGCTTAAGACGTCGCAGTACAGTCGATTGTATTACCGACCGTACGAACATGGTGACTCGGAGTTGAGCAGAAAATCAACAAACTGAAATTGAAGTTGGGAGTGATGAATTAAAAGTTATGTAATTATTTGTATATAATAATTCTTCTGATATATTTTTAATACAGGACATGTGAATTATTAGATGATCATACATGAAGCTCACAGGCTACAAGGCGTAGTGTTTGGCAATGAACCTTTAAAATCAACGCGTTCATTTTTTTCTGAACTTGTTGCATTTTCCATCTAGAAATCTGAACTTTATAATTGTCTTTTTTGAGATCTTCAATGCAATAGAATGTGCAATTGAAAGTTCATATTTTCAGATCGTTTTTTATTTCACGCTAGCTCTATAGCCGAAGCCCAAACATGTCTGTTATTCCTTGTTTGGCATGTCATCATAATCATATGTCACATGCGGGCCAGTGTCAAGCAAAGTTATTTTCATTCTATGTCACCAATACTTCATAGATATCAAATTCACTATCCTACCCTGATTTAGAGAGCATATTTATGTAGCATAAACATATTTTTCTTGAACAATATACTTTTCCGATATTCTAACAGTCTTGTGTTGTGATCCATAGGCTGCGTATAGTTATAGAAGGAATCCACACTTATATCAGTTAGCCCTGTATTTTAAATGCATTTCTTAATTCGTCATTCAACAGTTATTCAGAAAGAATAGTTACATTGGTGGGGAGAGGGGATATTTTTACATGTAAATTAGGTAGGTTGTCTGATGATAAGCTAATAAATGAACTGATGCTGACAATTGGTATGACTAATACTTGGGTTTATCTAACACTCACCTTTTTGACCTCTTTAAGCTCAGATTGGAAAGATAATATAAGGTACACCTGTTCTATATATCTGTTAAGTTTGACATGATTTTATGTACTATGCTTTATTTCAATATTTCAGTATCGATAACCAATCAACTTGAGACAGCACTGTGTGGTATATGCTCTAGAAGATCTATATGCCCCTATAGATGACTGTAAATCCTTTACTTTATTGCGTAATGTGGATCCAATGACAACAAAAACTTATCTTATCTCATATATTAGGGTACCCTATTAGGAAAAAGAGTCACATACATATTATTTGTTTACTTTTTTCTGTACGGTACTAAATAATTTTTCGATGTGAACTTTTGAATTAAGTTATATTTATTCAAATTGAAATTCAACTTTTACAGCAAAGCCACAAACATGAAATTTTAAATTTTCACTACATTGTTTCATTTGTCATGAAATAAACTTTCAACAAAGTGCCTTTAAAAAGTGAAATTCCCTAGCTGGCAAAAAGAGGAAACCAATCAACAGGAAACTTTTTCCAGTCCCACTTAGATCTAACTAACATCTAACTCAGAAGTATACATCTAAATTTGTGTCACAATGATCGTAAAAATTTTGAGAAATTGATGGTTAAAATTTTGAAAATACACATAAGGTTAACATGGAGAACAGAAAATTAAAAATAATTTTTTCATTCAGAACCACAACTATTTTTATTATTTTCATTTTTTGTATTTGTATTTCTTCTTTATTACATAATGCATATCTCGCGATCATATACTACAATGCACATGCTGCGTTCTTTTCCTAGTTCATAATGTGCTGCAACCATAACTTATGTGAAGAATGTAGACTAGATAATAATAGTACTGAATTAATTAGACACACCTTCATGCGATCATAAAGAAGCAAAAAGCAATACTCAATGTCACGATGCACTGCACAGATTAATCGTTTGTTTGATAAAAACTAAATTTTTTGTGCCCAAGTCATTTAACTCCAACTCTAACTCCATATCTCCCACTTATCCAACTTGGAACAATAGTTTTGACGCAATTAGGTTGGACCATTTTTAAAAAAATCACCACGAAATTTGGAAGATTCACACAAAAAAAAACTCAAAGACAAGAATATTCCCAACAAATTCGTTTCAGGCGAGTTGACTCTCCGCCACTTTATGGGTCCTCACATTGTTGTCGACGTAGCCCACAGGGACCTCTGACGTCACTCGCCATAACAATAAACCACATCTTACCTGATCAACAACACTACTTCTACACGTCGTAACACTAGCATAAAGACAACGTTATAACATGTGTTGCCTCTTTGCTCGACTGGAATGCAACGATACCTTTATTCACCACGTTCACGTTTGTGAAATATAAGCCTAGTGGAGGAGACAGCTGACAGGCATAGTGCCTAAATAATACCAAGGACAGATGGCTTATGCAGCGAATTGGAGGATCAACACACGGAATCGTTATTGTTAATATATAGGGGAGACGGTCGACCGTAATCAACAACATTCAGAAAACGTGTAGTCATCAAAGATGAAGGAGCGAACCACCCGTGCGCTAGTGGTATGGGACCCGAGGGACGGACGATCGATACCTTTTTCTTTCGTGAAGACACGTTTAGCTGTGGTACTAACCGTATAACAAATTTAAACCGGGTGCAAAGTTGAATTAATTATTGTGCATTACATGAAAAAGTAAATGTAATACATAAGTGTAGCGTCGTATAGTTAGTCGAATGAGAAAATATAGGTGTATTCACGAAAGATGAAAGCGCAAATCACTCGTGCGCTAGTGTTTTATATATATATATATATATATATATATATATATATATATATATATATATATATATATGAAAATAAAGACATCTTTTGGGTTTATTTCATGGATATTATTATTTAAAAAGACCAACGTTTCGCCAGGATTTGTCCTGGCTTCTTCAGGGTTGATCAGAACTAATAAATCAATATTAATAAACATTTTTTCAAATAAAATGTGAAATATAAATCTAATTCTAACAACAATTATCTCACGGCCTTCCCACTTAGTTCGGTCAGAGCCTCCTTTTATCCTCAGCCTTCTTGAAATATCAGACTAATAAACGGAGTCATTATGATGAAACTCAAAATACCAAGATCATTGTAGAATACAAAATATATATAATATAGGCCTATACAAAGGGTGATGAGAAAAAAAAAATACAACAAAATGAGGAAACTTGAATATAATAAAATAGAAATAAAAATCAACTGTGATCAGTAGTACTATGACTTCTAAGGGTCTTCAATCCAGGCGAAATCCTGGCGAAACGTTGGTCTTTTTAAATAATAATATCCATGCAATAAACCCAAAATATGTCTTTATTTTCAAATATGCATCATGGAAAAGAGAGTTTCATATATATATATATATAAATATATATATATATATATATATATATATATATATATATATATATATATATATATATATATATATATATATATATATATATATATATGTAGACCCTAGATATGTATATCCAGTCCAGGCGTGGTTGAAAATATGTTTTTTTCTCGAAAACGTAATTTAAAATTGCTTTCAACTGAAACTTGAGAAAATTACAGATTTTCCCGTCCTGTGCGCTAATGGAGTTGTGTAATATAGTCGTGGGATGGACGATCGGTACCCTTTTTCGTGAATACAAAATATATAGTATCACTGATATCATTGATATCATTGATATCATTGAAATTGAAAACATCATTGAAATCTGTACAAAAAGTATGTTCCTATTTTTTTAAAGAATTTTACACCTGTTGGCTGTTTCTTAAAAGTTCTCAAACCAATTCAATCTGAAAACTATATCTCGTCTATATCTCACGAGAGAAATTATTATTCAATTTTGATGAATTAATTCATTTACGATTAAAACTTGAGAATGCATCGGATCTTGAAAATCCATTGCAGTTGGAATTTCAATTTAAATACTACGTCCATTGTATAAAAACAATTAAATGGGCATAGTTTCGCACATTTTCGCAAATGGCGGGGGGAGGGGGGGGAGGGGGGGTCCAGGCGTAGGCACTTGATCTAGGCTTGTCAGGTATCATTTAGTTGTATAATGTTAATGAAGAATATAAAGGCAAATTTCTAGATTAAAATAAGCATATTGTTTTGCAATACAGTTACCAATAGTAGACAGTTGATAAAATCAATTATAAGTGATTTTTCAACTTCAATAAAGGCAGATAAAAACATTGTGTCGCAATGATGCGACCCAAATACGGAGTTGTAGGACCTACTTGAAAGTTGTACTATGAATAGTTACAGTATCTTTGTTGGATTACGCCGAATACTGAACGAACTGATCTAATTTTTTTTTCAATGTTGCTTAACGACCCCACCAACAGGTTATACGGGGGTACGAATCGAATAAGCGGGTGATAATGCAATGATGAAGTGATGATAGGTGAAAGGATGTTTACAAAAACCCATGCCTTATGCGGGACTCGAACCCACGCCCTACGGTCACTTCAGTCTCTGAAGCGTGCCTCAGCTAACTGAGCTAACGAGGGCGGCTGCTAAACTTCTACCCAGAAAGTGTAAATCGATTAACCGATCTGATTCCAAGGTGTAACGACTATTATTCATTCATATTGGGTTTAACGACGCACTGTACGGATGACAACGATCTTTTGGCATCGCTGAGTGATATATGAGTTGATGGGAAGATGACATGAAAGGTTATTCTATTAGATGTATTTGGATAGTGGGAAGGAGTCGGTCGCGGCCTGTTGTTAAGGAACCATCCTATATAGTATTGACCTGCAGGACCCTTACCTATTACATGTCGTGCTAGTGCTAGCTAGCTCCAAGAGACTAGTGCTATGATTGGTTAATATCGACTACACAAGCTACCTGTCATGGCAACATCTCTAGCCTCTGTGTATTTCCATTGTTGTTAGCACAAAATCCTGGCCTTGATCTTGAGGTGGGCTTCGAAATGTGATGAATTATTGCAGTCCAAGAGACCGTGACTTTGTTTTCACAATATATTGTCATTGTTGGTAGCGTTTTTAGTAGACATTAACCAATGAAAGTCCTAGCCTCTTGGAGCTAGCCAGCCATAGCACGAAATGTATTAGGTAAGGGTCCAGCTGAACGACAGAGGGAAACCACGAAAACTCCTAATAGGATGGTCGACCATGACGGGAATTGAAGCCAGGTCTCCTGAATGACGGTTCAGTCTGTGTGCTAGCCACTCGACCACTCGTCTTAGTGAGAAAGATATTACTACTCTTCATGACGCAAGAGTCGACTTCTCAAAGAGAGAGTGCATGGATGATTTTTCATAGTTATTTTCGTCTTGCGGTATGTCATAGTCAAGGACTGAGTACTAAGGAATTGAGAATTTTTCAACTTTCCTATACCAGACTAATCTAACTACTCTATATTATCTTCATACTGTAGTGTAGATTGTTTACAAGCAAATACAGTTTCTCATTTGTTCTGTCAAATTCATCACTTTTATTGACCAAAATGTCTTCAATATTCAAGTATTGATGCATAAATATCTTGCTCAATAAAAATTTAAAAGAAAGAAAAATCCGTGAAACTGTGCAAATATGCCTGCTACCCGATTCTGGGTCGATGTCCCAATTTGGGTCGCTACCTATTGGCTAGGAACAAAGGAACCACTGTGTTGACAGGTTCAATCAATTAAACTTGTTTACAAATGAGAGTGGTATAATTATTACCAGAACCACATTGTTTTTGATTGGTTTTTAAAATGGATATTTCAGATAATCTTTTATCATCGATGTTGATTCCGAATTGAATATATATCCATAAACTGTACAGTGAGACTATAATTATCTGTATTCCAAAAATAATTCGAAAAAAAACAATCGCAATTATTTATAGGTATTTCACAATTTTTCAAATCAACACTATTTTGTTTTTAGTTTGGATAAAATAAATATATTGAGCTAAAATCAAAGCTGGAATATTTTTATTTTTCTTATGATATAAAACGAAGATATTGTTCTTGAGGGAATCTACCTATAGGAACATTTTATTTATTTATTTATTCTTTCATAATACAATGTTTGAATATTGACAATATCACTTCAATGGAACTTTAAAATATATGGTTCTATTTCTAACTAAATTGTAAGGTCTATTTTATGATTCTAGAGATTCTTGAATAGTGTATACAAAACGTTGCTCTAGACAACTCTTTAAGATTAGATTCAAGTACAGATATGTTTGTTGATTCTTTATAAGAATCATGGAAGATTCGGGACTTCACGTGAGAAAGCTGAAAGCGGACACCAACGATACTGAACTCGAACAATCAACGGTGTCACTCATTATTCAGATCATTTCAGAAAAGTTTTCCAGTCCGTGCATGGTTGCATGGTCTTCAGTTTCCCAACACATCCCTGTCTATATCCCTCTTCTGTATCCCTCTCTATCTCTGTATCTCCTTCTGTCTGTATCCCTCTTTATATAGACCTATACCATCAAATATCTTCTGTTGACTTATCACCCACTCCAACACCATGGCCTTTTGTCGACAGTATAAATTGAATAAGACGGAGGTCCTTGATGCCAGTGAATGTTATTACTTCTATCTGTGTTTAGTAAGCGGCAATTTGTCGAAAGCTTTTCTTCAAGTCAATGCAAAATAAGAAACCGTCACGTCCACAAGTACACAACTACTCATAACTAGTAGTCACTTTAGTATGATCATATACATTTCATTATTCACTATCATCTAGATATTTTGTTACCGGTGTAACGGAATATTTGTACTGCTAGAAATGACAGTAAAGTTCCGCCGGATTATTTTTACCTCAGTATTTCGATTCACATTCATGTTTCACACCCGAGGGAGTAAACAAATGCTGGATTCTTATTACTACTGTTGTATGGAATTCAGTAAAGATCCGCTGGATTATTATTAATCTTGTCACTTCATAAAGCAGTAATAAGAAATCAGAGGGAGTAATCATCTGCCAGCATATTTGTACTGATCAGTATTATAATGCCTGGCTGATGATTACCGTACAGTAATCATCAGCCAGCATTTCATTACTGGGGTGTAATAATCAGCTACAGTATAGAAATGCCACCACACCGGTAGGCTTCTTTATAAGGGTCTAGCACAGAAGTACTATTATAGAACGTCTAGATCATTGTTATTCGCTGATATTTATTCCAAGGCATTATTTAGCCGCCCTCGTTGGCTCAGTCAGCTAAGGCACGCTTTAGACACTGAAGTCACAGTTGGCGTGGGTACGAATCCCGCATAAGGCATGGGTTTTTGTGAACGTCCTTTCACTTATCATCACTCCATAGTTTCATATTCACCAGCTCATTCGTAGCCCTGTATAACCGAGCTGTTGGTGGGGTCGTTGAGCAAACAATATTCTTCATCCAGGGCATTA
Source organism: Brachyptera putata (assembly GCA_907164805.1). Lineage (NCBI taxonomy): Eukaryota > Metazoa > Arthropoda > Insecta > Plecoptera > Taeniopterygidae > Brachyptera > Brachyptera putata. The sequence goes on from OU015467.1 coordinate 8,924,995, forward strand.
AGATATTACGTCTCCTATCTATAATTTTGATGCAGTATTTGGTTTTTCACCTAATACTTCCTCAAAAAAAGTGTCTCGGTTTCCTAATGACTGGTTCCTGATTTGTTCTTTCCATCCCGGTCATTGTACTCAGCCCTCAGGATCTTCCTCAGGATCTTGCCTGAAGGAGATTTAGGGATACTTTTAATACACTTGACGGCTGCCAGGTGTTTGTAGCTTGGCACTTTACTCGCGATGAACTCCATCACGGTCTTCTCAATGCCGCTGGCAGCTTCCGGTCGCGGCACGATGAATCCAAGTGGCAGTTCACCAGACCGTGCGTCGGGGATACCAATTACTGCCGCATCCAAGACATCGGGGTGGCTGCGGAGTAGTTCCTCCAACTCGGCGGGGGCAACCTGACATACAGAAATACAGTGTCTTGTTTGAAGTAGTTGGGGTTAAATATTTACTATGTTGACCGCAGTAATAATGAAATAATCAGCTTTCCAGATTCTTGTATGTCTACCTTTAGTCCTCTACCGGTGGATTTTGCCCTCGATTTTCATCTATGTATTCCCATGATTTCTGATGTATCTGTTTATTCTTTGGTTCATTCATGCAGTTGTTATGTATTTTCTATTCACATATATGTCGACTTATATGACCGCATTAGTTGACACTATACCATTATATTCATCAAAAGCTGACCTGTTATTCACAACCTCTTTGATTTTCCTATTTTTTTCCTATTTTCAATGTGCTTATAAAAGTCATGTCCACAGACGACAATGTCAGGTATGTAATTTAAGGAGAAAATTGACTTAAAAATGGAACTCACTTGTAATCCTTTGACTTTGATGAGTTCTTTAAGTCTGTCAACAATGTAGAAGTCTTTGTCTTCGTCATAGTAACCGAGATCACCAGTGTGCAGCCATCCTTTGTTGTCAATCATTGCAGCCGTGGCCTTTGGGTTGTTATAGTAACCCAGCATGTTCTGCAATAATAACAAGAGAAAACTCTTTTGAAAAAAAGAAAGCCACCTTTTGTCTTCACAGAGTTTTGTTTTGTGGTATTCCTTTCGTGGTATCCTAGGTGATTGCCGTGATGGTTTCCATGATTTAAAACACGACCGCTACCTTCACAATATTCTTTCCATCATCTCATTAATCATTCATGTGATGCCAGTTGATCTTGGTTAACATTATAGTACGTCGTTAAACTCAATACAAATATACATTATTGAAAATAGATACAGTTGCAGGACTTACCTGTGGCCCTTGAACGCACACCTCCCCCACCTCCCCTGGACCCAACGCTACCCCCGTCTCCGGGTTGATGATCTTGGCTACCACGCTAGGTAAACACGGACCGACAGAATCCAACTTGGCGGTACTTTTACGCAATAGGAACAAAAGAGGCGAGGTCTCTGTCAAACCATAACCTGAATGTAGAGTGATAATGAATGAGCAAGAAATGAATGAAAAAGATACGCTACTATATTATTACAAAGTATATAATTTTTAGGAATGTGACGTTCTATAAAAACGGGTTGTTTATTGGTTCAACAACTGAAACACTGCATATTTATATATGTGGGTCATGTCTCTATTCATCGAAATCCCAATTCGTCGACTGACACAATTGATCGAGTCACGATTCAATCGAATCCAGATTCAGGAAATCCCGATTCGTCTTATTCGAACTTAATTCAGCGCTTTTCGAGCAAGTCGACGAATCGAGATTTCATTGTAAATATGGTGATTTTCTTTAGGACGCATTCCGACATGTCAGTGAAAGTTCAACGTTCTTTTCATTCAATGCCTAAAATGCCATTTATGAAGTAACTTAGGCCTATATGAGATAGATGATGAAGATAAGTAGTAGCCGTGGTAGGTAAATGTGGTGCTATTTAGTTGCATAGATTGCAGACTTGGTACCAAACCAAGCAAGAAGTGAATAGTCACATTGCACAAAAGATACGAATAGTAATATTCCAGGATACTTAGAATGGCATTTAGCAGATGGTCTTCAGTGGAGCTTCGGGATCTATCTCATCTCTATTATGTTGAAAAAAAATTGTTCAGGACATGTAGATGCCGACCAATTGAACTACAGTGCATTGAGGGACAAGTGCTCAAGTAATTGTTCAAATATGAACAGTCAAGAAATAGAGGCCGAACAGGATTTCTAGAGCTAGGAACAACCCAATTGTTTCCTCGTGCTTGAAATTATATCATTTTCATTTTCAACTTGACATTGATACTAGTTGCTAGTGAATAGAATACCTGTACTCTCATGTCTAAAAAATAGCGATTATGGTTTACAATTACAGCAATAATAATATTAATAATAATTGAAGCTTAGTCCAAGATCTGACACCTCAACGAGGTAGATACTCAAGACAAGAGTAAATGCAATGGAAATAATCAGTGCATTAGGACGTACCTTGCAAGCATTTTGTCGAAGGAGAAATTTTCTTTCGGAACCGCTGCAAGTCTTGTGCCCCAATAGGAGCCGCCCCCGACATGACATAACGTACCGAGCTGAAGTGAGCCGGAGTGGCGTCTGGGCTCGAACCAAGGAAGAGTGCGAGCGGCGGCACGATAAATAACACACTCGCCTAGCATCAAGGTCTATGATTGATCTTCTATATCAGCTTTAATTTTCAGATTTGGAAATTCATGCTCATATATTAAATACATTATGTAGGCCTACACTAGGCTCACTGTATATCAAAGCGGACGGAAAACGAATATAATTGAATAAATTGATGAAATTGAATTTGACTACTAGCAGAACATATTGGAAACAATTATGTGATTGTTATTGTTCTGTATTATAGTGCTTGAATGCAGTTTTCCAATACCTATCCTGACCAAGGCCCTACTTTACTTCATACGAGAGCAGCAAGGTTAATGATTGGAAGTTTATAGGTCGCCATTTTGGTGGCAACTGATACACTTCAACCGGTAAAAGCTGCAGGTACGCTGTCGTAGTCAACCGAAGAACTAAATAATGTAAAACAGGCCATAGGGTATCTATTGCACTGCCACCAAAATGGTAGCTTACAACTTGCAGGATCTACAACAGCGCTGTTGCGTCCTTTTTTTTAACCTTTTAATATATTTCAATATCTTTGTCCCCGATTAACTGTGCAAGACGAGCAAAGGACTTTAACCAACGTACCTTGTGTTGCTGTATTGTGTTGAGGAAAGATTTTGGCTCGAACTTGGGCAGGGTGACAATCTTACAGCCGATGGCTAGCTTGTTGAGCAGGATCAATGCAAACCCGTAGATGTGATAGAACGGAAGAACGGCTGGTATGCAGTCCTGGTGGCCGCCTGAAGGAAACTTGGCATGCGGTCAACTATATCAGTTTTCTATTATATCAGTTTTCAACTGTGTCAGTTTTCAACTGATTTATTTTCCAACTGCGTCATTCTCTCCAATAACTTCAGTATTTACTATGAACCCTAATTCTCAGCATTGTCACTGATATTAGGTTTATTAGCATTGAAACTTTGAACAATCACGATATAAAATGAATATGTGGTTCTTGATCTGCTATTACGACGATCCGAGAAAGATCTGTGTTTTCATATTATTCAAATTTCAATATCACTCATCGTTCAGAAGTTGTCCAAAATTGGAAAGTTGATATTTTTATATATCGACTCCCAAGCTGCCGAGTGGAATTATACATAGTGTCCTGCGGTTCGCTGGTACGCGCGCACGGGAAAGGTTTGCCACCTTTCTGGGAACTTGGACCGGCGTGGGGTCGCGGGGACAAGGTCCCGGAGAACAGCGGAGTTGAGCAGTAATACGTAATCGGGTGTATTGGCCCAAAGTATACGCACTATAATAGCGAAAGTAAGAGTAGTGAGAGGTACAGTAATTAATAGTGATGACATTCGGGAACGGTTATGTTGACCCGTGTTTGAAACACGGGGTGTTATAGGCTAGTTAAATATAATTATGAATATACGTACGTTCATATAAACTGAGCAAGTGAAGAACTTACCATTGGTAGGCTGTGTAAAGGCGATGCTATCTTCAGACTGGATTTGTAGGAAGTTGGCAATCATGTTTCTATGAGACAAGAGAACACCTTTAGGTAGACCAGTCGTACCACTCGAGTATAGTACAGCTACAGGTGTTTTATCAGTTACTGGGAAGTAAGGCTTTACGTTTGACACGTCGCCACCTTTAGCTGGAACACGAAATGTGCCAAGTTGGTATGTTTAAATTGACACCCTTAAACCGAAATATATTATTCTGTTATCAAATCGATTTGTCGAGAATATAACTCATTGTTCATCAAGAAAAGAAATATTTGTATAATCCAAAATTGTAAAAATTACTGTAATCAAATAATGACCGAACATACTACATTCGTAATCGGATAATTCTTACTTCAGTACTTTAGTCAAACTCTTGACATTTTTCAAGTTTTATTAGTATAAATTCACTTTTCCTAAACACAATTTTTTTTTCCATTAATGATTCAAAAACCCATCAGGTTGCTCATTGAAACCAAATGTTTCAACTCGTTAAATCAACTCGAGGAAATTCAATAAAAAAAAATCAGAACAGAGAATACAAAAGTTACCCAAATATAAACTGTTTAATGGTAGTTTTTCTCATTCCTCTGACCATTTTTTTTTCAATTCATTCTCAAATTATAAAGTTAAAATTGGTCTCGATGTTGAGGAAAGAAAATCCTAATGTTACTCAAGTGTCCGATTCCATAATCCCAACCAATTAGGTGGTTTTCCATAGAACTGGGGTAGATTATTTATTATAATAAAGATATCGATTGAGAAATTTCAGCCAGATCGGAGCTACAATAACAAAAAATAGACAATGTATAAAACATCAGACCACATAGGCCACCTGAGTCATACCAGTTAGTTCTCTGAAGTCGACAGCTCCACGAGGTATGACTCTCGTCTCCAAGCTGGGAGTCACGATGACCATTGGTGGTTGGTAACCGCTCTCACCGGCCAATCTTGTGGCTTCCATTACATCGGCATACTTCTCCGGCTGCGTTACAATCACTCTGACGTCAGAGTCTACGAGCTGCTTCGCAATCTCGGCTGGAACCAACAGCTTACCTTGAATAAACTCTGCGCTTGCAGCTTTGCTAGCACGAATATTTAATTCAATATACAAAATAGATTTGTTTTAATAAAATGGAAGTAGGCTGAACTTGGCTGGGATTATAAAAGTGAAATTGGTGAATTTGTATCTCTTCATACAAGAGCATTAGGAAAATAATTCAATTTTGTAGGCCATTCAGAAGTTTCAAAGATAAGTGTAAATTAAATGAAATAACTCCGACATTATCTGTTTTTCGTTTCAATGCTTCACTTTGGTGAGAATTTGTGGATTGTGGAATTGGAGAATATTGGAGAATTCCTAATCAAGTATCATCTATTAGGCCTATCATTAGCGGTGAAATGTTCTCACATGTCAGTACTCGAACAATGGAATTAGAAGTTGATTGATTCCTCTACAACGGATTTGGAATATTGGATTGGAATATTGGATTTGAATATTTTTTTGTTTTCATGTTTTTTCGTCGGTTCTCCACAGGCAAACGGATACAGCTATCAACTTCAAACTTTTTTTCAATATGGTTCCTCATCTAACTTAGATCTGTATAGTTTTGTGGCATTACCGGGTGTATCTTTTACCGCACGACAGTATCTCGCACTTTATCTTTCTGAAGTACGATGAAAGTCCGTAAAGGTTGCACGTAACACCTCACGACGGCCACTTTTACCGAGTGCCAGGCTATTACTGATTTTAAGACGTTTCTCATCAAAAGAAAATCTCTCGTGAATACATTATTATATTCACTTTCTCTCCTCTCTACCATCTGTCATGACCTGACTTACCACAGCAGGCTTGTCTGGCCACTCGTCTAGACGCTGCCAGACGAACTCGCTCAGGTTCATGTTGGGGACGTCGACGTCTTTGAAAGGTGACGTCACGACGTACGGCTCTGTCCTGTAGCGACGTCTAATATTCACGCTTACCAATGGCTGTAGCTTGAGACGTCGCAGAACTAACGATTGTATTACCGGCCGTACGAACATGGTGAACAAGTGGTTTTGGGATGAAATGTAATCTGCGAGTAATAAGGTGAATAAATAAAAATATTTGTAATATCTTTCGTATGTTCATTATTCATTCCGGGTTCATTTTTCATTTATTAGTCAAGGTACAATAGTAACATGAGTATATCAAACAAGGATGATAATATGTTAATGAAGCAATTTTTGCTTAATTTACTAATTATCTGCAGTTGGTTTACAACCGGCTCTCTTCAATGTCAATTTTCACTCTCAAGTTTTACATCTCGTGTATTATTGTATGAGCGCAACTGAAATCGGTTTTTTGGGGTCCAACTATCGTGTTTGTTTGTTTAGAAAGCTTGGGAATTAAGCGTACAAAATATCTGGCCCGAATACAAAGTGTATGAACTATTGTGCATTTCATGAAAACTCATATAACATAATTGTCACATAGTTTGTATAGTAAAGTGAGAGAGTATACATAATAATTATTTTCTTCTGTGTGCTCACTATACAGCCATCAACTTACCAACCACAATGAAAAATCGAATCAGCAGTACCAAACAGAGTTCAGCAGAAACTAGGTTAACTTGCTGATTGTACTGAGTGGTGTCGCTGATATAATACAACTGCCTTATATGCTGACTAATAGCCTCTGAGTGTCATAAAAGGAACATAAATCACTGGAGATAATGCATGCATTGACTGGTTATCGTTACAAGTTATTATTATTCACGGATAGCATGTTTGATATTATTTCTGTGATATAATACAGTTCCTGTTCACACAGTTGATAGTGAGACGTTGAAAAACATTAATCAATCGGCTTATTCCTTCAAACATGCTAGTATTTATTTAGCAACGTGAAATATTGAGATTGAAATGTTTAGTTCGTTTTGTACATATAAGGCCTACTAGTATTACTGTGTTAGATTAATTATCTTGTCACATGCTGAGAGTTTCCAAAGAGGTTGTGATTTTCATATTAAAAAAAAAACAGGTTGGAGATGCAACAAATGCTAGTGATAAAATTTTGACACTCATTGTAAAATGGATCCCAACCGTTATACTCGGAATCGGGGTGTGCCAACAAATTGATTATTTGAAAATATAATTCAAAATTCTTCGCATACAAGTGTACAAGTTTACAACACCTTTGTATTTGGTGCGTTCTTGTATTTTGTAATTTTGTATTATTTTGTATTTTTGTATTTTCATGATGTTGCCGAAATTAGCTCGTTTTGTGTTGTAATATGCTGTGAAAATTTGTGAAAAATGTAAATATTTTCCCTATATCAATAGATAGGAAATAGAAAATACGACAGGTTACGTGGACACAATTCCTGCAGAACAGACGTCCTAAATCAGCCGAACCAAGCAGGGTTCAGCAGGAAAACCTCTACTTGTGCATGGTTGGGCTGAGTGAAGTCGATATTACAACACCCTTGGTCTTGTATACCGACTTATAGGCTTATAATTTGACGCCTCTGATTGTCCAAAGAAACACAAAACACACTTTGACCGCTAATTATCATAATTTATCAACATCACTGATTGCATATTTGATGTGTTGAGAACCGACGTTCACTCGGTTGATAGATTCATATCAAAAGTGATTAATTGATTACAAAAATGCAAGTATTTTGATGAGATTAAAATTCTCATTCAAATTATTAAATGCATATAGGCCTATAATATCAATAATGCCAACAATAATAATACAAATGACAATAGAGATAGTCATAATACTGAAAATAAAGTTACAATAATTAGTTTGATAATGAACTATCTTGATATCATTTTATTCTTATATTATAAATTGAAACAATTTTACTAATTCAGTTCACAGCGAAATATTGAGCCTAACTCTTAATAACTGTAGCGTTTTACACGTGATTTTGGAAAAATTGACCCTTCTTTCGTTCGCAAACTAGGATAATTTTCTTGAATTGAATCTATGAATAGGAACATGGAGAGGCGGGAACAAGTAGAGGGAGAGGAAGGAAACGGACAACAATTAGAGGCTAAACACGAACACCCAACTACCATTACACAGATCTATTATCATTACAGAAAAAGTTTTACAAAGAATACAAGAATCTACTTAGTTCATATAATTACATGCTATCTTCGGTTTCATGGCCAAACTAATTATCTGGTAATTTAGTTTCTGTTCATGTAAACATGCGACGTTCTTTAATCAAATGCGCTTATAGGCTACACTTTTCAATAATGACACTATAATATTAGTTAAATACATTATCGAGATTCCATATTTCATTAACAATTATTATCAATCAAGTTTTTCTTCAAATTATGACTTCATACAAAATGATTTCAATATATCGAAAATTATTTCAATATAAGCCTATATTTCATTCGAATATAAAAAACATTGGAGAAATAATTGATAAACTTTCTTAACGACTTATTGTGGAACTAAAACTCTTGCCCTTGTAGTTCGAGTGGTGCTCCTTAAACAGGATGTTGTTGTTGTTGTTGTTGTACAGCGTCATAAGTCTCAGCGCCGTGGCTCTTACCGCGCTGCCGCTTGTAATAACATCTTAGACCTAGCTAGCTCCAAAGAACGTTGTTTACTTGAAAAACTAAATATCGTGACAATACACGATATTACAAAAGTTGCAGTCTTTTAGACTGTTTTTTACGGTCTTTTAGACTTTTTGACAGTGCGTCGTTGAACCCAAATATAAAAAAATACTGCAAAATCTTGACATATATAGAAACCTCTATTCATATGTATATAATATATATATATATATATATATATATATATATATATATATATATATATATATATATATATATATATATATATATATTTATAAACATATATATATATATATATATATATATATATATATATATATATATATATATATATATACATACATATATATATATATATATATATATATATATATATATATATATATATATATATATATATATATATATATATATTCATATAGGCCTACACGAAGGCTGAACATTTTGCCCAGGTATTCACATATAATAACCAATCAAAGTCGAACATATAGTACTTTGGTGGTAGCAAGGTCTCCAGTACCTTATTTCAAGTAGCAGTCGCGGTAACGACACTGTATTTCAACATGCCATTAGTTTTTTAATCTAAAAAGTTTAAAATAGTGTAAAAATAGTTTTAAAAGTACATTAAAAAAACGCTATGCAACCAAACACGTTGTCTTTGAAATTTCAATCATTATCTTCATTGATAATGAAATCATATCCCGTAAGTAATTGATTCACACATTACATCTTTATTGACAATGACAACAGGGCAAAGGCCCCCAAGTGTGATATAAAATGATATGAAAAAAACACATAAAACATAAAAGATCCAAATCCAAAACATCCAATTCGTCAAAACCACTCAGTGTTAGTGAACAATTTTGGGAGTACTTTTTAAATAAAGCTTGGATACGCATTCTGGATAACAACGTGTATAATTGGTGATAGAAAAGATAGCAAATCAATAATAATTTGCAGAACTTTCACTTTTCAACGCGAGTAAAAAGTTACAACAGTTTCGTCAACGTTTAGTTGTATATCACCTAAATATATGACACCACGATTATTTGTTGCATTTTGCATATCGCTTCGAGCTACTCGTTCCAGCAATTATCAACGTGAAGCTTTCATAGCTTCTACGAACTTACAAACTTGTTACATAATTCACTCATTTATCTGAAGTGATTGCTTCAACAGAGCTTGGCCAGTGCAGACACTGTTGAGCTAGCGCGCGCATTAGTGTGGTACTGAGTAGTTCTTCTGTTTGCTGTAGATCTAGTTGGACATATGACTGATCTGGCACATCTTCCTCGATATGCGCCTAGTCAATGTTGGGAGCTACTGCGCTCATGTTCGCAATCTGATAACTAGCTCATATCTAATTGGGAAGGTTGATTCAGCTTATACTGAAAAAGGTATATTGTTGTTGTATGGTGAGCACAATGGTCACCAAGATTATGATCATCCAAAGATTATGATTCACAGCCAGTTTCATAATTGATGCACTTCACAAAAAGGATCTAGCAGACTACTATCATATAGTATAATCTGTCTTGATCTTTGATACTGCCTGCCTTCATTCCAAAGCATTAAAATTCCACTTCTATTATTATCTTTGGATGTGTGGTGTCCATTGGTTTCAGAACTGATATAGTTCTTATTCAATACTTCCTTGAAGAAGTGTCCTTATTCTCTAACAGCTGCTTCCTGATGTGCTCTTCACATCAAAATCTTTGTACTTATCCCTCAGGATCTTCCTTAGGATCTTCCCGGCCGGGGATTTAGGGATAATTTCAATACACTTGACGGCTGCCAGGTGTTTGTAGCTTGACACTTTACTCGCGACAAACTCCATCACGGTCTTCTCAATGCCGCTGGCAGCTTGCGGTCGCGGCACGATGAATCCAAGTGGCACTTCTCCCATCCGTGCGTCGGGGATACCAATCACTGCCGCATCCAAGACATCGGGGTGGCTGCGGAGTAGTTCCTCCAACTCAGCGGGGGCAACCTGAGAGGCGGAAATATGGGAGTTACTTCTTTGAAATAGTCAGGATAAACAAGAAAGAATTGTTATAGAAGCAAGAAATATTAAGAGTGCCAGATTCTTCATATTCCTTCTGATGATACATATTCAATGCACACGATTTTTGAGAAATCTTCATTTGATTTTTGACTATATTCGAATGAAATTATGTTTCATCTGGTAATTTTATTGGTTTAATCATGCATATATTCACTATGTTTCAACTAACACTACCGTACGGTTGATGCTACATTACATATTTACAAAAAGCTGTTTATTACATTATTCCCAAACCAACTGGATTCATTATTTTCAGAAATGTGTTCATTTCCACAGACGTCAACATACAACCAGTGGATATAAGTTTATGCCAGTACTGACTGAAAATAGGACTCACTTGAAATCCTTTGACTTTGATAAGTTCTTTGAGTCTGTCAACAATGAAGAAGTCGTTGTCTTCGTCATAGTAACCAAGATCACCAGTGTGCAGCCAGCCATCTTTGTCAATCATTTCAGCCGTGGCCTTCGGGTTGTTGTAGTAACCCAGCATGTTCTGCAATAATAACAAGAGAAAATATACATTAGTATTTTGATGTGGCTACCAAACATCTCCTAAAACCATCGGCTAGAAATCATCTCGGACTCTAAGGGAGAATGTATTTGCCAAAGACATTGTTGTCGTGAGATAACCTGCTTGTAAAAATATAACTCAACAATTCTGGAAAAGGCAGAAGTGATTTAAATGAAACTCTTAATAAAAAATTTCAACTCAATAGGTACGTGCTTGTGCTGAAAAATTGTTTGACAGTTTCTTCTTCAGGTATTTATGTTTGAATTTACGAAATTTCAAATGACATTTACAATATTTATTAATTCGATTTTGTCAGACTTTCATTCGGTGCCACTGCAGCGACCCTAAAGATGAGGTACATCTTACTTTTCTTATTAAAATGCGCAGAAAGTATCTAGATGACAGTGAAACATACATTTTGGCTATATTCTCCAGCAAAAGCAACAACAGAATCTGTTCTTAAATACAATGGTCCGCGGTATTAGGTGAAAAACTGACAACAAATGCAAATATCTGGTAAATGGTATTGTTGTAAGTTCTGCGCGCTTTTTGTCTTCTACTTATTTCAAGTACTACATTCAACTGGTAGGAGCGCAACCGCAACTTTTACCGTACTGCCGAATTATCATCAGAAGAAAACCAACTTTCAGTGTCAACTAAACTACGTCTTTCAATTAAATACTAGAATGCACAACTGAGTATTCTGGTATTGGGATAATGTTGAAGCATATACAACAGATAATACTTATCTATCATCTATGGTCCAAGTTGATTTGTTTCTTGGTTTGAGCTATGAAATACGAAATACACTGTCTCACCTGAGGTCCCTTACAGCACACCTCCCCCACTTCCCCCGGCCCCAACGCCTCGCCAGTCTCCACATTGACGACCTTCGCCAGAGTATTGGGCACAACCTGACCAACTGCGGCCAGCTTCTTCACCTGGTTGTAGGGCACTGTGGTGAACACGCACGGTGACGTCTCCGTTAAACCGTATCCTGAAGCACAACAATGGGAACATTATATTGATGCAAAGCAACTTATTAACTCATTGTTTTAATGGTGCTTAACGATCCCACCAACGGCTGGATTATTTGGGGAACGAATTATCAAGGGATAATTGATAATGGAACATTGGTGATGGGCGGAACATTAGGGAAGGTGAGGATATATAGCACAACTATACCTACAGCGGAACTTGAACCAGTGCCCGTCTGACTTTAGATATCCAATCATTGCGTCCATCAATTTGTATTCGTTATAATCACCGAAGTGAAACTTTTCGATTCACTACCATTCAGATATTTGTGATATTTTTTCTGGATCACTACAAACGTTAGTATGCAAAGGTGAGTGGTACCTTGTAGGAACTGCACGGTAGGTGGTGCCTTCTTCATGAACCTCGCCACATCTTTCTCTCCAATTGGTGCCGCGCCGGACAGCACGAAAGTGACGTCAGCAAGGTGGTCTGGAGTCACAAGGTTGCTGGAGCCCATGAACAACACTAGTGGTGGTACCAGAAACAAGATGGTGGCCTGGAACATCGAACGGCTTCAAGCTAGAAACACGGCACCTCCACCGATATTCCGTGCATGGACGGGTTTCGGAATAGGGAAGACAATGAAAATACGTGAAATATTTTCAGTTTCATACATGATACAAAAAATGGGGATGTAAAAATTTTGAAACAGAAATTGACAAAACAGGTCAAATAAAATGGCATGTGAGCAAGAAAGTCAAAGAATTAAATAAGATCGTCAAGAAATAAGATTGTACGAGATGGAAATATGGATAAATTTTCATTTTGAGAATATTTTACAGATCTCATACTTGACTGACCCCTCCTCCTCCCACCTTTCCCTAATTTGATTGAGAAAATCCGTTAACGCATATGTTCGTTATCTCAACTTTGATACGAAAAGCCGAGAGGAAAATTCCTAACTATATTTCTGTAACGAACCAAAATAATTCAGATGAAAATTGAATATCAAACAATGAGAAAAAAAGAGAATGTGATTATTTCTTCATCAAGATCGCTAACATGTCAAAAGTTTAACTCTTTCTCGTACCTTGTGCTTCTCTATTGTGGCCAAGAACGTATCCGATTGGAATTTTGGCAGCGTCACAATCTTCACTCCAGCCTGTAGCTTGCTGAAGAGAATGCCATTCATGCCGTAGATGTGGTAGAATGGCAACACTGCTGGTACTACCTCCTGGAACGTGCCTGAGAGAGGAAGAGAGAGAGAGAAGATGGTATCAGTTCAAATTGTCAAGTCTCTAGAATAAAGGTAATAACATCACACTCTAACAACCATTGATTAATTCAACACTTTTAGGGAAGTCAAGAATTTTTATCACTTTTAATAAAGTCAAGTCAATTTAATAAAAAATGCATTATATCACTATCTAGAGAAAAAAGTTGTCGCCTAAGTACCAGTAGGGCTAATCTGCTTTAATGAATACTCCTCAGTCGGTTAAAATGATTTCAAGATGACGGTAGTGATCTAATGTTGAGTAAATTAACGTCCCTGTAAACACTTTAGCGACTTGGGCTAATCATAAAAAAATTCTGTCAGAATGGTTGACCATGACGGGAATCAAAATCCGATCTTCTGATTGGTTGATTGCTAATAAATCCGTCTCAGTAATTCATAATATTTAGTAGAATATATAATTACGAATTATACCCAATGCCAACGAAAACACTACATGCGACTATAATACTTGTATAGTGTAATTGATAATGATGATTATTGTTTGCCTAACGATCGCACCAACAATGATATATCATGGGGATTTGAATGATCGAATTACTAATGAATGATATTTCAAAACTCCATGTCTCTTATGGGACTCACACTCACGCCCGAGTTTCCAAGACACTACTTTTATCAACTGAGCCAGAGTGTGTGAGAAGTGTATAAACTTACTTGTGGTTGGTCGAGTGATAGAGAGTCCTTCATCGCCTTGAACCTGTTCTATATTGGACACTAGATTCCTGTGGGAGAGGCATACTCCCTTGGGAAGACCTGTCGTCCCGCTGGAGTAGGGAATAACCACCGGGGACGTGCAGTTGACCGGTGAAGTAGACACGTTGCTCACGTCATCACAGGCTAGAGTGGGAATACGAGATGGATGATATTTGTAATAGACTGATCACGCCGGGCATTATGATGCGAATCCTATAGTGTTGAATATTACAATGCCTAGTCATGCTTTTTCTTTCTTTTCTTTAATGCTGCTCAACGACCCCACCAGCAGCTAGGTTTTACTAATGAGCGGTACTAATGAGGGAGTTATGAATGAGCGGTTGATAATGAAACGATGAAGTGATGATAGGTGGAAGGACATTACCAAAAACCCATGCCTTATGCGGGACTCGAACCCATGCCCAACGGTCACTTCAGTCTCTGAAGCGTGCCTCAGCTGACTGAGCTAACGAGGGTAGCCCTTGGCATGCTTAGTCCAAGATGAAAACTCAGTAGGTATAGATAACTTGTGAATTATTGACTTTGTAGGGATACATACTTCTAATTACCATGTATATTCCCTGAAAATACATTATATCCTGTCAGTCGACGTACCCTATGACCTGTACATGAATCTTCAGTTCGATTTGATAAGATTGTACAAAATTACATAGATATGCACAAGACATCGATGGAATCTCACCATTAATCCTATGTACATTAATCCCTTTGTAATTTCCTTCCGATGGTCGAAAGATCGGTGGTGGATATATGAATATTTTTCATCAGAAATATTCTGATAAACAATTCAACACAGATTCCAGGTTGTGTCATACGTTCGCTGATACACTACAGTCATAAACTACGTCGAAACGTCGAGATGCAAATTCTCAAGTACGTGGCTTTACCATAGAAATATATTGACCGAACACTTATCAATGACTTAACAGTCTGAGCTACTCGGGTAATGTTGTAGTTACCTAAGAACTGTTGTATTGGAAGAGCACCGTCAGGTACCTCGTTAGAATCCGGACTGGGCGTTACAATGATCGTCGGCTGCGCGTAGCCTTGTTCCTTGGCTATCCTGACAGCCTCGACGACTTCTTTGTATTTCTCCGGGAATACGACGATCACTCGGGCGTTGGAGTCAACCAGCTGCTTGGCTATCTCGTCTGGAACAAGTATTTCCGCTTTTGATACTCGATCACAAACAATACGCACTAAATCTTTGTATAATCTAACGAACTTGGTGATCGATTTGAAAAATCTCTCATTGGAGGAAGGAGGGGGGTGGGAGGAGGTGGGTGACTTGAGTCACACAAGTTTAGTATATAGCACCAGGCCACCAGGGAGGGAGGGGGAGGAGGGGTACATATAGCTCCGCAGGAAACATTATGCAATCACGCTGTTCAATTGTATTTCATTTCTGTTAATGCAGTCACTCGCTTATCAGAACTGAAAACTTGTCCGACCTGGACTATTATCGGCAATAATATACACTAGACAATGAGATTGTTTATATAACTTAATTGTAAATAAAAATCAAATAATGTATTACTGGTCAACTGGTCGAATGGTATTCTAACTAAAGTTTGTGACATCGAGTATTTTATGAAAAATAGAAAACTTCTCGTGGAAAGATAGTTGACCAAACTTTTCTCTTTTATGCTATTTGGGTAAAGGCCCGTTCACAATTGAAATATTGATTATGGAATATGGTATATGGTATAGTGTTCAAGCGAAATGGATGATGACATTTCCGTGTTACCGTTCACAATGAGAAAATGTGGTTTAGTGATATGGAATATGGAATAAGAAATGAAATAAATCCATTTCTTATGACTATTCCTTATAACGGCAAAATTCTGACCAATCATGTGTCGTTACAACTGGAGTCAAATGACTACCATTAATGTGTTTTGGGGTATTCTATTTCAAGTCAAGTTAGACACTCTCAATCTCTCAACTCTCAAGATCAAAAGATGGAGGATTAAATTTGTTGTCGCAATTTATAGGACCAAACACTTTTAACTAATTAATTTTCTCGATGAGTTTTATGGTTAGGTTTCTGTTTATCTGTACAGCTGTTGTCACTGCCACTGAAACTCGAACTATTCAAGACAAAAATGATGATTTAAGGGGGCAGTGAACCGGATTTTCCGGTGAACTACTGGCGATTACCATTTCTATTCGGTAGAATGGTATTACATCATTGCGCCTATATGACAACGATTCAATGCCACAAGACGGCAGGTGTTCTTACTTGGTACGTAGACAGGGTTGACTGTAGTGACCATCATCTCTGCTTCAATGGCGCCTAGCATGGCAACAGCATAGTCAGGGGTGTTGGGTAGTATCACAGCTAGCACCTGGCCGGGTTCGAATCCCGCTCTTTTGAGTTCGCTGGCAAACCTTAGACAAGTTGCTCGTAGCTCTCTGTACGTATAACCGTGACCAGTTATGCCACATTCCTAAAACATTGAGGTGTTATTTTTATAAAGCTATCCATTGTACTTTGTTAATTTTAAGTTAATTTGAAAGTGAGAAATAGTCTGTGAAATCAAATGAGAGTTATAAATTGTATATGCCTGGTTGGATTTTAGAGCAGCAGAGAAGTCTATACCCAGCCACGAGAACGTATCATTTTTTTGTTATTTATCGATGTAGCAGTGTTAAATAAGTAATATTAAAAATTTTAAGTGAAAAAAACGTTGAAAATTCCGAGAAAAGTTTGGAAAATCTAGTTGAAAAATACGTTGCACCATTCCATAAAAAAGACAAATAATTCTTTACTAGATTTTATATTTGTCAAGTTGGTTGAAAATAATTATTGTAAAATTTCTTCCATTCATTCAAATTTAACTGTTTATGTTATAGAATTGTACATAAACTCAAAAAGTCCCTTTGATGTCTTTTGATGTTTTGTATGACCATACCAAGATTTCTTCCAAAAATCTGAACAATGAAGGAAAATTGTGACGCAATGGGATTTAACTGGAAATGTTAGATTGTAACCTATATCTGCAATAAGTTTGTGACCTGTTTCCCACACAAATGTCATCCAAGGAAAAATGTTCATGTCTACACACTAATCAAATTATTTATTCCCAAGATATATCTCGAAAAAAATATTTTCTCGATATCTCAAGAGTCAAAATAATTGGTACAAATGCATCTTCAAATTTAGGGTATTATAAACTCAGCGCCTATATACCCGGCACCTCTACCTATGCTGTAGCATATGCGACGAAAGATCAGAGTGCGAGCGATGAGCTGCCTTTCTCTCGCCACAAACAGAGAACGAGAGAGATAGAGAAAGAGAGAGAACGAGAGAGAGAGAGAGAGAGAGAGAGAGAGAGAGAGAGAGAGAGAGAGAGAGAGAGAGACGAAGGGACTCTCCCTCCCACTTGAAAAAAACATTCATTTTTTTCTATCTTTTGAGAATGATTGCGTGTTACACGACGTAAGTGACTAATTAAATGCTCACGAAATAATACCAAATCATCATGATTATAATCACTAATTAACAATATTGGTATAAGGTTTATGAATCGATATTTATTAAAGATGTACTTCTATAGGGCCTCATATGTACTCATTTGATTCACGATATTCAACTGTATTCACATAGGCTTACTTGTTGATAACTACCATTTCAAAATTACCATCAAGCAAATAAAAGAAATGTTATCTTTATACAAATTTGTAAGCGCCTATTAACAAAAGTGAAGATAAATTCTATATCTTAAGCTAATTGAATTCATAAATATGAAATAAGTGAGAAACTACAATCAGTTGATCCTTTAAAAATTGATCATCGTTCTTGAAATAATTGCAAAATTATAATTTTCAAGAACGGAGGTTGGATCCTAAATAGCTGAATCATTGATAATATATATATATGTATATATATATAATACGGAATAAAGTCGAAGTAAATTGGTATCTTCATTCATTTTCTAGGTAAAGAAGAGGTGTCATAAATAAGGTGTTAGGATTACTATAAATAATGATAATAATTTCTAATTGTCATATTTTATAAATTATTTATTGATATATATTATATAATAAAAGTTATAATAATTGATCACATATTTATATTTCCATGTTTATAGTCCATGGTCATATCTACGGACAACAATAGACAAAACAAAAATAGAGATTGTATGAAATATTATTAGTAGACTTATTATGTATAATAATAGATTTAATGATATAGACCTCGAACGTACTCTTACCGATATTTCTTGATAAACGTTTTCATCAACAGGTTAAAGTCCAGAGTTCGTTTCAGGAATATACTTACATTTCAAAGATCTCTTTATCAGTTTTATCAATTCAGTCCAAATACCGTCTCTGACTCTTTATATAACATAGTATTATTGGCATCATTTAGCACTTAATTACATCCAGAATCAACTGGTTTTGAAAAAAATACTGATATCACTATTTTGTCTGCATTATAGGGCCTATAATTAGCTTGTAGAGCTAATAATTCCTTGAATTATGGAAATCACATAATATCTTCTATTCATCTTTTCTCAGTTCAGCTAATTACCCAGTCAACATTCTCCTATATTGCCTGCTTTTCGTTATTAGATAAGATGACATTTCCAAAGAATACTGTTAGTTTCTTAATCGGAGAATTTCATGTCTCAATCAAAACGCTTGTAGAACCTTCCTACTATTCGCCAGCCAAATTAATACACGTGTCGTCATTCGTTAAGTTTACTTTCATCAAATTCTAATTCTAGTACTTGTTTTTATTGTGAAAATACTATATATATATGAAATTAAAATATCCATATTTAGAATATCTAAATATAATTACAATAAAGTTTTTATGATATTTTGTTTAAGGATTTGGAGTAATTCTCCAATTGACATGGTGCTATAGCAACTATCTCTCTTTTCCAGGTATGACTAATTAGTATCTCTCACCCTCTCTCTCGCTCTCTCTCTCTCTCTTTCTCTCTCTCTCTCTCTCTCTCTCTCTCCCTCTCCCTCTTTCCTTCTCTCTCTCTCTCTCTCTTTCTCTCTCCCTCGCCCTCCCTTTCACTCTGTTTATCTCTCTCTCCCTCTTTCCTTGTCTCCCTCTCTCTCTCTCTCTCTCTCTCTGTCCCTTTCTCTCTCTCTCTCTCTCTCTCCCCCTCCCCCTCGCCCTTTCTACCTCTCTCACTCTCTCCCTCTCCTCTTCTACCACTCGCTTCCTTCTATGTTATGGTTAGTGTTGATATTAGTTGAGAGCGGCTCCACTTACGATAGCAGTTTTCTCCGGCCATTCCTCCACCCTGTTCCACACGTACTGGCTGATCCCCATGTCGGGAATGACGACGTCGGCAAACGGTGACGACACCACATTATGCTCCTTCTGTTTCGAGTACCTCGGAACTCCCATGTTGTCGAAGGGGGATGGGGAGGTTACGAAGCCATCACTTTTGGCCGAGCCAGAAGAGTACCTCCGGACTCCCATATTTTCGAAGGGTGATGGGGAGGGAACAAAGCTATTGCTTTCGGTGAGGATGGTAGAGTACCTTCGGACTCCCATATTTTCGAAGGGTGATGGGGAGGAAACAAAGCTATTGCTTTCGGTGAGGATGGTAGAGTACCTTCGTACACCCATGTTGTCGAAGGGGGATTGGGAAGGAACGTAATCATGCTCATGAGAAAGTACTGAGGAATATCTTCGTACTCCCATGTTATCAAAAGGAGAGGGTGATAGAATAAAGGCCTGCACTCGTGCAGACAAAGTGGAATAACGGCGAATTCCCATATTATCAAAGGGTGAGGGGGACAAAAGAGAATTATCCTCCATCTTTGAAAGCACATGTTTCGTAGACTTGGTGGTATAGATTCGTATCGCCATATTCTCGAAAGGAGATGGGGATTTGATGAAATCATCCTGTTTCGTTATCGTGGTGTATCTTCGTACGTCCTTATTGTCGAAAAGCGATGGGGAGGGCACGCCATCATTCTCATGCAGTGACTTGGTAGCGAATCGTCGTACCCCCATGTTATCGAACGGCGACGGAGATGAATGATCGTGTGTCGTGTAACGTCGGACAGCCATGTTGTCGAAAGGTGAGGCCGCAGCCATTTTGTGCTCGTGGGTCGCATACTGCCTGGCCGTGACCAAGGCTACTCGATGCTTGACGGTGCGCGAGACAAGGTGATGTCGCCGACGCGCCAACAGTTTGGCCACGTGATTTGCGCGCACGTGATTTGTGACGTAGGAGCTGCAGAGTGCTTGGCGGGCTAGCATTGTGGTAAAATCTGTAATCAAGGAAGAATAAGGCTGAATTAGTGACGATTTTTCTATTTGAACTCCTCTTCATAGAGCAGGCAGATCGATCGGGGGGAGTGCAGAGAACCATCGTTCAGGAGATCGAGGTTCCATTCCCTCTATTGTCTGGGGATCGGGATGCTATTTTCCACGGTTTTCCTCAGTCGTTGAAGTGAATAATGGAATGGTTATCAATAATTTGGCAACGACCGCCTCTTTCTCATCATTCCATCAGACTACAGAGGGCTATTCAATAAAAAGATTATTCCTACACTAGCTATAATGCCGATAAGTATTTCAAAAATCCCTCATTCTCAGCATAACTCCAAATGCCTTTTTACATGGTTCTACAAGTAATTGATAATGATATTTATTATGAATGCCATTTGAATCTGACAACATAATTGCTGATGCGTTTGAATGAATTAGTTCAGATGTACTAAAGAGAAAAGATCGTATCTAATGCATAACAGATTCAAAGTCACGTTGCTTGTGTAATGAGAGATCGATCTGGTAAATATGATCAGCTGATTAGGTGATTGCATTTCCACAACACCATTTATTGTTATTGTTATTATCCTGTATTGTTTTATCACGATTATTAATTATTTACGATCACGCTTTTATTGATTATTTACAATCACGTTTTTATTGATATAATTTAATAATGTGTACATTGGCAACCTGAATGTGAGGAATGTAAAATTGAGATCGACCTCAAAATAGATTTGTTTTATCGCTTAGTCTATGGAATAGTTCCTATATTATGTTTTCAATTGTTTCCCTAATCAATATTTCATACTTTCTGAAGAGATGAAAATATGGATTACAAAAAGTGGAGCTTTTATGAGATTTAAAAGTTTTTGAAATTCATTGCAACTGTGGTGTACATAAAGTGCTCTCCAAAGCATTGTATGACTTTGGTGAATAAGGGAATTCGCTTATTACATTTGATAGGTTGGTGAGGTTAGTTCAGGTTAGTTAAATAGGTTGTTTTAGGTTAATTTATGTTGCAAGCAATAATAACAACAACAACACCCACAACCGGCACATGTAGCGCAGTGGTTAACGCGCTCGCTTGATGTGATCCAAGAGACGAGGGAAATTTTGAACCCAGTTCGATCCCCGCCGTCGACCATCTTTAGATGTTTTTTTCGTGGTTTCCCACTGTAGTCTAGGCTAATGCCGGGATGGTTCCTACAACAAGTCGGCCATGACCGCTTCCTCCTCACTATCCTTCCCATTACCCAAGAACCTTCAGCTGTCTCATTAATCATCCATCCAACGCCATTAGATCTATCATAAAAGTGCGTCGTTAAAACCAATTAAAAAAAAAACGCCCGCATTGGTTACAACATTCTTAGGTAGAACTGCAAAATGCTTATTAAAAGTGCTCCTTGCTTATATTTTAACACTTTATATAATCTTTTATATTTTATATATTTGAAAAAGAATCTTAAACGAATGTTCAAACGAATGGATTTCCCAACACTGTATTTGATATGAACCCACGCGTGTATTGGCCACAGTGCTGGCACCCTGACCTCGACACACACTGTTCGACCTTGTGACGTAGCCTCTTGCTGTGAGCAGTTATCTTCTGTCACTAACCTCTGACGTCCGGGAGTCTCGAACGCCCAACTCACACCTCTTTTTTATACGATGGTTCCCAAGTTTATTTGCGAACTTTAATTCAACCATACTAAAAACATTAGTGATTCTGAGTCTCTTGAGAATTTCTCATTTTGTGAAATGATTATTTATACTTTTTTACAATACGATTTCAAAATGGTTTCAGCTTCAAAATGTTTTGATATCACAATTTGAATTAGCATTGCTGGAAAGGTATATATATATGAATAATATTACATCTCTACGCTACCTGTTGAATATTATCTATTCATTTTTTCATTAATTTTTTTTGGGGAAAACAATATTAGAATTACCAATGAAAGCTCGAAATTGATTTCCCCCCCAAAATTGTTCATAAATGCTGTACAATTCATAATAGTGTCATATTTCATACACTCGCGAGTATTTTCTTGATAACTTGGAACCGATATGATTTTTGCACGAGCTATAATTACCAATAATAAATAATCAGGTTGTTGTACATTGGTCGATAAGCGATCAATGACTTCAGTTCATATTGAATGGCACTTCCTACTAGATTAGTGACCTTGATTTGTGCGTAACATACGGGCCAGTCAAAAGGTCAACCAGTATCAATTAAAAATCATTATAAAAACCCATACACAAATTCCTAAAAAAATTGAACTTTAATCGACTGATTATTTTTTGTAGGTTGAAAGAAAACGCAATAATTTTATGTCAATACGAATAAGTATTGTTTGAAAGATAATTGAATAATTAAATTGGTTAAGCATGGTAGGTAGAAAATATATTCTATATACACTTTTATATAGATTCAAAAAATTGTAATACAAACTGAGTTACACAACGAAAAACAAAAAGGAAATAATGATTAATTGGTTCTATATTTAGAGCTGTTAATCCGGTAGTACATAATATCCTCTTACCTATTAGAATTGTCTTGTATTTAATTGTCACTCGTGTGGTGGTATATGTGTTACTGGTGACCTGGTAGACCTGATAGAACTGTTGCTGTTATCCCGTTAACAAGTTGGTTTCCGTGACGCTATCTCGAATGCTGGATGTAAACTAACTCTTCCCACATCGCGGCCTTGCTTATATACCAAAGTGTCTGCCAACTTGAGAGTTTTGCTAGGTACTTATCAGTAGTATTTTTATGTGCCTCTCTTATCAGCAAGTCAGAGAAACACGCCTCCTATTACTCTAGATAGTTTTGACTATCACAAAAAGTATTCAATAACACAATTACTCATGGAACAATTACTATTTTTAATTAGACGAGCTTAAGCGAGGATTCGATTTGATATACTGAAAAAAATTGGTGTTCGTTTTTATGTTTTTTTTGTTTTCATGTTTTTTCGTCGGTTCTCCACAGGCAAACGGATACAGCTATCAACTTCAAACTTTTTTTCAATATGGTTCCTCATCTAACTTAGATCTGTATAGTTTTGTGGCATTACCGGGTGTATCTTTTACCGCACGACAGTATCTCGCACTTTGTCTTCTGAAATACGATGAATGTCCGTGAAGGTTGCACGTAACACCTCACGACGGCTACGTTTACCGAGTGCCAGGCTATTGCTGATTTTAAGACGTTTCTCATCAAAAGAAAATCTCTCGTGAATACATTATTATATTAACTTTCTCTCCTCTCTTCCATCTGTCATGACCTGACTTACCACAGCAGGCTTGTCTGGCCACTCGTCTAGGCGCTGCCAGACGAACTCGCTCAGGTTCATGTTGGGGACGTCGACGTCTTTGAAAGGTGACGTCACGACGTACGGCTCTGTCCTGTAGCGACGTCTAATATTCACGCTTACCAATGGCTGTAGCTTGAGACGTCGCAGAACTAACGATTGTATTACCGGCCGTACGAACATGGTGAACAAGTGGTTTTGGGATGAAATGTAATCTGCGAGTAATAAGGTGAATAAATAAAAATATTTGTAATATCTTTCGTATGTTCATTATTCATTCCGGGTTCATTATTCATTTATTAGTCAAGGTACAATAGTAACATGAGTATATCAAACAAGGATGATGATATGTTAATGAAGCAATTTTTGCTTAATTCACTAATTATCTGCAGTTGGTTTACAACCGGCTCTCTTCATTGTCAATTTTCACTCTCAAGTTTTACATCTCGTGTATTATTGTATGAGCGCAACTGAAATCGGTTTTTTGGGGTCCAACTATCGTGTTTGTTTGTTTAGAAAGCTTGGGAATTAAGCGTACAAAATATCTGGCCCGAATACAAAGTGTATGAACTATTGTGCATTTCATGAAAACGTATATAACATAATTGTCACATAGTTTGTATAGTAAAGTGAGAGAGTATATAAAATAATTAATTTCTCCTCTGTGCTCACTATACAGCCATCAATTTACCAACCACAATGAAAAATCAAATCAGCAGAACCAAACAGAGTTCAGCAGAAACTAGGTTAACTTGCTGATTGTACTGAGTGGTGTCGCTGATATAATACAACTGCCTTATATGCCAACTTATAGCCTCTGAGTGTCCAAAAGAAACATAAATCACTGAAGATAATGCATGCATTGACTGGTTATCGTTACAAGTTATTATTATTCACGGATAGCATGTTTGATATTATTTGTGTGATATAATACAGTCCCTGTTCACTCAGTTGATAGTGAGACGTTAAAAAACATTAATCAATCGGCTTATACCTTCAAACATGCTAGTATTTATTTATCAACGTGAAATATTGAGATTGAAATGTTTAGTTCGTTTTGTACATATTAGGTCTACTAGTATTACTGTGTTAGATTAATTATCTTGTCACATGCTGAGAGTTTCCAAAGAGGTTGTGATTTTCATATTAAAAAAAAAAACAGGTTGGAGATGCTACAAATGCTAGTGATAAAATTTTGACAATCAATGTAAAATGAATCCCAACCGTATACTCGGAATTGGGGTGTGCCAACAAAATGATTTTTGAAAATATTGAAAATTTGAAATTTTTTGAAATAAGTAGGGATAGGGTAGTTGCGTTATTTACAACACCTTCGTATTTGGTGTTCGTTTTTATGTTTTTTTTGTTTTCATGTTTTTTCGTCGGTTCTCCACAGGCAAACGGATACAGCTATCAACTTCAAACTTTTTTTCAATATGGTTCCTCATCTAACTTAGATCTGTATAGTTTTGTGGCATTACCGGGTGGTAACTATTATTTTTGTTAATTTTAGAAATTACAAAAATATCCATTACAATAACACTGCGGAAAAAAAGAAAATATTTTTATTTTCCAAAAAAATGATTTTTTGCGTGAAGTTGAATTACATTTTGATACACATTTCTGGAAATTCTCAACTTGATCGGGTCAACCATTTTCAAAAAAAACATAAAATGTGCTAAATCGGTACCACTCGAAGCAGTTTTTACCTATTTTTACCCATACTATTTCTATCCGCTCGTTGAACAACGCATATATGGCGTTTTCCTAGTTTTGAGTAACGTACAGTTCATTTGACGAGTCTTATATTTGCGCAATGTACCAATCTGGAGGATAAAACTCAACATTTTTATCGATCCTTTAAAAACAAACGACGAGTAATTAACACACTCATCAGATTGTGAAAAAAACGTACTTGATGTAAAAACCACATGCTTTACATGAGGAAATGAAAATAAAAATAGAGAGAGTAAACAAAAAAGAGGAATACATTATGCTAATTACGCTTGAAGAAGTATGGATAGCAACTGAATGTGTTTCATGGGAAAGGTGAATAAACTCACTGGATGGGGTGACGAATTTTTTTCATAATTCTTAACATTTACATTCACAATACAATATATGAGAACATAAAAACTAAAACAACATTATTTAGGAGGTATATACTTCCACCCCCATATTCCAAGTGTATTACCAAAAAGACGGGGCTAGGTCGAAGCATCACCAAAACGCTGTTGTTTCAGTTCATTTATATGTATACATTATATCGTATGTTCGCCAACTGTCATTGATCATGGTTAGCTACAAGACCCCACCAACAGATACATTTTTTGGGAGTAAGAATGAGTGGATAAAAGAATAATCATGTTTACAAAAACCCTTGCTTTCTACGGGCTTGAATTCACACATATCGAATGCGAATATTTCCAATTTTTATATTCCAATTCGATATTGAATCGTAGTCCCAGAATATGTAATCGAAGGAAAATATTGAACGGCAAACCTACTACATATTTATATATATTTGAGGTTGACTACGATATATTGGCGTCGGTGAATGATATATGAGATGATTTTATCAGGTGTTTTGGCATGTTGTGAAGGAGTCGGTCGTGGCCTGTTGTTGAGGAACCATGTTGAGGAGTATTGACCTGAACGACAGGGGAAGACCTCGAAAAAACCCCTGTAAGGATGTTCGACCATGGCGGGGATTGATCCCCGGTCACCTGAATGACGTTTCAGTGTGCTAGCCACTCGACCACTCGTCTTAGTGTTTATATATATATATATATATATATATATATATATATATATATACAATTATATATATGATAATAAGTCACTTTTCGGTGATTTGCCCTTCCTTGAAACAACTGGTGGCTCTAAAAAGAGCCTTGGGTTTCGACGTTTCGGCTGAAAACGTTCAGCCATCTTCAGGAGTCGTTGTGGTGTGGTGGCCGGCAATCGAGGGATATATATACATATATATATATATATATATATATATATATATATAACTTTTATATAATTTATATAACTTATAAATATATTCAAATACTCATAGGCACTTCAAATCAAGCTCATATGATTGATAAGAAATCACTGTTAATACCATTATTTGAAGTATGATTAATGCATTCTGCTTGAATTGTGCTGTGTAGGCCTATCAATTTGAATACAATAATTCATGAATCGCGAACTTAATATTCACACCAAATGTGACACATCGCAGTATTAATATTCAGTAACCTATTTCAGTTCGCGGATATCAAATACTGTCGAATACATATTCATCAGTGGGTCAGCCTATACAAATCTTTCAGAGTATTCAAAAACATTAAATATTATATTGAATAGAAATGAAATGTATTGCACAGCATTCCATTCAGCTATATATTTCGAGTTCTGCTTCTCGTACTTCATCTCGTAGCTCGAAGGCATACTTGTTGAATGGAGAAAAGTGTTTTCTTTACATTCATGCGAAGCTAGTTATATACTAGCTTCAGGACGATCTCGTATTCAATTATTTAGTGAAAATATCAGGGAGTTTTCACAGCCACGAATCTAATGCAGAGATGCAGATCTAATTAGCGGAGCTCTAGCGATGATTCAATTTGACATACTGAAAAAAATTTGTGTTCGTTTTTATTTTCTATTTATTTTTTATGTTTTTTTGTCGGTTCTCCACAGGTCAAACGGCTACAGCTATCAAATTCAAACTTTTTCTCAATATGGTTCCTCATCTAACTTAGATCTGTATAGTTTTGTAGCATTATTAGGTGGTAACTTTTTTTTTATAATTTTAGAAATTTCAAAAATACTCATTAGAATAGCACAGCGAAAAAAAAAGAATATATTTTTATTTTCCAATAAAAAAAAAAAAAAAAAATCGCGTGAGGTTGAATTACATTTTGATACACATTTCTGGGAATTTTCAGCTTGATCGGGTCAGCCATTCTGAAGAAAAAACATAAAATGTGCTAAATTGGTACCACTCAAAGCAGTTTTTACCCATTTTTACCCATACTATTACTATCCGCTCGTCTAACAACGCATATATGGCGTTTTCCTAGTGCTAGAAAAACGTTACTCAAAGTCTATATCGCTGTATTGTCGAGCTTGCAGCTAGATGGCACTGGTGTTATGGTACACCACATTATTATTGTTGTTACAATATAGGCCTATACACTAGTACCTAGTACAGTCTAACAACAATATAAAGACCACTAGTGTTGGTCTGGGGGCAAGGTTGACCTTATGATACAGATCGCTCGTTTACTTAAAATGCCGGTTTTAAAATACGTTCGACGATTTAGAGCTCATACACAATACACATTACAGTACAAGATATCTCGTATGAGGGAATTCATCGAGTTTTATCTCCTCAGTTGCATTTATATCAATTTTGGGTTTAACGACTCTCTGTACTGATAACCAAGATCTATTGACGTCGGTAAATGATGATTGAGATGATGGGATGATGAGATAAAATGTTATTTCATTAGGCGTTTATGGGTAGTGGAAAGAAGTTGGTCGTGGCCCGTTAAGGAAACGTCCCAGTGTAAACCTGAACATAATTTAAATAGCTAATTTATTTGAGCAGACATTGAGAGAAACGAACCGTGGTCTCCTGAATGACGGTTCAGTGTGCTAGCTATTTGACCACCGTCTCAGAATCTCCTCAAACAAAAATTAGCTATTGAAGTTATTTTAATGCATGTTTTTATGTAGTTTAATTATTAGAATTCAAAATGGTATCATTAATTTAGACAGTTGATTCCCACTATAATATTCAACGGGAGCACTTTGTAACTAAAAGTGTCCTGTTTTATTTTGATCTCCACTCGATTCAACTTGATATGACCCTCGGTGCAACTGCACCAAGTGCATATCATAGCATGTAATTTGACACGAACTCGACTGTGTGTACATTGGCAGTTTGAAACGTCAAATTACATAATTATGGGTACTGTAAATGCCTTGGGTGTTCGTATTTCATACGTAAGCCAAGCTGTTCTTCCGTTCAAGAAGTAAATATGACAATAATCAGCATCTTGAAGACACAACAATAGATAAGTAATTTAAGACTAGATTTCTCAACACTCCATTTATTACTGTATTTGTACTCATGCAAGGAGAAGGTCGTACACCAACATAGCAGATATAAATGATTATTATTTGTTTGAAGCGAGTGCCTGAGAGTGTTACCGAGATGATCGAAGAACTGGTTCAGGAATTAGGAGTCACTGGAGAGGAGGGAGAGGATGAGAATGATACATCACACCTAAGTCAATGAATAAATTACGTTTGAATGTTGTGATAATCGAATGAACAATGAAAAATGAAGATAATTGTAATTTTTGCATAATTCAAATAATTGACAAAATTTAAGGTCAAAATATGTGAAATCGATAAATTTAAATTCTTTACATTTCCAAAAAATATGGAGTATTGTTATCAACTTTGAAAATTGAAATGAGTTCTCGTTTATCAATTAAAAAAAAAAAATTGTTAAAATTCAAAATGTGACCTTTGACCTTGATTTTGACATAGAAAGCTACCTTCGCCATTGGTACATCATGACTTTTTGGAAAAGTCTCGTCGCAAGCTTTCATTTGATGTATATTAACCTTTGTCCCAATTCTGAAACTCAAAAAACGGTTATGCACGGTTATGACTACAGAACCTATATAGAGGAAATCATGCACGGAGGGAAATAAAGAATATCAACATGGAGGAAAATAGAGGAGAGGATGTTGAATCCAATTTGTAGAGGGAAAAGATGTATAAGAATATTTATTATTGTAATACGAGATAGGACGATTTGTAGTAGTAAACTATCAGATAAAATCCGCCAATATTCAAGAAAAATCAGGAGATTCGATTGTTGAATATAGTATAACTAGTTTTATAATCATCATAGTATCTATCACTAGGAAAACGCCATATGTGCGTTGTTAGACGAGCGGATAGTAATAGTATGGGTAAAAATGGGTAAAAACTGCTTCGAGTGGTACTAATTCAGCACATTTTATGTTTTTTCTTGAAAATGGCTCACCCGATCAAGCTGAAAATTTTCATAAATGTGTATCAAAATGTAATTCAACTTCACGCAAAATTTCATTGTTTTGGAAAATAAAAAAATATTTTCTTTTTTTTCCGCTATGTTATTCTAATGGGTATTTTTGAAATTTCTAAAATTCATAAAAAAAAAAGTTACCGCTCGATAATGCCACATAACTATTCAGATCTAAGTTAGATGAGGAACCATATTGAAAAAAACGTTTGATGTTGATAGCTGCAGCCGTTTGACCTGTGGAGAACCGACAAAAAATCATGAAAAAAAACAAAAAAAAAAACATAAAAACGAACACCAATTTTTTTCAGTATGTCAAATTGAATCCTCGCTAAAGCTCGTCTAATTATGTTTTGAGAATTGTTGCCACCTGCCTTTGTAACAAATTGTAACAAATAAAATTGAATGTACACATTAATGAACAACTATCACCCTCACATTTATAAGGCATAATTCATGTTAGGTATTCAGGTATAGAGGACAGGGTGTATATAGTGTAATCTTGAGGGTATTCTGATTTTCCAGGACGAGGTTAACGAAAAGAAACCCAACTGCATCTTTCCCAAACGTTGAAGCCTCAAAGCTGCACAGTGAGATTATAACAATAACTACTACCCAACCAAGTCAACCAATCCAGAAAACACTAATTGTTAAATACTGTTTCTTTTTGAAATTTTTCATTATCAAACAAAAGACATATGTTCACGTATTATAGACAAGCAAAGTCCAGAATTTTGACTTCTCAACGGGTCTCATTTCAATATTACTAATAATTATAGTAATAATTGGAAGTCATAACACATATACGTCAAGTATAAAAGCAGATCTGTGATCAGTATCAACGTGACAGTATACTTAAAAAAAGTTAAAGACGTGTAATTTACTATTGCTCAGACTTAAAATTTAATTTAATACTTTATGTCATAGTTGATTATATAAAACAATTCTTTACCGAATAAGAATTTATTTCAATAAAATTTTGCATGATAGTTGTATGTATTTCATAATACGACCATTCAATGAAAACAATCCTCAAAACATGCTACTAAATTTTCATATACGTTCAGTACATAGATTTTTTTATTTCACAAAAAAAGTTCATCGTGTACCAACATACCAAAGAAAACTATTGCCTTTGTGATAATGTTTTTGCTGTGGTATCTTGAGTGTCAATGTTTTTTAGAACGAGGTTTACTATTGATGATTTATTATTAATTTTAGAAAATTATATTTCAGAATATTAATTTATAATTAGTCAAGTTCTCACGATTATTTGGGGTAGATGAACTTCTTATTTCGTTGCTGAAAATATAGCTAATCATCACAATTACAAGAGAATAAATCGACAAGAAATATGGTGATTCAATGAGAAACAAAAATAATGATCTGAAAAAATCCATGGAAGTTTATTTCCAAGGCTTGTATACAAGTTGTATAATGATTGTGTAATGCTTTCCTCTATAAAACGGTCTATTTTATCATGCATTCAAGAAAATGTCGATAAGTGCACTTCTAGTTCCAAGGTAAACTCTCAATAAAACAAGACAATAACAAGAAACAAGACAATCATCAAAACTTTCAACACCATCTAGGAAATGGCGTTTTCATCCGGAATTTCAATAGTAACACAATAATTGCACAGGAATTACTGATAAATCAATTCGATCAAGTTGACTGCCTGGAAGATAATTGATCATAAATATCCAGCGTAATAGAATAAAATGATGATCCATTAGCCGAAAGTGATAATATGAGCATATGGTATAAAAATTATGAACTAAACTGATAGTTAATAATATGATGTACAAAATTTGAATATTTAAACTGCCAACTGCAACTAACTTGAACCTGCTTATATCT
Organism: Brachyptera putata; assembly: GCA_907164805.1. Taxonomy (NCBI): domain Eukaryota; kingdom Metazoa; phylum Arthropoda; class Insecta; order Plecoptera; family Taeniopterygidae; genus Brachyptera; species Brachyptera putata. Next base: position 8,956,699 of record OU015467.1, read on the forward strand.
GAATTTTTGTTTTTGTGGTTATCATCAGTCAATAGAACAACAAATAGTTTCAAAATATCACTTGTTCTCGGTTTAGGCTATACAGTGATCAGTGAACAACAATCAAATCGAGTTTTCTTTGTAAATAATGTTTCATTTAAAATATATAATCTTGTTTACGTGTAACTTCAAATGACGTGTGATAATATTATATATCATTCCGAGTAATGAATACTTTCAGTCTTGGATGAACTTGAAATAAGTGAGAAATCATTATCACTCAGTCATCATTTTGAGATTTTGAATTATTCTTGCCGTGAACAATCGACCGTCTCCCCTATCAATTATAACTAATAATCGGATGTGTCGATTCATCAACTTGACTGACGTCAAATAGAGCTAATCGTCACTTACAGTCGTTCACCTTATATAAGTAGATGATAGACTTACATAATGTAACTTTTTTTTTTGTAAGTACATTCAATTATTTCCGAGATGAATTTATAAAAATATACGGTACAATGTCCAACCTATAATTAACTAGTGTAGACGTATTGACAAAGTCCACGCAAAGGTAGGTAATAGTTCACATTTCTACTTTAGTTCAAATTCCATTTCTATTTCCAGCTTGATTAATAACAGTGTATTGCCAAACAATAGCTTGACTTGTTATCTTGAAGACTCAAGTAGGGCCGTTGTTTTCATTTCATGCACTGCACAGTGGTTTTTACCTGTTGCCTGCGCTTATCTTCAAGTAGGGCCTCAACACTATTAATAAATACTAGTTGCACTTAACACTATATTGATTAGATCGTATCAACACTTTGTTGTGCAACTATTATTCACGCAAATGCAATATTGATTTTTTTCATTGATATATATATATATATATATATATATATATATATATATATATATATATATATATATATATATGTATATATATATATATATATATATATATATATATATATATATATATATATATATATATATATATATATATACATATTTAAAATGATGAAAAATGAAGAAGTTTTTTTGTGTTCAGTGTTCCGTCATGCATGATGAGTAATTCAATAGAATTTATCCACTCATTAACAAATTGCATATCTCATAAAATTGGCAATATTCTTATAATACTCATTATACCCTGCTAATTACTGGGAGAACAAACAATATAAACTAGTATACTTACAACATATGTAAACATAGATCTATTAATATATATATATATATATATATATATATATATATATATATTTCTTTGATTTTACTTTTATCTAGATTCTTTTGAGGAGGGTTGTGAATGCGTTTAACAAGGTTACAAACTTAATTTCATTCTGTTACGGTCCTGTTCAAATGAAGATATATCCCATCACTTTCAACAATATGCGTGTATGCGTGGTGTTCTCTCCCTATGATGTTTTGGAGTTTTTAATGGTTGTTGGAGTTATTTCACATTGATTTCAGCACAAATGATGCAAACCTATTCATTATCAATTGTTTCAATATGAATACAATACGTATGTTTCAAAGATTACCTTGGAGTTATTCTAATTTTTCACAATGAATAGATAATTATGAACAATCACAATTAAAGAGATTTCCGAAATGTCAAAGGTGGATGTAGTATGGTATGCAAATATGTACAAAGCTATATAAACATGAGCACAATTGCACACATACGGTACTGGGAAAACGCCATATATGCGTTGTTAGACGAGCGAATAGTAATAGTATGGGTAAAAATGGGTAAAAACTGCTTCGAGTGGTACCAATTTAGCACATTTTATGTTTTTTCTTCAAAATGGTCGACCCGATCAAGCTGAAAATCTTTAGAAATGTGTATCAAAATGTAATTCAACTTCAAGCAAAATTTCATTTTTTGGAAAATAAAAATATTTTCTTTTTTTTCCGCCATGTTATACTAATGGGTATTTTTGAAATTTCTAAAATTCATAAAAAAAAGGGACCCCCAATAATGTCACAAAAGTATACAGATCTAAGTTAGATGAGGAACCATATTGAAAAAAAGTTTGAAGTTCATAGCTGTAGCCGTTTGACCTGTGGAGAACCGACAAAAAACATGAAAAAAAAAAAAAACTTGAAAACGAACACCAATTTTTTTCAGTATGTCAAATCGAATCCTCGCTAAAGCTCGTCAAAATAAAGTGGTCGATCAAGCCACATTGAAATGCACCCGGGAGAAAATTTACTGACATCATACACACTAAAACTAGCTGTCAATGTGCATATGTATTTCACCTACAGTATTTTGAAAGATCGAGGATCAAATTCACGTAGTTTAAATTTTATTTGAGTCTAAATTTCTATTTTAAGTAACTGGACGTGTAAATTGAGGTTTTACATGACGCTACTCATGTGATGATTCCAGTCCTTGACCCTGCCTCTCTCTATTTTATCCATGCCCCAATTCAATCTCTTCCCTATAGTCACGTACTCTTACAGAATTATAACGGAACTTGGTCAAATTCTACCGCCTCCATCATACATAAACTTATTGCACTATATATATATATATATATATATATATATATATATATATATATATATATATATATATATATATATATATATGTATATATATATATATATATATATATATATATATATATATATATATATATATATATATATATATATATATATATATATATATATATATATATAGATAAATATACATATTTCTTCAGCTATGCTCTGTCTTGCTCCGTCTTCGAATCGAATTGTTCAGGGATGAATTTCAGTAACCATTTTATACTTGTATCTACGAAGAAATAAGCTCTCAATAGATCGGCCCTTCCCACTCCACATCACTATAACGCACACGTATTTCACTCCTTTATCGTTAGTGTATGAAAGTCAATATATGTGTATAATTAGGTTTTACGACGCACACTAATCTATTGCAAGATCTATTGATTTCGGTGAATAATCAATAAGACGATGGGTTAATGACATGTTTTTATCAGACTGATTCGGACAATAGGAACGAAGTGGCTGTGGCCCGTTGCTAAGGAACCATCCCAGTATTTAGTTTAACGACAGAGGGAAACCACGATAAACCTCTGCCAGGTTGGTCACGATCATTGCGGAATCCGAACCTTGAATGCGAACCCGAACCTCCGAACTCCTGAATGATGACTCGAATTCAATTGCAATAATCACACATACAACTTACATAACTAATGCCAATATAATGCCTAATGCCACTATTCCTTGAATAGTTGGTCGACTCTCATAGTAGGCCTTTGAATGAAAAGTAGTAATTTAAAACACATATTCTGTTCAAATGTGATTATTCTCGATTGCCAATAATACGCGAATCCACCTGAATCGTATTAACTCCAGCCAATAATTGTGAGACGACGGAGCGAAGGCTCGATTTCCATTCAATATATCTGAGTATTAAACAAGCATGTGATGAAACAAAATAATATATATAGATAAGATTTTTGTGAGACTTTTTCCAAGACAGTCAGTCCGGTTCAGAAGGAAGAACAGATCAGAAAAAAGAGAACGACTTCTGAGACGGTTCTTTGTTCTTAACCACACTGAGTATCTTGAAAAAAGTCTCAATATGGAGGCCGAAATGTCGACGATTTCTTCTTCATCTCAAACTTCACTACAAAATCTCCAAACATAAAATATTTGATATACATGAGTGTTACGTGACTAGCTATTTTCTGTGGTGATGAAATCAAACTCATTGTTGTTTAGTTATGATCCTTATAATTATAATTATGATATGTGATAATGATTTACAGTTCTCTGCCGAATTTGTTTCTTTTCTCTCTCTCTCTCTTCTCTTTTCTCTCTGTTTCTTGAATATAATGGTTTGGTTATCAGTCGTCTGGAATTCACAGCCTAAAATTCATCACATTTCAACACGTTTATAATTTATTTATAGAAAATTACTGATTTGAAACAATGCAAACTCTTGATCCGGGCATTAACCGAAGGAAGTTTACATGTGAGAGATAGAGAGAGAGGGACTTAGTTACGTATATGTAGCTTATTTATGTCAGTTACTTGAAACTCAAATAAAGGAGAGTTATAATCGAGACTGAGAGATTTGGACATTTAATCACAGTTTGTCATAAGGTTTTAAAATAGCACTTTATCAGTGATTAAATGACTTTGATGAATATACAATATACAATGAACAGTCAATAAAAACATTTGACAATTGTCTTATTCTTCATTGATTATATTGAGTCCATCAGTCGGAATGTTTCTCAAAAATACAAACTACTCGACTCCGGATAGCCCATTTGCATGTACTGTTCACTCATACCGAAATTTCTTGAAATGCTTTAAAAAATTAATAGGTACTTGCAATATAAGTAATAAATTGATATGTTTCTCATACGATAAAATAACACACATCGAGATTTTAATATCGAAATATTGGTTGAACTGTATAGAAATTTAGACTTGAATCGACTTGAAACTTTTTTGTTTTTGGTGTTATAACTTGAGATTGTTTTCAAGCAAAATCGGTTCGACGGTTATTTCGGAAAAAAGTCGGAAACTTTGGAAAATCTTCGTGAGAATAGAACTAGATAGAATTTAATTTATTTTTTCAATTTTATATGTTAGGCATGATATAATCGCAGAATGTTGATATAGGCCTACCATTGGCGAACTCGATTTGAGATTGACGCACAACTAAAACTCGGGACTTGGAAAAAAAAATCTAACACAAATTCCTATTAAGTTCGAAGAAATTCATTTTTTTTATGTAAGTCTTTACGAATGAAACGTGAAGCATAAGTTAAATTCAACTTTCAAGAATATAGAACATGCTATATTTCCCTTCAAGACCTGAAGGAAACGAACCAATCAGAAGCTGATCATCAAGGTAGAGATTTTCGATGTCACCATTTTATCTCATTTCATAATTTTCATCTACGAATTTCCGTCGTTTGTATGGTTGATCTTGAGAGACAATGCATTCCATTCCATTAAAGAGAGAGAGAGAGAGAGAGAGAGAGAGAGAAATAACGACCTCTTTTTCAAATAATGCGAAAATAATTGATATATTCTCTGAAATAATCTATAATAACCCCCATTCCGCTTGGATTGAGATAAAATAGCGATTTTAACGTCATCTTCTACGTGACAGAATTGACGAGAGCGTTTAGCATCAGACCCATAATCCGTACGTATGAGAATCAAATCTTTTTGCAGCCAACATTTTTCAGTGGTATGTAATTGTATTTAATCAATGAATTATTCGAGTACTTTTCTATAACATATTATAAATCATAAGAAAGAATTTATAAATGAAGAATCAAGATTTTCTTCGAAAATTAATTAAAGTGTTTGAGAGTCATTACAGAATCAATTCTTGTTACCAGTGTCTGTTATGGAAGAAGAAGCATTGTTCAAAATCTATAGTGGAAGGTTTCAGTAGAGTATTTAGTGTCTGGTAGTATTTTTGAAACTTCCGTTAAATGAAGCTGAATTACCTAATATCATTTTCACCATACTTTCGTACCATTTAAATACAGTTCTATAAACATTTATGAATAATTATAAAAATAATAAAATGAACAAACAAAGGAACGAATTCCAAGAAAAGTCTGCTAGAGTCGATTATGTAGTAAGCGCTTAATCTATTCTCGTTCATGGTATGTGTTGATATTGATTGATCTACCTGATTGTTTCCTCGTAAGACTCGATAATATAATGACGCGCGAGATTAGAACAATTACAGGTAATTAAATCTCCTAATAGACAAATGAATCGATTATCTCAAGAATGTGTGTCATTTATTAATAGAAAAAAATCATAAATCAATCACAAAAATGGTCAAATAGATTTTCCTGAATTTTGTACAAATCTTAGTCAATAAACCGATTGTGTCAGATGTATAGAGAATAATTTTTGTTGCCATTTTATTACACAAGTTTTTTTGCACTTCAAACCTTGATAAAAAATATTTTTAATGTTGACCCACACCTGTGGCTCATTCAGCTAAGGCTGAAACTGTTGTTGAAACTGAAATCAATTCGGGCGTGAGTTTGAGTTTCACATAAGGCATGGATTTTTGTAACGTCATTCTTCTATCATTCGCACATTCGTAGCCCCGAAATGAAGTAAATTGGTTGGATCATCAAGCAGAAATAATTTTCATCAGAACTATTGAGCTATAAGTATCGACAGAATTGTAAAATCATTCTTGACACACAATTCAGATCCAAGTGGGAAGTGCGTAGGGAATTTATTCATGTTTATCAACTTCGTTCCCAATAATCCTGATAATTAGGGCATGAAAAAAAATGTTTCACTGAAAAACTTCACTGTTTTTCATCGAGAAGAGTTATACAGTGATAGCACAATAATGTACGTATATTGTATAACACTTATCACTAGAAATGAACAATATTCACAGGTGAAATATTGCTCGATGAAAAAAACTAATGTTAATCACAAAATAATCCAGTCGTGGAATAATGATATGACATTATTCAATGTTTTGTTTTTATTGAATAGGTCTACCCCGATTATATTTTGGAAGAACGAGATGAATGGAAAGGGCTCGCTTAGTCGAAATTGACAACCTTTGGAGAATCACGATTTAAATTTCGGCGTGGATAAAAATCTTCGAGTTTGAAGTAGTGGAGCAACGAGAAATTATTCTCAATGCAGTTAACAAGGAACAACATTTCAGATAAGAAACCAATTAATGATATTTTATTGAAAAATTTCAACAAAAATAACTATTTCAACTAAGGTCAGTTTTTGACTAGTGTTCGATTGCTTTTTTGTTGACTCCCCCCCCCCCACCACCCCACCCTCCACCAATACCATCTAATGAATTGTGGTGAGCATGTGTATCCTTCTGCTATTTTTATGAATTCTTCAGGGGTTTTAGGAAATGCATGTATATTTATAAAGTGATTAAACCTGCTTGAATGATTCAAATTTCAGTACATTAGATAAATGCGTGATCATTTCTAAAATGTGGTTCAACCATTTAAGTCGTTGGTTATGAAAATATAGAAATATTCGAATTGATCGAGATATACATAAGAATGGGATGGGAGCCACTTTAGCGAAAAGATAGTTTTTTGGTTACATTTTCTGAATGGTACAAATGATCAAAATTGTAATTAGGAGGAAATATATATGTTGTTGATACCTTCAAGAGGGTATGAGTAAAACCTATTCAACTTATATCGCATTCTGAAGCGTATACAGCTTTGAAAAATTCGTTCAGCTGCGTTGATAGTGTTATACGTATACGTTTGACAATTGCTATACGAGCTGAATAGTTATAATTCATACCATCTTGAGGGTATAGAGAATGTATTTGTTTCCATTATTGGAAAATTGATATCTCTCACCGTTTGAAAGTTATTAGCATGACATCTCAGTAAATTGACATCATGAATTCTTAAAGTTGAATAAAACGTAGCAGTGACAAGATAGGCTATGGAGTAACAAATGAATTTACGATTAGAACTATGTGACATTCAAACACAGTTGTTTATACAGAAAATAATGACAGTTAATAAACATTGCGACGCTCATTTTCTGTCATTTGAGTTATTTTAATAACAAATAACAATGCCTTGTAAAATATCGAGGATTACTGTGATGATATCTCGGTCATAAAATATATAGAAGGATATTGTTTTTATCAACGCTGTTCATATAGTTGGCCGATGTTCTAGTAAATGCTTGGTCATTCCTATTTGTAGAGCGATCAATCGTTGGTATCTTAGGTGTAAATCAGATTTACAATAATAGTAAACAAATACTGCAATTATTAATGCGTCTAGTTCTACTCAAGATCAAGGATAGCGAACCCACCTTCGATTGCATGTATGTATATATATATACATATACATATACATATATATACATACAGTGTAAACAAACCTTAGATTAATTGTGTGCTTCAATTGACAGAAAAGGTGGAAAAATTACATCTAGTTCTATAACCAGAAAAGCTTACGCCTCGCTTACAGTGATTGCTTTTTGGATAGAGAACATTAATAACATATCTTCAATCGAACTAATTTCAGACATAACTTGCTGGAGAAGCACTCTCATCAATGAGTTGCGTGGGGTATAGTAGTTGGATGAGCGTCACAAGAGAAACTCCCTACACTTTCTGCAAATGTCTAGCAGTTTGACTGAAACATGAAACTGTTTGCTGGACATTTAAAACATTTAAACTTTGAACAGCTTGATCATGTAACGCGCAAATATGTGTAGTGTTTACTGCATGCTTTCCTAACGTGATTAACAAATCAGATATAATTATATAATTTGACGTCAATTGATTGACATTGACATTTTTGACAATATTTAAATGATAAGGCTTGACAATATTCAATGATACTTCTGATGCAAATATCTTCATGATGGTAATAATATTTTTTCGAATATTTTGATTTTCTCGAAATTGGAGTTGGACGAAGTGGAAGAAGTCGATGTGCTTGAGAAGTGTTAGAAGCAGGGAGAGAAATTAAGAATGGAAGTTTTGTTGATAGTATAAATAACTATCACAATTTCCTCATGAGCGAACTAAAATACGTTTTCGTACAAAACGAATTATTTTTGCCGTTGTCTTACACCGTCTCATTCCGCACTAATCCTATAACAGATGAACCATTGAGACTGCGTTTTACGAAAAATTAAAATTCAATAATTAAGCTGATTATCAATTAAGGTAGAGATTGGTAATCAAGCTAATAACAAGTTTACCCTCTAATTATCCCTATATCAACAAAGTGACCATCAGTGAAACCGAACCTACTTAATAACAAATTATTTTCACGGAATATTTTCCTGACGATTAAACAAGATTATTGTGAACGATAAGAAATTCAGGATCATTCTTATACCACTGGGTAAAATAACTATACACCCAAAGTTCATAGTATTTAAAAATGAGGTCTAATCATTATAAAAATGAGTAATTACTGATTGTGTATAGATCTGCTGCTCCATTTCTATTCACCTTTCCAATGTTATGATCTCATTTTATTCGTTATCTTAATTTTGTCGTATTTAGTCATTCATCAGCTTTTTAGTCCAAAACTCTATAATTGATTATTATACCAGGTTTGATTTCGATCAGCCATCATGACTTATAATACATGTACTAATTCTTCTCGTGCTCCTTTTATCTAGCTCAATTATGAAATCCACAGGTGTAAGTTACTTGAAAACTATTAAAACAGGGACAAAATACTCACGCTCCCGCCAAGATTTGATTTAAGAAACCAAATTCCATACGATAGCTCCAATAGTCCGGTTAAAACTATACTGTGAATTATGCAAAATTATCTGCTCTAGTGTTTTTCTATCATAAATTGACCAAGAGCGATGATATTTTGCATAAAAGTCATTTCAAAATCTATATTATTAGTGTTATAGTGTTGGCATTACCAACATCATCATCATGATTAATCGAGTTTTTCAGTCTGGCATTAACGTCTTGTCTGGCCTTATGAGTGGTATTGCTAATTATCAGCATGTACATTTTAGCATAGACGCTGTGAGTTTATAAAAATGTCGCAATATGCACGCACACATGCGAGACCTTTACGCGATGCGCCCCTGAAATGTCAGCCGTACGCTATGCAGTGTTGTGAGGGCAAGGGGGGGAGGGAAGGGTCATGTCACGTGGTCATGGGTGCATTAGTTACAGAGATGCGAACAGAAGACTTATTAGAGTTGAGGAAAATTCATCCACAGAAATGTATCAAACTTTCTGTTATTTAGTGATGTATCAAAGTTGAAATGGTATATTAAAAATTTGAAAAGGAAAAAAAGTAGAATATTCCGAGGAAATTTTGGAGAAACTAGTTGAAAAATACAACAAACTACATACAACAATTCTAGTAGAGAGTTGGCAGGCATGGAGATGGCAATTAATACTTCAGTGGATTGAACCTTCTCTATCAGATAAACTAGATTTCATCAGTACACCTAGAACCGTTTTTATACAAATGATTAGTTTCTGTCACCTTGATTTACAAGCCCCGAACTGCATAATATACAATGGATTGATTTTTCTACCCTTGATCAATTGACATATCGAATACTAAATATATTTTGCCTGTGAACTAGAATGAAAGGTGAGTAAGGTAGGTAGAATGAAAGGTGACAATTCCGACCTTCGACCTTTACACAGACTGTGAAGTCTGGACGTTAACTGAAATTACAATAATATTGAAGATAATCACATTACATTGATCAAAGAATCAAACAACTCCACTACGTTTTATTTGGATTTAATTGAGTTTGTTTCAAGACAACTTTTAGTTCTTTTCGAGTCCCCTTCAAGCTTGCCTCTTTAAGTACATATATCTTGTTTGTATATGTTACCAAGTTGTGTATTAGGATAGGAGGTGTGAATGGTGAATGTGATTGGTTGGGTCGATGGTAGTGTCCAGCACGCGTGCGCGTAATAGGGTGGTAGATACACCCCTAGACAAGACAAGAGCTGTGTAATAGGAATAACGTGAATTTTTCTATGACATGGCGACTTTCCATTGAATCGTAAGTTCATTAAAAAATATTCGAAAACATATAAAAGAAAATCTTTAGAATAATTTCATTATTTATCACTATATAACATCAATTTACATCCATGCGAATATAACACACACACACACCCACATACACTAGTATACATTGTATTAAACATCATAATTGAACAATACAAGTGTTTGATCTTCGAAGTCAATTCCTTCAAAGCATAATTTTATAAGTACCGTACATTCCATCATCTTACATGTAGCATCCATCTTTTTCAATTATCACTTTCTGTTTACTTATTTTCATTTCTAGTTTTAAGCTTTGATATTTTCTATATTTGTATCATGTACAAATCTTTGAGAAAAAATAAACTTAACATAAACACGTTTGGAACCCAGCTAGAAGAATCAATCAGTTGACATAGATTAATAAATGGTGTGAGTTAGTGTGATAAAATGTGTTGGCCTCTACCACAGTCGTTAATAAGTGTTCATCACACTAATTATTTTTCTTAATTTGTTGACCCCAAATTTCAGTTATCATTTCTTCAAGTTAATTTATACAGATATCAAACTAAAAAAACTTTTTCTTGAATGCTTATCGGTTTTGAACTATAATAACAGACGGACAAAATAATCACATTTCACCGTATGAAATTATTATCAAAGTTCTCACTTCTAGCAAGTCGAAACTCCCAACCGTTTACAATAATGGATAGGAACGTCCAACATTGACAATACAAAAGAAACTCTAAATTAAATGAATCGGTTGATATCCAACACTGTTTTTTTTCATTTTTGTTTGATCCTATAGAGAAGGTAAATTGAAATGTATATTTCTTAAGGATTGATCAAACGAGATATTGTTAAAATCAACAGTGACTTTAAGTGACTTTATGACGTCACTGGGAAGTCATTTCAATGACGGTTTCTATGGTTTCTTCAGGTGAGTAAAACTGTCTATCAGGTTTATTGAAAGCCGTCAAATAAACATACTATATTCATCAAACATGCGATACTTTTATAATAACGTAGAACTACATCATGATAACATCAGAAACTTTTAATGGCTTCTGTAAAGTGACGTCACTCATTGTTAATAAAGATGGACAACAATGTCCACCCATAATAATAATATCAAACATAAATTAATGTTCATAATAAATCATAATAATAATAATATTATTGTTTCTCAGTTCGCTACATTTTGATATGGTGACGATTGTTGACGACTGTTGATAATTTGTTGTTTGACAGAAGCCTATGTACAGCTTGAAGCAAAAGTAAAAGTCTCTTTTTTTCTGAGGTCTGGGGGGTAGGCAACTTGTCAGACACGCTAGAAACCGGTGAGGGCCAGGGTGCAAAGTCTCATCACAGGTATACTGACTGATTTGAACGATTCTGTTTGAAGCTAACATGTAGTTTGATCTGCGTACTTGTAAATCATCGTATTATCAAGCAACGTTGCCATTTAACTAGTTTGACAGGTTTTAAGGGTTGTTGCCATTGTTGTCAATTCATAATGTGAGTTGAAATTATTTCATTACGAAGTAGAAGAAAAGAACATTTTGCTCTCAAATGGTCAGAAACGTGAATTCTCAAATTCTCATATGACTATTTTTTTTTGTTTGAGGCGAAATTGTTTATGAAAAACTCTGAACAAATGATCGAATTGAGGTTTTATGAGTGCATAGTTTCTGACAACTTTATTCACGATTCGATTCAACTGTTTTTAGTTGATTTTGAGAATCTCACCTTAAATAGTAGATTGTTTTCGAAAATAAATGTAGTATGGAATGAAATACAATATAGTTATATTTTCATCACATGGCATTTGAATGAATATTTTTTCATTCCTTTATTTAAGCCCAATTTTGTATGGAATGCTACATCTTTCATAACTTAGTGGGAAAAGAACAATATGATTATGAACGTGAAACTAGTTTGATATATGAAGAAAAATACAAAAAAAATATAATATTCAAAGGAATGTAGGGAATATTTTCATAGTTGGACTCTATGATTTGTATTCATTAATCATAATATTTAAAAAAGCATGGACAGAATTATTGTGTAATTTGATCTGTAAAATTTCCAATAATTGGATGAGCGATACCGAAGACCAGTCAAGGTGTGTAGAGTTTTCGACTATATTCAATATAAATATCTCGCTCAACCTACCACGCAAATGCTGCGTTTGCCTAGTTTTTCAGAATACAATAGTTGGATGAGCGATTTCAAAGCTATCATTCATCAGTCCAAATCGAGTCGAAAGAAAACATGATATTTTTCTAGGTATTATTCACCTTCTGACTTTTTTCAAACATCGAAACTGTATACACACATCGTTTCCCAACTGAGACTAAGGATACACGGTAGGATCGTTCGTATAGTTATAGTTTCGTTCGATCGTTCTTACCACCCCAAAACAATCATTTGTCATCATGTAACTCATGAACAATACATCTTAATAATTTAAGGGATAGTAAACAATTACAACGTTTGCATTGGCCAAACTCATCAAATTGGCCAAAGTGAGAAAAAACTTATTTGACCCACACATTCTTGAAATTGATTGTCATAATCATATTTCTTATTGTTAGTTATTTATCAAGGATTTTAAATATTGTCGTCTTCCATGACTTATAATCCTGAATCATCTTTATACTCCACATGATTTGTCACTCATTTATATTGATTTTCTATTCCGTGTCCGCGATGTAGCTGTATTGAAACCATAATTTCTATTTTTCATGAATAAAAAGTCCTCTCTAAACTAGTTTTCTCTCGTCAATTCTTCTTTTTAATTTTTTTTATATCTTCTTTTCTCTTCTATTCACCATAAAACTGGACATTGTTGTTTCCATTTAATTTTAGATAAATTGAACAATTAATTAATTGATTGATTTTTCATTTATTGATAATTATATTTCAAGAGTTCTCAGAATTGTCAAGTTTTGGTAACAAGTGGTTAAGTGGATATGGAGAAACTACCGTTTCGAAATTCAGAAATTACAATGTGAATAACATCACGGAAAAAAATTGAAACATATTTTTAGATGAGCGTTAGCGAAGATTTCCACTCAAGTCTCACGGAGCTTTGTCTGTCCGTTTTTTTTATTTGTTTGTTTGTTTGTGGGCACTGGACCGGTTTGCAGGGTTTGACCGATCGACATGAAACTTTTTTTTATACGCAAACTTATCTAACTAAGAACGCTATAGTTTTTGGGTCCAATCAGTTGGACCATTTTCTAGAAACATTATCTCAAAGTTTCTAAAAACCCCATTAGATTAGGCTGGGCAGAAAAAAGTGAAAAATAAAATCTCTCCATTAAAATTCAAATTTTCCTCAAATGTGAACACAGAAATCATACAAATAATTGAAAATTTGTATGCAATTCGGACCGGCCGTTTCGAAGGAAAGAATGTAATACATGTTTTTCATTCATTGCATATAGATAATAATAATAGCACGGAAATGTTGCATTGTTAATTCACGGCTCTCTAGATTCGCTGGTATCGAATGAAGTACATTTTATATGACCAAGGTATGTAGAGTTTTAGATTTTACTTTCTAGACATCTCGCTCATCACACAACGCATATTCTGCGTTTGCCTAGTTCATTGAAAGAAGTGAAATTTGGGTCGTTGAAGGACGATAAGAAATGTTCATTGAAGATCTGACGTAAGTGTGTGTAGATTCCCATTCAATTTCGAAAGTGATGACTTCAAATTTGAAACAGTAGGCCTATATGCATATTAAGATCGAGCTATTACCTATATATAGTGAGTTTTCTACTTTTTTGATTACCATTTTTTGTAATAGATTCAATACATAATCAGAGCCAAGTATTTGGTACTAAAATTCTTACAGGTTGGGAGATGATTTTCATACTTGCACAGATAATGTATATTTCAGCCTGTCAATCAGGCTACAAAGGACCCGAAACAATTCAAAAACCGAATGCACAATTAACAAATATCATAAAAACATACTTGCAAAATTCAACAAAAATTCCTGGTACAAATTATTCGTTAAAATAGAACTTATGATATGCCTATCAGATGTTCCGCTAAATTGTGAAAAAAATGATGGAGGAGGAATAGCGTGTTTGTGTGTGGGTGAGTATCATGCATTTTACTCTGATGAAAAGACACAGTCGTTGCTCTTGACTAACGAAAAAAGCCTTAAATGAATTATCCAATTGGGTGATATATTTAACAAATTACGGAAAATCGGATCGGAATTTCATATTTTTGAGATAAGATAGATAATAATCGATTTAAAAGTGCGAAAGAAATCCATATTGTCATGTTCCTAAAATGGCACGCTTGATGGATTGAGTTTGAATTTTGAAAAATTGTTTGTCATTGACTTTGTATATATAAAAAATGTATACACATATATATATATATATATATATATATATATATATATATATATATATATATATATATATATATATATATATATGTATGTATATACTATTTCTAATCAATCATCAGATTGCCTATTCCAGATGTAACAACGTAACTACAAGTTTTTGTACAGAATAAAGTTATTCGAAATTGTAATTGGATTTGCTGTTGCGTCTTGTCCAATGTTCTGCAAGTATTGCATTATCTCAGTAGCAGAAACTATACTAAATACATTCAATCAATGCTATCCCTATTTCATCAGTATACCTGCATATGATATGGACTTTGGATCCTGGTCTGACCCCCCACACCGGTTTCTAGCGTTTGGCCGGTTTGGCTGACAAGTTGCCTACCCACCAGTCGTCAAAAAAAGAGACTTTTACTTTTGCTTCAAGCTGTACAGTCGAACATACAATAATTACAAAGATTTGTTTTGTGTTCACCACTTGCGAACTCGATAAAAAGGAAGGTTACGAGAACATATTATCAGACTTGGAATTTCCAAAATTCTACACATGTTCAATAAAATGTAGTATTTTACTTACTTTCTGTTGATGAAATAAATTGATTTCACTTTCCAAATAGGCCTATTGGATTTCAATTTTCAAAGAGACGATTTAATTTCTAAAATATTCGATTTTTGACAAATTGATTCGATTGGAGCATACAGCTGATGAAACTGGATTGATGAAAACAAATACACACATTATGTCATCGTGGAAAATACTTCAACTCTGAATTTCATATACAAAATAAAAACATGGTAAATTAAGTCAATTTACATACATATACACATACGCGATTTCGAAGAATTGAAGAATCCCATATTCCCGTAGTACTGAGTAACTTAAATAGTGTATATTTGTGGTGTTTTTTCTCATCTTTGAAACACCGTACTCAAAATGACGTGATTCATTAATTTCGAACAATTACGTACTGTACATCATATATATCAGTGTTCATTATTATTCAATAAAACTGGATTTTGATATTAAACTCAGAAAATCACGATGATATACAGAATACAATATGCCAAAAAATATATAAATTGCGTCTGAACAATAATTCCGGCAAATATTAGAATAATGTTGAAATTGCTAACTTGTATAAAGTGAACACTTGAATAAATTACACCGGTGGGCGTGGGTTCGAGTCCCGCATAAGGCATGGGTTTTTGTAAAACATCCTTTCACCTATCATCACTCCATCGTTTCATTATCATCTGCTCATTCGTACCCCCGTATAAGCTAGCTGTTGGTGGAGTCGTTAAGCAACATGAAAAAAAAACGAATAAATTAATGAATAAACCTGGCACTTCCACCAGTACATCAGTCACATGTTACCCAAACAATTGTAAGATTGCATATAAACCCGGTGCCTCCACCAGTTTTGTTACAATGAGAAGAGGGGAACAATATTTGACTTCATATTGAACCATCATTATACCGAAATCATTTTACCCGGATCATGGAACGATGAAAAAGTTAATTTCATTCAAAGTTCAATCTCGGTTTGGATTGTAGTAAAAATGTCTTGTTTACTATAAATAAAGTGAGAAATGTTCGTGTAGCCAACATTGACAATACAATAACTCTCAAAAAAAGTAATTCTCAACAATAATGTTGAATTAATATCAATTTCCTGTGAATGGAAACGGTTTCATAATAGCAGTATTCGTGTTCGAGAACATTGTTGAATTTTATGCCATGTTTATTTTTTGACAAGTTTGTTAAAAAGTCTTCATATAATCCAGGCCCAAGAACGGAATGAATCACGACAGATAACAACTACAATATCCACATTAATTAAACTAAAAAAACTCGACCCATATTTCAATATCATTCTTGGCATTCGTTTTGTTAAGTTATTTAAAAAAAAACATGCTTCATACATTTTCTATGATGTTTCTTAACTTGAGCGTGAATATACATCAACCCCATTGCGCGCCTGCGCCTCTGTGCTCATATCTACACTCAAACCCTCAACAAGCACCGTACACACCACCTCTCGGTAGCATACATCATCTCTTACCCTGTCCACCCCTAAACACGTAGGGGTTGTTCAACGGCGCATCACTCAGTCGCCAAGCAGCTCTAGTAGAGGGTAGACGTGTAAAACGACATCCCATCTGTTTGATGACGTCATAGTGTCGTGTGTGTGTGCGTGTGTGTGCGTGACATCGTGCGTGAGAGTGCGTGAGTGTGTGTGTGTGAGAGAGAGCGAGATATGCTACGAGTGGAGCTTATTGGAGGTGAGTGAGTTAAATGCCAGTTTAAATGTCAGAAGGCTGGCATCATGAGCTGTAAAATGTTCATTCAAGTTTGGCACAGAACGTCTGAAAGCAAATGTTCTCTTGTCTCTAGAGTCATGTATTTGTGGTTATTATTTAGAATTATTTAATTTTTTGAAAACATGAAATAAGTACTCTAACATTTTGATAATTATTTTGAAACTTGAAAATGTAATAATTTTTTCCATTATTCATTCTTTCAAATGGATAGAAATATAAGAATAAATTCCTCTATCAGCTAGTCTTCTGGGAGATGATTGACCCTTGACTGTAAAGCTCCAGCTTACCTAGATTACATTTGAATATATAATCAATAGTAGAATCAAGTAATAATTGCGATTGAATTGACAACTCCATAAAAAGTAATAAAAAGTGTAAATATGAATCTACTAGATTGTCGTTTTTTGACACACTTACAAAAACTGTTGAGGAATCACAATTTCGTTCTATTTGTGACTCATCCAGATTGATAGGACTATGGGTGGATATTTTCAGTCATGAGTCAGTATTTTCAATAAGTGAAGAAATACTCCATTTCGAAGCATAATTCGCACAGATTATCCTAGTATTTGTAAATTTTCCTTCCTAGAAACGTTTATTTACTCCGAAGTTATATCATTCTAGATGCTTTTACATTTGATTTTGCTTTTTAAAACACTCAATTTAATAAATGTATTCAAAATTCGAATCCATGTTATCAAACATATATAATATGTCAGTGAATTTACATTATGTGTAAAAGAACATTAATAATTAATAACTTTCAAAATAGAAATGTAGAATATGTAACCACTTTCTTGAATATAATATCTATACACAGCAGTATTTCAACGATACAAGTTATATTTTCCAACTATATGATAGTGAAACCTATATTAATAATTTATACCATTAGACAGGAAGACAATTCCATGAGCACGAACATCCAAGAAAAGAAACAAATGTGGCATTTGATATAAGCTCGCTGGAATATTTTATAGTAGAAAGTTGAATTCAAGTCAAATGGAAAATGTTCAGTAATACTAAAATAAAGTCTTATTCCACCCGTACTGTGCGATCTGATGTGATGTATGAGATATTAGGTATATTGACCGATAGATGAGTACGATTTTAATCGACCAACTCAACCAACTTGCGAAGTTTATTTAATGACAATACTTCCCTTGTCTGAAAGTTTACATCCTGTATATGTATATTCGTGAGTACCTCTCCTGATTAGTCTATCGTACCGGTATGTAACATTGTTCGTTGCACAAGAAATGGATTTCAGTCATTTTTCATGAAACACGAAATAACTCAGTTACCCTATACATATTGTGATACAATTTAACAAAGCAGTTTATATCAATTAAACTTTACCGTATCGACTCCACACATATAGACCCTATTCCTTATTCCAATTATTGTAAAACAGGCATTAGAACGCAGTAGGCCTACATTTCTTCCACGAAGAAATGTTCTTGTCATTTCATACTTATGTGATGCTCCATGGAAATACTTTTTGAGCATCAAAATATTTAGATGATACGATTATGACAAATAAAAGCGTTCTTGTTTATGAGGGATATATTTTTGATATCTGTGTTCATTATTTAGTTCGAGTTGATTTTGCGTTGAGATATTTTTAAGTGGTCATCTACAATCATATTGCTGAATCATTAATCATCCAGATGTATATTCAAAGAAGTAATGTAAATACTAAACTGGTAAATATAAGAGTGATGGTGTGATTATTATAAAAGTTCATAATGCAACTTCTTCATTATCACCAATAATTTTGGAGAGTATATTAAAATCACAAACATGGTCACAACCTAACGATCGAATCAAACTAATAGTAAATCTTCTATGAAAATGAATCTTTTATGAATCTTTCTATGAAATATATTCCAACATTATTGGTTTCTCGACTAGTCAAGAAAATGAATTAATCAATTCTTGTACAAAGAATAATGGCAGTAGTGAGCGAATCCATTTTTCAAAAAAGGTAACAAATGAACCGTTGAAATTTACGGACCTGTTGCACTGTTCTCAGAGATATATTTGGGAAGGTTTTTAGCAAAAGATTTAGTAATTTTCCAGTGAACAACTCATTTTGATCGAATGTTAACATGGTTTTCAACCTAACTGTTATAGCTATATCTGGTTTTGTCGTTTCATTGGTCATAGTTTTCCACTATTTTTTGTCGTTTATAGTTCAGCCTTAAACGGAAAAGGATAAATGTGATTCAAGATTTCGATGTTGATGAAAGAACTACAGTACTTGTTTTCAACACTCGAAGATGAGAAACAGATTTTCCTTCGTAGTTTTGAGGAAGACTTCAATAATGCTTCACCATGATCCACTAAAAAAAATGTAAACATTTTCGAATTCTAGTAATTTCTCTCCTCAGAAAAGCGTCGTAATCATAGAGAAAAAGTTGTGAAATTACGAGATGATGATTGAATTCAATTCCTGATGTTTTGAATTATCAATGTAGAAGTTCCTCAAGGTTACAATAGAATAAATTTGTTTATATAATACATTGATAATTCATCGTTCTCAATCTGGTACATATGAACGACACATTACAATTTGTGAGTAAACACTATTACGATTGCCCAGATATGTGTTACTCTACAGAAAAACTACTCCTTGACTTGGTTCACACTAACAAATTAGTCTCAATAATAAAAACAAAAAAACAAATATGAATGTAAGGGATAAAAAATGTATGAATAAAAATGTAGGTTGCCTCAGGTTGCCATCAAATAGAAGTATGGTTATGAAGCATGTTTAATGGATAATAGTATGATTACTATTTCGAAATTACATACTAAAAATCTGTTTATTATTAACTGTTTTCAGTCACGCATGCAGTAATTTTACATCGAATAATGTAGTGAGGCCAAATGTCTTACATCAAGCGAATTACTAATTACTCTCCATAAGTGAGTAATTCCGTACATTTATTCTTGTAGACCTCGTTTCAAAAGTTCAAAATTAAAATTCTGCCATCAAATTATACAACATTATTATCAATTACATTTTTTCGAGCGTGGTACAGTGAAGTGTAATGATTTAGCTGTATGCGGCTGACATGCGCTTTGGATGAAACAGTCTCACACGAAATAGCAATAATGTGCATTATCACGTGACCGGATAGATAGGTAAAATACGTATTTTCTAATTATTGTGACCTGGAATTCAGCCCCTGATATTATAAAATACTGCAAATTGAATATTGAATATTTTAAATACTGGTATCAGATATCAGATGAAAATATCGTAATATATAGGCTTATTAAATTTGAATGTACATATATTTATATAACTATACTATATAACTATATATAACTATACGAAAATGTAATAATTTGAATTTAAATTCGTAGATTCCTCACGGTATATTGGTTTTACTCTGTTGTGGAATTCATGAAATTCTAAATTTATATATTATATGACAATATGTGAATAAGTATGTTTTCGTTATGAAGCTTCATTTATTCGGGTTCCCTATCAATCTAGCTCATCTGAGTATTCTAATTATCATGAAATTTAGCCTGACATATATTTGATGAAACATGGCGTAAAACATTTTTTTTATTCCCTTGTATGAAGAAAACCAGAGCAAACCTCAGTGTGTCTATTATCCCCGCCTAACGGGAGATAAAGCAACTAATCTCGTAACTAAATAAATAATTCAATAGATTGAAGTAAGACTACAGAATCAAGGAGTTAGTCGAACAAACTTCATTGTACCGAAAACTTTTATCGATGTGAGATAAATGTCTTGATTTGCACAGAGAGAGAGAAAGATAGAGCGGCTTTATATATAAAGTTTTATTACACAAAACTTATTGGCCAAGTTCTTTCTTTGTCCTGGGATAGAATAAGAAATGTTTCTGTCTGAAATACATATTAGCCTACTTCCAGGAAATAATTGTTGTTCATCAAAACAGATCATTGGAAGTTTTAAATGAGTTAGTGTGTGATCACTTAGTGAAATAGCATTTTACAAAGTTGGTAAATTGGTGTGTAAGGAGATTGATCTAGTTTTTTCTTACGTTGGTGAAACTGATGTGAAAATATGTAACTTGGCACAAATATTCGTAGGATATAAAATACAATGATCTAACTCACTTTTTACAGTTTCTGTATGATTTTTCTTTCAGTAAACTTAGAAGCTATACAAAACGCTATAAATGTCGGGTTGATAGTTGAAGATTGTCAAAACATATTCCAATTCACAACCTCAGTACTGTTTGGTTAATTTAATTTGTTCAATCAATAAAAGCTGATGAATATAATGCTATATAACCTGATGAATCTTGATCATCTTCAAATTGATAAACTGTTCGAATTTTCTCCCAGAACCGAATTAATGACTTTTTGTGAATTCAATCTTCATTCATTAAAATATTGGGATTCGATTTTTCAATCCCATAACCACAACGTATACTTTGAACTCAAAGGGAAAAAGTTCTCCCATTTGACGAGTAGAAAACTATGTGGTAAATGCCTAATTTTTCTGCATGAAATAATTCCATATGGTAAATACAGCGGATGCATTATATATATATGATATATTCCATATAAAAATGCTGATAACATTGCATGCCTTGTGAAACATTTCAAAATCAATTGGAAGTATACTGAAATTCCATGAATGAAAAAAATTTATGGCCAAGTTGCTGAATTTGAATAGCAGGCATATTCAAGAAATGTAATTGACTATGAGCTATATTTTCATATTCAACATGTACAATGATAATACAAATTTTATTTAAACAGTAAAAAATTGTATAATGATCATTTTAATGTATCAACCTGTGATTTAAGTGTATTCGTTCTAACGACATGTTTTATATGCGACGTTTCATACGATATATTATTATACATTTTTACTAGAATAATATTTGACTTTTTATTAGTTTCCGTGTTCCATATTCAAGAATGTAGAATAATGCAATGTAATGTTTTTCCTCATGACATTAATAGCCTTTTATCATGAATATATGACACAGAAACATATGAGCCTATACATTATTATAGTCTCGATTGACCGTTCCCCCTACCTGTTAACAACGTTGATCGGATGTGTCGCTCTGTCAATTTAAATTGGTTCTATCATATACGAAGGCTCGAATGTTCTGCTAGTTCACTTTGGCTTCATACCTTAATACATGTATGAGTACCTTACTGCCTTGAGTACCTTGAGTACCTTGAGTACCTTATTATGAGTGTCTTTACTGCCTGCATTACCTGCAAATCTTTTCAAACCTTATTTGGGCTGTACTGCCAATACAATCACATTCACTTTCCTCAAATGTGGGTTCATCAAGTTGTGTAGGTAATGCCTTAAAAAGAGAGGAAGAAGGCAAAGTGATGAAGCTGGTAAATAAGATGAGAGTGGGATAACTGTTCGAAAAGTGTTCGAATATAAAATTGTTCGAAAAATGAACAGAAAAACGAGGCAAATGAATGGAAAAATGAAAAAAACATTGTGCGGAAAATAAACTGTTTTGAAAGAAGTTAATAAATAGTGATAAATCTGGGCGATATTTGCGTACTAATATTTTGTATTTGCGTAGTTGCTATTACTAAGCTTTGATATCATAGGTGGAGGTGCCGGGTCTAGCGTCGATTGGTTTCAAGATGTTTCACAGCCACCGATATAGAGCTTATGTGATATACAGAAGCAGTGATTATTAGTGGTTGATTGAAGAATGATTCGAAATGTTTATAAAAACTATGAAAATACCATGTGAGTTATTTTGAAAAGAGCAAGGTTTGAAATTATTAAAAATTATTGAATATAATTTGAAATTTGAAAAAAAATGATGAAATGTTTGACTTCCGTGAAGTTGGCACCTCACATATCAGAATATAATGATATTATTATACAATTCTTTGGTACCCGTTAGTACCGTAACATTTTCGTTACTACCCCTCTGGTTTCGCCGTTAGGTGCATAGAAGCCAGCTTCAAGCTAGCCCTTCACATATATCCTATCTTGAAATTCCAACGATCAGTGTTAGTTCTTCGTTTGTAACGGTTAGTACCATCAGAAGTTGTGTTGTACTCCTTTCGTTCAATAGAATAAAAAGTCGATTCAGAAACTAGATCCCCACATTTGTCCTAACCAAACGAAAGAAGTTCTGACAAAAATTCAACTCGACCAAGATTGTTGACATCTCCCAAACCAAGTTTTATATTCCTCAAACGAGGAAATACCTCATATCGGTTAGTTATATTTCTAAAATGTCTAACACAAACAAGTTCATATTTGACAAAGTCAATCTTACATTCTTGTATTCCAAAAAAAATCAAGTAATTTTCGTTTTTCGTGAAAGTACACAAAAATTAACAATATTCTAGTCAATTGACGACTATAGTGATTCATCTACGCACATACGTCACATCACAAAACATCCAATCAAATGGTCTGTTCATTATGTGAAAACTTATTCAGTACCAATCAGGATGCCCACATGAAGATGATCAAGGTGACTGACTAACAAGCTACGCCTATCAGGACCCCTATTTCTGAGATAAATGAGACGTGAGAAAATAAAAATGAGTGAGAAAACGAGTATCTCACATAAAATATGAGATGAAATATGTCATTATTATATGAGATAGTTTCCTGAGATAAATGAGATGTAAGAAAAATAAAAATGAGTGAGAAAACGAGTTTCTCACATAAAATATGAGATGAAATAAGTCATTATTATATGAGATAGTTTTCTCACTGATTTTTCTCACATCTCATTTATCTCAGGAATAGGGGTCCAGTTGTGGTCAATTCACCATGATATGCGTTTCTCAATCTATTGTACAGGACGCCAATTCGAAATATTCATCTTCCATCCCTAAAATAGCTCCTTCATGTTTGACTGACCCACGTCCCGCCCAATCCTTTTATTTCTTCCTCTTACACTGCCTGTCTGACTGACCATTAGGCCTAATGCCCCCCTCCAAGGCCTCTTAGACTCACCATTAGGCCAAATGGACGGCCCATAGAATGTTAATCGGACGTCAAAGAGAGCGCAGCGATCAATCACAATACGTGAGTCTACACAAGGCATTTGGTAAAGTGGATTGGACTGTCAAGGCTGGCGAGACCAGTGAGGTCAGCAGTGGGTCGCCGTTGCCCTGTCATCACTCACGTTTGTGAATATAGGACAAGAAGTCAAGAAGGACCAATTTTATACTCGAATAAATCAAAAGGTTTATACCATTAATGGTATTGTTATATATAGGATACGTGTTATTACTTGTACAAAATGATTGGATGAGCGAAATCGATGACATCCATTTTGTCCAAATCGGATCTTATTTTCATTTGTGCTCCACAGGTTGCAAGAAAAAACCGATCCTCATCAAGTTTTCTAGGCTCAATCATATTCTATAATGGAGAAAGGTATGGGTTTTAATAATAATCGTGTGAGGAATTTTTGAAAATTTGATAACTGCACATTCGAAAAACCCCATATGGATAAAACGACTTCAAAAAGTGGAAAATATTTTGATATGAAAACATCTAAAAAATTATAAGATATTGAAAGAAAAAATATGAATAAACGGCATGCTTAACATGATATATATATATATCGATTTCGATCTCCCCATCCAACGATGTCGGGTTTGGGGGGTGAAGGTGACTCCACCGTCGTTTCTAGGGCTGCCTGTGATGTCGAAGACGGTGAGCCATTCCGTCTTCTTGCCAGCTTCTTCGCAGTCTTCTTCCTCCTGTTGCCGCTCCACCAACGAGCGCTTAACATAATATTTACCATAATTACCTCTTCATCTCACAACTAAGTCATATGATGCGTTTTCTTAGTGTACAAAAACATGAGCAAATTAATAAATGAAATATTCAGCTTATAGCTCAGTATTACAGCTTTTTCTGATTCAATGGAGTGAATAAGTGGTTAGCATAGTTTCAATAAAATGATCTCAAGTAAACAAGAAAATACTAACAACCTGGGAAGTCGAGCTAGAATTGTCGCTACCGGTACTATTAACTGTAGTAATATGATGAACATGTAATATGACACGAAGTGTTTGTGACTAGTTGATTAACAACAATATGTATCAAATTTACATCAATGGAAATACTGCCTTTTCACCAAGTTCGTCACGTCAAATCATTCACAAAATTATATAATGTAAACAAACATTGCACCTTTGTTTGCTCGTCATTCACGCGTTTCAGAGCCTCCTCATGTGAGAGAGAGAGAGAGAGACACACATATAGAAGTGAGAAAGGGATACATAACAAGTGAGATAGATAGACTGAGAGACAGAAATAACTATATTAATAGAGAGAGAAAGAAAAAGATAGATGAGAATATATAATGAAGTGTGGGAGGGAGCATTGTGTACCTGTCACTCGTGTTTTAACGAGTCAAAAGCAGATAAAATTAAGGTAAAATTCCGTTAAATAGAATTCCACTCTATGTAACGGAATTTTCCCCTTGTTATTCGAGAGATCTAGCACTGAACGAATCCCTATGCAAGATGGTTTACTCGATATCCTGTAACAGATGAGATAATCAATACTTACATAGTAGAAATATTTCGTCTTTGATTTTCAAATGAATGTAGTGAAACAAAAACAAAAACGCATCCAAAGACTATTGAACAAAACTGAAATTCATATCATAATCTGGATTTTTTCTCCTCATACTCCCTACCCCCCACCCTCCCCCCACACAAATATATATATATATATATATATATATATATATATATATATATATATATATATATATATATATATATATATATAATATTTATATATAAACTTATATACATTTTAATCACATCTGCTACTGAAGCGCTGTTCAAAATGATGTGCTTCAAAATCAATTATAGTATAGATTATTCGTGTTTTTTGGAAAGTTATGATACTATAAACAGATAACTGAACCAGAGATGGGGGCATTTAAACAATGAAATAAACTGAATCAAAGAATGAGAGTCATTTTCCATTTTCCTATTTTTGTTTTTTGTTTTTTGTGTATTTTTGTTTAGCCATCTCTTCACCAGAAAGCTCTCCCAATCATCGTCAGCTCTTGTCAAAAGCTCATATTATTAATATCTCTTCCAGATTTTGTAACAAGCAGTGCTCACGATTCTTCTTCATTTCTTCTCTCTATCCAGTCTACAACTTATTGAGAATGTTCATTTTTCTATCTAATTTTTTATTTCTCTTACATATTCATATTTCACTTAACGACGCACTGTAATTATTTTAGATCTAATAAATGCCATTTTGGGAAGCTGAGATGAATTCTTATTTATTGTATGTTTTGGACAGTTATCGGTAGTGGCTTTCTTGTGAGGAATCATTCCAGTATTCACTTAACGTCAAGGGAGTCCACCAAAAACTTCTGTCAGGATGAGGACCAAGGCGGGAGTCGAACCCCGGTATCCTATATGACGCAAGAACGACTGATTTTCTATCTCATTTAATTCATGCCTATGTCAAGTGTCGTCAATCAATGGTCATAAAGACGGGCAACAATACCTACTAATTGATAGTTCATCAGTTCTGTTCTGATGATTGTTAATTATTTGGTACTTAAAAACAACCCATTATTGCTGCAAATAACCATTACCTGAGAACGTATCTCCTCTCTTCTAATATCAACCGAAACTGTCAGCAATGTATCAACGAAATGTTCTGTATTTGGTTTTCTCAACTACCGTTTTTGATACTGTAGATCGTAAAGTTTGTCATAAAATAAGGACAGTTTTCGACGCTCTATTCGACGTCATAGTCGTGTGTATCGACGCCGAGTTGCCGGGGAATGCACGGCCATTAAGAGTGTTCTGGCAGTCGTCCGATACGAAGAAGACCTTGGAGCGGCCATTGCAAACGATCGAGACGACCAGTTAAAACGAGCAAGTTTCCACTGCAAGAATGTAGGATACAAAAAACGAGATGGAAAAACTATTGTCTCGATATCTACGAGAAGAGTTCATGTAAAAGAGAGTGTATAGGTTATTGTAAAAAATATCTACTGCATGCAAATGCCGATATTTTCGCTTCATGTTCAAATAATCGAAACCATATAGGCCTAACGCGTCTTTAATTACTAAATCAAAAGGATCGTTTGAAAAATTTGATGAAAGTTTTATTCAATATGAGATGATTACGAAGGACATTCAACCATAAGATGAAATATCCCTGCCATCCTTTTCCACAATATAACAAAATTACCGTTTTGTGGAAATTTCATTTCGATCGTAAATTTAAAATTTGAATCAATCAATATTCTGATGGTAATATTCCGAGTTTTTAAAGAAACAATCGTGGAACCTTTTCTTGCTGAAAAACAACACAAGGACTTATTACGGAATGACACCAATATCCAGAAAACTTTCGAGTCGATTGATCAATTTGCTTTGACCTGTACGCCTCCCATAAAAAACAAAACAAACATGAACAAAAACACAGAGTTTTTCAGTATAAAGTGGAATAGAAGCCTTCGCTACGTTCTTCCGAATAATCCATAAACTTCTCGGAAATATTGTGAGAACGAAAAAACTCACAGCCTCATGAAGTCAACTTCCCGCTTACCCCTTCATATGCTTTGGAGAAATAGTCATAACAATGGCTTTCTAGAAAGTATACTATAAGTGACTTGTGAGATACGACAGGAACTACCGTTTTATTTTAATCATATACTAGACACTCGGACGTTTCAATTATTCACTGACATTAAACTTAGTATATAAAACCCCCACTTTTGTTCATCACTCACACAAAATGTCAAGGCACAAAGTTGGAATTAAAGAGTAAAATCCAGAAGACAGAAGTTAGTCTTTCTGTGCACACTGCTTTTAGCACCTTCG
This sequence comes from Brachyptera putata, assembly GCA_907164805.1. Classification (NCBI taxonomy): domain Eukaryota; kingdom Metazoa; phylum Arthropoda; class Insecta; order Plecoptera; family Taeniopterygidae; genus Brachyptera; species Brachyptera putata. The sequence goes on from OU015467.1 coordinate 8,984,765, forward strand.
TGAGAAATTTGGTGTAAGTATGCTCTGTGAAAGCAGATAGATATAATAATTGCTATATTTTATTTCATTTTTTCATAATTATCAGATCTACTATCAGGTGTATTTCCTTTTTTAGTACAATTGGTTTTCAGTACGGTTTCGAGTTTGTGTGACAGTTGAGTTTTACACTTGATCCATTCTCGTAATGAACTGCATTTTGCCGTTCAGTTGAGAACAAATAAAGTATTATACATTATTTAACTATTCGATGTGATTTTTTCAAATTACCGACGTAATTTTTCTCGGGATCAGTTAAACATATGAAAAATATACAATTCTTTGTTCGGATATGTCACGTATGAACGTCAAATGAATTGTTTCTTCCTACTGTAAGATATTAGATCACATCCATTTGACTTGTGGAGGGTTTGGATAGCGCTGGCACAAAGATTCAGTTCCGATACAATGCAGTAGTTAGAAATCTACAGCTTCTTCCAAAATCGGTTATAGTGTTTTGGAGAAAAAATCGATTCAAAATGAAAAACATTTACATTGTAGGTTGACCTCACCTCTAGATATGCCACTTTCATTGTTCACAACATTCGTTTGTTTCAATAGTTGAAAATTACAACAATGAGTAAAATGAGTAAATTAGTACAATGAAAATTAAACCACTGCCTTCTAAAGGGAACTCATAATTCTGACTGCATTAGCCCTTTCTAAATAGGCTCTGAGCCTTTGTTATTTATTTATTTATTTATTTATGTATTCTGAGTTCTGAGTCTTCTGAGTCGGACCACATATACAGTTCTCCAAACAGGCATTAAGCTGCCCTAGCTCTGACGTCATCAACAGCCACAGACAGAAGTATCTCGTAGACAATACGACGAAAATTGAAACTATGCAGTGGATTAAAGGACCACATTGATGTGGCGTATTCTGTAAAAGTATCAAGTCGAACTTAAGCTTTTCAACCTGGCTACCGAAAATGCATTTTCTATTTACGTGTGTATTTATGTTAGTATATTCACAAATGTTCTCATAATGAAATTGAATATTGTTACGAGTATTCACAATTTTTTATATCCTTCTCAGATAACTAAATTGAATTGCTTCATTTTCTAGGGCAGAAAACTTATGGTTCTGTTTCTGACAATTCCTATCCTTGTTTCAATTTTTTCCATCACTTTAGTATGTTACTTCACGTTTTCTCCATCGGTCTCCACACACATTTCATATATTATTTTGTTCACACGAAGTTAAGTGGTACGAATAACCGTGAATACAGTTTTACTCGATGAATATTTAACAGGAGGTCTATTTCGAAATATTATTGAAGACCCGAAGACATAATGTTCTGTTAATGTCGTATAGTAGTAGTAAATCGTTTATTCAGCATCATGCTATTTTCTCTCGTTATATTTCATACATTACATTTTTCAGTCATACATTAATACATTAATACAGTACAAAATGCAATATAGACCAATATAATACACCAATATAAGTTGTGCATTTCAATACAAAACATAATATATGCATCTCCACAATTACATTACTATAACTAATAACATTGTATTTTACATAGGGACCATAGATTAAGGAGGTAGGAACTAATAGTTATTATTCTTATATGATAACCTCAATGTATAATAATAGTAATAATTTTAATAAATGTTTTTTATTCTTCATTGATAATATACATGATATAAGAAAGGTCAATACAAATATATAAATAAAATATGAAATAAAACATAGCTAATATTTACAATTATGATAATAATTAGCATAATGACTGATGTGTGTCAAATAATTGGTTCACTTATTGATGATCGTTTAAAAATTCGTTTATAGAGTAAAAACCTCTCCTAATAAAGTACGTTTTTAATTTAATTTTAATATCTTTATTTTCCTTCAATGATTTCAGTTCTAGAGGGAGATTGTTCATCAATCTGATTCCATATGATATCGGAATTTTATGTGCAATTTTGGTGTTTCACATGTTATAATACCGTTTCTAGTATGAAATCTCGCGAATGTGATCTTCTCTATAAACTTTGAAAATGTTCATATATCTCTTTATTTATAAAAACGAGACTCTGACTTTGAATAGCAGGTTGCCAGAAAACACAGATTAACAAAACATGGTATAAAAAATGTATATAAAAGTAGATGAAAATAGTGACGTAATAAAACATACTGTAAGATAAGTAATAATATTACTAAAATCATAAATGATTTGAAATAACGAAAAACAAATAATTACTGAAAGATATTTTTAATTACTTCGTTTATTTTCGCGTCTTTACTAATGAATGATATGAAAATTGAGTCTATATCAAATCAGCGTGAATATGGAGCAAAAATCTTTTGAATGTATTGAAAAAAACTCGAAGTTCTATGATATTTCTTCAAATAGCAAGGGTCGGTGAATTGAGAATATATCCATCAAATCACTCACACATTATTCGAAAACAATTATCACATTTTCAGTCACCTCGTTTCACCTAAAAACCATTGCGAGTGATTTGTGACAGACCCAAGTGAAAGCTCCCTACAAGATCTAAACCCCTTTTCCCGCACCCTCTTCTCGCACAGCGTTATCAAGTTAGCAGCACGTGCAATCTCTCAGCCGACGACCCGAGTTCAATCCTCGACCGCACAGTTAGCTATAATGACCCTATCTCGTGAATCCTCAATACCCTCAATGAGGACCGTTAGGCTTATGAGATGGCTGCAATCTGAGGACTGATAGGCTTAAGGGTGGTTTATAGCTCGGTTACGAAGTACAGTCAGATACGCAATTGTTTTAACCTGACAAATAACCGCGTGGTTGAAATATATATATATTTTGATTTTTTGGATTATATAGTAGGCCGTCCTCCGTTGCTCTATCAGCTAAGACCCCCGTGAAGTTGGCCACGCACATGTGCGAAATCAAATGTTAACTAATGTCATTCGTTAGTGCTTCGTTAGTGCAGGTTAGTGCCGCAAATAAAATCGTTAGTGCTATTATAGTACTGGCACTAATTTACTAAATACATGTGCGGGGCCAACTTCACGCTGGCCCCGCACATGTTCAAAAATTGAAATTTTTTGACGTCATCATTTTAGATTGTGTTAGTGCTCGTTAGTGCCGCTCATTTTATCGTTAATGCTGTACTGGTTTGGTGCAAAACCATTCTAAGTCATGTGCGGGGCAGCCCCGCACATGAGCAATTATAGCGTTTTTATGGCATATACATTCAAGCCTTCATTAGTGCTGATTAGTGCCACAAAAATTATCGTTAGCGCTAGCTTAGTTTGTCCACAAATTAATTTCAAAAATCGATATACAATATAATGACGGTGCTATATATGTGCGGGGCCAACTTCGTTCGAATTTGATTTCGCACATGTGCGTGGCCACCTTTACGGGGGTTCAGCTAAGGTACATATTTTGAAACTGATGTCACCATTGACGAAGTCTCGCGTAAGGCAAGTGCTTTTGTAAACGCCCCGTCACTCATCATCAATTGACAATTTCATTTTCACCTGCTTATTCGTACCTTCAAATTACCTAGATGTAGGTGGGGTCGTTAACCATACAATAACCATAAGCAATCAAAATAATCACTATAGTTGAGACGGTATAAGATAGTAATAAGGTTATTCGATCAATAGTGACGATAGTTGAAAGGTCATTTGCATTGGAAAACATTTAAACTGATGTGTGTTTGTATTTGTTTGTTTGTTTAAACTGTGTGTAACTGTGTGTAAGTTACAAAATGAAGATTCTCAATAATTTTTTATTTGGAAAATAATGTACAACAAAGTAGGCCTACGTGTGTTTTCCAAACAATTTGAATATATTTGGTACTAGAGGAAAATAATAGGTCAGACAAAACTCGCCGATGTGCAAGTTCAACAACGAAATCTTCTCAGAATACGCAGTAAATAAGCAATTCAGAGTATTTGATTGAGTTGTTATATTGTACATGTCATATTTGTGAGCACATTTTCCAAAGTTAATCCAACAATGATCATAATTATGCGTCAAACACCAGTGATTTTTCTATGTTGGTATTACCGTTTATCTTCTTAAAAATCTCAACTATAGCTGTTATTCTAGCAAAGTTTATTGAAAAGCTTTAACAACATTATTCTACTCATTGAGATTCGTCTCTTTTGAGTATTCATAAACAAGAGATCGTCAAAATGCATAGCTAAAGCAGGTTCTACTTCAAATTACCGTAGTAGACTGATTATTGTACACTGTATTGTATTTCTTTGATCCTGCTGATTCATTCAAAGCATAGATATGTGAGTAGTTGGCTCAAGTTGAATCAAAATCTCAAGGTATAGTGGAATGAAGTTATATTAAGTAAACCACAAGAATAACGTATTCAGAATAAAGCGTGTACAATTTTACACATGCAGGGTTATAAGATTGTTGGGAAAAATGTATCTTATTAAAATTGCAGATGTCAGACAAGAAGGAATCCTCTTCTAATAATTCACATTTCCTCTCTCAGGGGTCAAATTATTCTATAATATCTCATGATCTGCTAATGAAAAATATATACTGTGACAAATTATCTTTACTCTGAGAAGGGTTCGAAAGACTAGGTGAGTTTTGAGACAGGAAAGGAAGAGAGAAACCGAGCGGAATAAATCACAGAATGTGAGATTATAATAAGAATTGGCAAATGTTTGAAAGATACTTGGGAAAAAGCGAAATTATTGTCATAAAGAGAAGTTTTATACACTCATAACATTGCTGTGCTTCATACAGTACCTTATTTATGTCCTACAAAAGACACTTTCACTATGAGGAAAAGACATAAAGTAGACATTAAAACAGCATGAGAATAATTGTTACGGATACATTACAATAACATATATGGTTAAATGATAGGGCATCTTGGAAATCTATGTGGCTTCTTCATGAATTGAAACTTTCTCAGTTTCCATTTGCGTTTTAGATAAACTTTAATAGACCTCTAATAACAACTCAAGTTCTTCGGTCAAATTTCTAATCGTCTGACTTTATTTCTCATCAAACAATATATCTAGTTATTATAACACTAAAGTGAACTGAAATGTTGAAACGTATTCTGCACAATACGAAGAGATGAACGATGATAATGTTTGGATATAACCATGATCACAATAGAGTCGATTTCGCGAAATACATTTTTGGTGATACTTGGGAACGGAATAAGTTATCATATTATTCTGAGGCAATATAAACACAATATCTACTTCATGCCTTTAAAATATAATGCATCGACATTCAAAACCTTTGACTCTATCATTTTCACATGCATATATCTGAAAATTATTGTCTTAGCTATAAATGTATGAGTTAAACGATATCAATTCAATAGTTCTCACCATTACCACATTGAAGATATTTTGAAAGATCAGTGTTTCTGTAGTATTATAATGTTGATATTATCTTAACAGCGATAATTCGCTAAGACTCGAGTTTTACATATGATAAATATATGATAATCGAGCTAATTAGGAATGAATTGATATCATTGGTAACCAACGGTAATACTAATTTAATCCGCTAATTATCGCTAATCAACAAATTTGTCATTCATTATCTGGAACTACATCGACTAACATGGTTCACGGCCGATAAGATCATGTTGGAGAGTGTACTCAAGCATAAGCTGCTGATGTCTTTATAAGCCATGTTTAGTAAACCATAGACGAAGAAGGCTTATTTATTGACTAGAGGATGTTATGTGCATTGAACCTAGGGGCAGGTGTGCGAAGTAGAGATTGCTTTATGTAACATAGAACATAGAACCGTGGGATAGAAACATGGTGAGAAGGTTTCCCTGTACTTCATCTCGATAGAAACTGCTAGGAATTTGTATGTAAACCAACAACTCAATTGTATATAAAAATAATAAAATTGAAAAAGTCGGACTTGAGCTGAGTTTTGAGATACACTGATTCAAAGTTGGGGTAATTCTGTACTATACCGGCAATGTTGCACTTGAAAATAAGTGCATTTTATGAATGGAAGTTCAGACCTTGGCTATAGTGTTATCTTTAGATTTTAGTACAAAATTGAATCTGGATCTGGGATATATGTAAGAAATGATAATGATATACAATATATGACATCATGAGTAGTCTAAAATTTGTGTTAAATTCAGTTATAACCATCCACAATTTCTACTTTCACATTTACATTTTGAATTCAACTCTTCTCTCTCTGAATATGTGATATTCACTCAGCTTACAAATCTGTGCAATAATATTCTATTGAGAACCTTCCCTCTTGGCATTTTTTTTTTTCAAATTTTATAAACCTTTTCTCCTTTCCCACACACAAGCTTCGACGTATGTGGGTGTTTTTCAATGATACAATTTTACATGTAATATATCTTGAATAATAATTAAAATTGAATATTATATTCAAGCATTTAATTTTAGACCAATGTGTTATTTATCATGATCAAGTTCGCTATGGTTAGTAGGCCTATAATGATATTCACGTATTCATGTTTTTCATGTATTTCTTTGAAAAACATTCAATAATGAAAAAATTATTTTATGATATAATATCAAAGAAATGTCTGAACAAACTGCCTATTATTCTCTTACGAATATTGAAAATGTAATCAACTGATTAGGTAGTATCAGAATCGTCCGAAGATGAAACTTAATTTCATTTCGATGCGACTAAGAAATAGTTTGTGCTTAAGACTGATTCTGGATTACACAAATAATGTTAGTATAGGTTTCCGAAAATAAGTTCCTCTATTGACATATGGAATGAAACAACTTATTGTCACTCATCCTACGATCAAACAATCATACGAATAAAAACATTACAGAACTACGAGTTTTTTCATGAAGTTCTAGTTCTTTAATCATCATTTTTTCTTCACTATACTCTCATCTAATTAAACACTGCATAACCACTAAGAACATCAGCTGGTAATTCTTAGAGATACTTGGCAACATGGACATTTGTTTTGCATTTTTATCTCATTAAACTGTAATGTATAACTCAGTCGCATCGTAAAAAATTGCTGTATTTTCTCTGGTTATTGTTGTTTCTTTCTTATTCTGCTTCCATCTATTGGAGCGTGGGATGTGAGTATGTTTTGTGATTTGTTAGTGAACAACACATTCAACTGAACAAGTACATTTCTTGGTCGAGTTCTTTGAGAGAGTGTTGTAAACGGCGAGTTTCACTTCATAATGGCGGCTCAAAACCTGGAGTAACAATACCATTATGTAGAGTTCTGGGGATGTTTGAAAAAGTGATAAACTAATGAAACATAAGAAATTCTCACGTACCGTACCCTGTCTTCACTCAATTGGGAGAATCAAAATAAACAAGAAAACAACAGTCAAACAACCAGTTTCAAGGTGCGGCCGTAAACTAGAACCGAAATAAACGAGATAACACCCGCCAACATACCAAGGAGAAAAACATATTTGTGTGGTGAGATGGATTTGTGCATATTTGATCATTCGTCCATAGAACTTGAACGTTAGAACTTTTCACATAACTATTATTTACGACGCCTCGCTACTTTGCTTCAAGCTCTAGAAACTAAGTCACCGTGAGGCGTGAGTTCGAGCCCCGGATAAGGCATGGGTTTTATAAACGTCGTTCCGCTTATCATGTCCTCATAGATTCTTAACACTCGCTGATTCGTACCAACCTAGCTGTTGGTAGGGTCGTTAAGCAAACAATAATTATCATTATTTACAACATATTTATTATAGACTAGGAAAACGCCATATATGCGTTGTTAGACGAGCGGATAGTAATAGTATGGGTAAAAATGGGTAAAAACTGCTTCGAGTGGTACCGATTTAGCACATTTTATGTTTTTTCTTCAAAATTGCTGACCCGATCAAGTTGAAAATTTCCAGAAATGTGTATCAAAATGTAATTCAACTCACGCAAAATTTCATTTTTTGGGAAAATAAAAATATTTTTTTTCCGCTGTGTTATTCTAATGGGTATTTTTGAAATTTCTAAAATTCATAAAAATAAAAGTTACCACCCGATAATGCCACAAAACTATACAGATCTAAGTTAGATGAGGAACCATACTGAAAAAAAGTTTGAAGTTGATAGCTGTAGCTGTTTCACCTGTGGAGAACCGAAAAAAAAACATAAAAAAAAAACGAACACCAATTTTTTTCAGTACATCCAATTGAATCCTCGCTAAAGCTCGTCTAATTATTTATGATGTTCTATTCTCCGTTCATCATTTTCTCCTAGTTCATTTTCCATGGATGTCGCTAAAAGTTGCTTTGTTTGGTTGTGTTGCAGGCCTAGGTTCGACTCCCCGATGAGACCACCACACCATGGGCAAGCAGTCCTCATCACGTGATAACACAGGTATACTTCTCACGGTCTTCTTTATAGCTCCTAATCACGGCCTTGTTTAGATCCCAATCACGACCATCTTGATTATATCCCACTGATGTTTGGTGACCGTGATATACTTGTTGGACATAATTTCTGAATACTCTTGATACAACCTTTAAAAAATAAACAGAGCCAGTGAAGTCATATATAGTTGTCATGTGACAATGACCATTGGATTGTTATTTCAAGTTGCCTATTTTTCAGAACCGTTCAAAAGTTGCTAACTATTATGTTGTACCTTTCCTAAATTGTGAACGATGATATAGAAATATCTTAATATATGAAAATGTGATTGCGGAACCCAAATTAAGGGGTATTGTAATGCTTCTAGCATTTGATAATGTGTGAATTATCTTTAGATTGACCTCAGAAAAGATTGATCAAGATTTCATTCAACTAATTTCTCTACACGCGTATTAATATACTATTCTTGTAGCTTCGAAACCTGTGCCCTCAAGTTTGTGATGGTTGATAATCATGTGACGGAGACATTTTCATCAGTTTGTCCACGGTCATCTAGACTAAACCTCAGGTCATCCATCACGTCACGGTCCTCTTTAGCCCAGACATCAATCAAGCGAGTGCCTTGTTTAGACTATCGTCTTTTCAAGTCACGGCCTTGTATCTACGATAGTCTTACAACTTGATTGACGCGTGACGTATGTCTGGTGGTCAGATGACAGTTTGGCAGTTGGACGGGTGACAGTCGGACAGTTATACAGTAAGAGTTTTAAGATAAGTCTGATGTATAATGGAGATGGTTTTCACTATCAATTATTGATCTATTGGCACAGATGAAGCATGATATATTGATCTCAGAAGACTTTATCATATTTTAAAGAAGGTGTATTTACTCCCGTACTGGTAATGTGACCGGTATTTGTGCTTTTTTATAGACAAATCAGAGTGAGAAATCCCGATTGCAGGTCGCGATTTAGTGGATTTCCTCTTGAACAAGATGTAGACACAGTACATAGGCCTATAGCATAGCTCTATACTATGATGTAGATAAGAGTGGCTATGATAGCGGTGACCATGTTGAAATAATATAATTATAACTTCTCGTTCAAGACATTGTTAACATCTATTGAGCCGTGTATACTTCGATATGAAGCGACAATTGCGCTACCAGCAATCGGGACCCTGGACACAGCTTCTGACCCCGGAAATTCTTCACTTTGAAGACGCGAGTGGGTTCACCTTCTTCATATTATGATGAAGTCTGTTAGTATCACTATATCGTGATTGGGATGATCTATTGGCACAGATGAATCAGTGCTCTTATAATCAGAGGTACCCAATCACAGAACAATCAGAGACAAAATGGAAATATTCAATGGAAAACCAAATAGCCCCAAGTTTTCTCAGTAATGGGAAAACTATGTCATTATATGCATACTATATTTTTTTGCTGGTATTATAATTATTATAATGCTTTATTCATTAGGAATTTTCAATGTAAATGACTGATTTATCAATAGAAGTAATGGCGATGGATTCACACAAAAATACATATAATAAGTTTGAATGTTGAAGTTTGAAGAACCGATATGAAATTAATTCAATAATAGTTCTTTGGGATTTTCAAGAATATTTCTAGAAAGATTGAATAATAAAATGAAATACTATACAACAAACTTTTATGAAAATCTGACCCACAAATCATGAGAACGTTTACAAACATAGTGATCAACATCGTGAGATTCAGATGATGTTTCCACTTACATTTATCAAATTATGATTATCCGAATGCCTTTAAATTAAATAATTGATAGTCATATATTAGCTTTCCGTAAACACGTCGGGAAATGGAGAACAAATATTTTAAGCTTTAGTGAGTATCATACTGTTCAGGTATATTATATTTCATTCAAGCATGAACAAGCTTAGCAGCTTAGACGAAACTGCTTGCAACATTGTGTTCAGAGCTTTACGTGCGTAACCACACCGGCCAGTGGGGATGGAGAGGGTGAAGGGGTGGAAAGGGAAAGAGGAGGGGATGAACAAACACGTTCTATAATGTGGAAAGTCTACTTTTAAAAACTGTGTACAAGATTCTGAAATGAGCGTGGGTTGATGTACACCAAACAACAATAATTACACTCGGGGCATGTAATTAGGAGTAATGGAACGTATCTCACCCTCTCACTCGCACTTTTGTTGTTACGTGAGGGTAAATATCAGTAATCAAGTTATGTGTTTGCAGCGTTGATGTAATAAGCGAGTAAGGAAGTTGGACAACTTGATGACAAGGAAGGGATGATCTATTTGTAATTATTGGTGACATATTTCAAACTTTCGAACATTATAGACAAACACAAAAAGTTTCTCCAAGAGTGGATATTTAATGGGTTTAATGCGATTATCAATGTACTATTATCAATGATTATCAATTGTCATTGTGCGGTTATCAATATTATAAATGAAAAATAATATCTGAAATGAATTGAACAATGAAATGTCATGTCCAAATCAAGTCCAGTCAGCCGCGGTTCAGCAACGTTTTATATTGAAATGATTGTGTTGTATTGAAGACCGTTAAAGAGTCATTAGCTATATTTTTTCGTTTATAACATGACAGAGGTGAAAAAAGCAGATGAAAAGTCACCTGATCAACTTTTAACGAATTATTCAAAAAATCGGAATTAACTGAATAAAACGTGAATAAGTACATATTGCATTCTGACTTGACAGTACTCCGATATAACTCTCTAAAGAGGTGGTACTTTAACCTATATCAATACAGAAGTGGGTTTAAGGGTGACATTAGATCGCGACGACGTCTAATTGTGTCCCTCCATGCGTTGTCAGCTGACCAGAAAGGTTCATCAAGTAGGGCGAGGTCATATATAATACGGATGAATTGCATTCTTGAGGAGAGATCGTTTAAGAGGGTAGCTCTCTCCTCTGCCGCGAACCACCTTCCTACTGGCTATTGATCATTTAAGCTTTTAACAATAGGTTACCTACTTGCATACCTTCTTGTGAATGCGTATTCTGTGACAATTCACTCAAGTGAAACGGAATAATAATGTAATATATAAAAGATGTCTACGAGGTATAATTCAAGGACAGAAAATACATTCATTCCATAACCCTTTCCATATTTTGGCATATTTGAGAACACTGAATGTTGATGAAAAAATTATATATGACAAAATTTCTATGGATGTTTTTTTTGATTATAGACCTGTACTTGTATTTTTGAAAGTAGAAGTTACTGATCGTCCACCCCCATATAACAGACTACGTATTTCCTGGATACACGTATATATATATATATATATATATATATATATATATATATATATATATATATATATATATAACTATACAATACATGTATGTTTGAATTCTGAGCGACCTTTATTTTCCTTCACAAAAGTAGTAAACATTGAGAAATTGATAAAAATAAGTCGTATTCTTCCGCTAAAACCGTGGAATATCTTATTGTTTCACATGACAAAGCTCATAAGATTTCATAAACTTCCAAGGTGATGTATTTCAACCAAAAAACCCACACTCATACGTTTCAAAGTATTTTATGCTCAAGTTTTGGTGGAGGTGCCAGGTTCATAAGATTGATTTCATTACTTACTTGAGAATGACTGCAACAAATTGCAGCAAGATCTGGGTGGAGTGTAGCTCATCGTTGCATCTGCAACTGCACAACCTGGATCAACCCTAATCATTCTAATTCAATGAACAACAATCTCACCTAACTCTACCACCCATTTTACACAAATAAATATAATCCAACCTTTTATAATTGAAAAAAAATGTACCTCGTTGAACATTCACAAACTGATCGAGCAGAATAATAAATTCACATCGATTGAAAACTACTCTGCCTTCCATCTGTTTTCTCATAACGAGAATTTCAATTTTGAAAGGACTGGTTTTGAAAAATGTGCTTCAAAAAATGGTTGTACCATGTAGCGTCCGCTCAGTTAATTCATTATCTTACAGCGTTTTAACTTGAACGATTGCATACCAATCAAGAACGTGTCTCTCAGGTTGGTGTTCACTCACTCCTACTCTCTGACTATAGACGTACTCGTGTTTAACATGTTTCAGACTTCTCCAATACCGAACTACAACACCGGGCGCTACCATGGAGATCTCAAGCGACGGCACATCATTCGTATAGCCACTGTCCGCCATGTTGTGTGCCGCCATCTTTGATCCTCACCTAGACTCGGGCTAAACTAGCTGTATGACTATAATGGCGAACTTCACACAATCTCGGTGTTTGGTGTAGACTGAAAACAAGGTGTTTAGAGTGTGTAGTGAGACAAGAGTGATAAGTGTGTGTGAGTCATCGTACCAGTGACGTCATCATGCCGGGTGGACGAAGAGGATTGGTTGCCCCGCAAAATACTTTCCTGGAGAATATCATCAGAAGATCCAGTTCACAACGTGAGTTTATACTTGATTATTAGTTTATCTATGATTAGTATCATGTGAGGTATAGGAAGGTTACAATAATAATCTTACGTTATCAAAAGTATGAAAACTGAACTTAATTACACAGAGACCAAATAGTATTGGTACCATCGATTATAGGCTATCCTTCAAGAAATCGAGGACAATTATTATTCTCATAAATGGGTTAACTAATGATTCTAAAAAATCATGACTGCTTCGATTTTGTCGGTTTCTAACGAGAGCCGTGATAAGAGCGAAGGATATATTCTCGATCACATCCATTTTTTTCAAAAGTTCAAATCAACCGAAAGAGGTGAATGTAAAGAAAAAATCAATATGAACCAAACTAACCACTTCTTTTGTCGGCAGAATAGCCATGTAGAAATTCAAGCTATTGAACTGATGGTTGGAACTGGGGACACAATTCCCAATTCTTTGTGGAATTTTGTGAACAATTTAACTTTGGGGGAGATTTGTTCATAGTTCTATTGAATTTAGGTCGATCCATTTCAATAAGAAGGAACTATTCATAGCGCTTGAACATGTTATTGTAGACGTATATCTCTTTCAGGTTGTTTGTGTTATTTTTCCCACCTATATACCAATAGAACTTTATTTTTTAGGGGAAAAATTATACTTTTCATCTTACCTCATCTACCTATTCATCTATTCTATCTTATGTATTGTTATTCTGTTTTCTGTTTCGTAAGTTGTCTGAATGAAAAAATAATCTATACATCTACCTACACAAAGGCAGAGTCTTTATATTTCTCCAAAAAAATATGCAGAGTTATTGCTTGGTGGTGTTCGCAAACGAAATTTCTTCCATCTTTGTTGATTACTGCCATGCTACTGCGTTGGCACCACTGTTTACATTATAGAGACAGAGGCCTTACGACCAGTCGGAACCTCTCACCGTACTCATGCGAAACACCCGCTCGAAGTGGTCTGTTTTACATGGGAAATGTAGCAAACGTTGTTCTTAGAAGGCTTCTGCCTGGATAATAAATGGACGCGTGAGGAAGTCAAAGAGAGAACGAAAGAGAACGAGAGAGAGGGGGGAGAGAGAGAAAGCGATGGAAAGAAAGAGAGAGAGGGATGGTTTCGAAAAAAGTGCAGGAAATTGGCTTGCAAAGGCATTTCTTTCAAAGAGAATAATAGAGTTATCCTTGTCTCTCTCATACCAAATAGAACTCTCTTTCTCTCTCTCTCCATCTCTGTGTTATCAGATGGAGATGGATTGTACGCATCCTGACACATGCTAAAGTCTAGAAAGGATTGAGACGGGATGGAACTAAATTACCTTGTTATACTCTCCTTCTTGTAAAACTCATAGCATTGCAGTTCTCTGCTTGGAAAACACTATAAACCGTTATTTAATGGAGTGCATGTTTTGCAAAAGACAACATAACGACCACAAGTTTTGTCGTTGTTCATGCATTGCATGTATCCATGGAAGAAAGTCGTCTACCAACTTAATATTGTAAAAACTTTGATATTCACGTGATCACTTTGAAATCGTAATTCTCGCCTAGAAAATTTTTGATCCTGAAAGAACCACATTTATGCGAATATAATAGTGATATTTGTTTATGTTATATTGGTTCACTATCATGGGATGATAATTTTAAAGGGCATCACAACCCTGAAACTAGATTTTGATCAATATTGACGATATTCTATTTCCTAATTTTAGAGAAAACTAGAAACCACATTCTCAATTTCAGAAATTATAAGTTATTTATAAGTCCTCCATAAGAGACCATGAGTCATGACGTGGGCATCACCGATTCTGTATAGAAACATAAACAGAATCGAATAATGTCTACGTCACGACTCGGATAAAGGGCCGGATCCTTAAGGACAGATAAATAACTTAATTTCTGAAATTGAGATGATGATTTCCAGTTTTCTCCAATATTAGATAAATCGATATAGTAATTATTCGTTAAAATCTAGTTTTCAGTGTTGTTATATGTCCTTTGATGCGGGAAGACACTCTTCGCAGTTTCCGGATACAAAAGCTGGTTGATCGTTTGTGTTGTTCACTTGTTTATTCATTTGTTTTGATTCAGTTCTTCATTTGTTTAGTTTTGTGCATCAAATTACATTCGTCTTTTTCATGTCGGTAGACGACCTAGCTTTTTCTCGTGGATCCAGTTATAATATATAACATTATTCGTATGTGAAACGTTTGCGGTGCCAAAGCCACAACGCGTGCCACAGACAATCACGTACAACATTTACTTCAACAGAATACTCATAACAGGAAAAAAAAGATCAAAGAAGCTAGGGTTATGTCTTGTTATGCAAGCACGGTTTCATCCGCCCCGATTACAATATTCCTCCCATTCGGCCTCCATTGTTATACGACGAGATAAGGGTAGCAAAACAAAGACATTTTCAGAACATTAGAAAAATTTATATACGGTATATATTTTTTTACATTTTTGAATTGGTTCTATTCAATTCGTTTTGAGACAATTTTTATACACACAATTCCCCTGATGTATGTTACAGACCATTCTATATAGGCATATAGAGTATTTCTTGAATTTTGTTTCAATTCAGAATTGTTACTTCACGGAGAAAGTAGGAAGAGCTCACTGTATGGAATATTGACCGTTGATGTAAATGACTATGATAGTTCGGAATAAAGTGTTTCATTATAACTGTTTCATTGTAACTGCAGGAATTTAGAACAAATTGAGATTGATAGAAAAATTGTGGTGTGAGAGGCTATATTTTGTATCTTGTCCAATCAATTTGAGGTGAATATCGCCTAATTTTTTAAGTGTTCGAAAAATTACTGCTGAATTAAGAAATCCGTGCTCGTAAACACGAATTGGTGTTACTTTCTTATACCTTCTTGCTCATTTTACAATTGTATTGTTTCAGTACGAAAAAGATGTATTTGATACAAACTCGAATTGAAACTTGCAAGTTTCAAGAAATTATACTTCTCTTTATTTTCTATAAGGATAATGTGAAGACCCTTGATTAAAATTTAAAAATCATTTCATAATTATAGCCCTTCATCTTCATACTGAAATTATAATATCAGAGAAGTTGGGTCTTTCTGATATAACTCAGTTAAAAAACTATTTATCTCTGAATTTTAGCCATTATGGCCTATCTGAATACATTATCATGCATACTTCTGAACAGTTTACATGAGAAATAGCATAATGATGTAAATATAAGCTCTCTTTATCATTCCGAAAGAGGCATATTATATTATACATGCTCGGAGTTCTACTGTAATTTATCTCTCATCTTTTTATCTACAATCTCTAATTATATTTATAGTTAGAAATTATTCTATGACCTTCCGTTCAACTCTGTAGGAGTTTACGGATTTATTTTCGTTTCTCTTGATAAATCATTAACAATATCACGGAATAGAACTTGGTGTTATTAGATTTGAGTCCAAGTATGATTTAGAAGAATATCACAATAATTCCACAGCATAATTTTATAGCATCATTTTTCGTAATTGCCACGACGAGTAAATATTAACGTTTATAAGATATGTTAAGCTATACAACTAATATATAGAGAAAAATATGAATCTTTCTAGTTACTCTATATAGTTGTTTCAATTATTTGATATCGATCATGAAAAATCTGAAGTTCACGGAAAAGTTGATAGCAAGTTCGTATAAATTGAATCGACGAAGGAATACATGATCGAGATGGTTTCAACCTTGAAACGTATATATGTTACATTATGGGCATTTCATACTGTTAAGCAAGATTCGTTCTATGATATTTTCCTATCCTCTGTCAAGATTTCGGACCGACAATTCTTTTTGCCCAATCACAATTCAGAATGCGATCGAAATAAGATGGCGTCTAGAAATCGTGTCATCGAAGTTGGTTCAAGTCACGTTCAACTTAAATAATGAGGGACGAAATTTGGTCGAAACGATTTTATTCAACAGTTGTCAACTAAATTCTAACAATGCCTTTCTGGTCAAGACGGCACTGGATTCAACATCCATTCACTACATCATCATTGCATCCAAAATCTCGTTTTAGCAGTTCAATAATTCGTATTCAAAGAAGCCGCGAGTATTAAATGTTGTAGAGTGAACGTGTCGTGAAAAAACGTAATGGAAACCATTGTGCGAATTTCGGTCTGAACAAGGATAAAAATCAGATTGATAACCATGATTGGAGCAAATATGTATAATTTCGTACTTGGTGTTGAGATTTCAGAAAAAAATCAGGATTTTCGTGCCTCGCCTTTTCCTATTGTAGCTTCACCCATCAAACCGCTGTAAGTGTAGTGCTGATGTAATGCTCCCGCTGATTCCCTGTATACCCGTCATTGAATTCCTGGATAGCTGGATGGGTATTGTGTCAAGGAATGATGCACGGTCCCGTGGGAAATACAGTACATGCTGTCTTTGTATCGTAGAGGCCGTGGGATGAATCGAGGGCAACGAGCATTGATTTCACCCCGCCGTGGATGATGCGCGATGGAGTCGGTAAAGAAGTGTGCTATTTTATCGACTCGGGTTCAAACCAAGGAGCTTGCATAGATGTAGGTTATACGGAGAACACATGTGTCTAGTAGGTGTGCATTAAAATGTATATGTATTCAAGATAGAAGAATGTCGTCTACCATCAAAAACTAATACAAATATCATCGTGAAATTACCGTTAGTCGTGGTATTTGGATTTTATTATGGTTATGATGATTTTAATGATTTTTAGGGATGACGATAACAATAAAAATGTAGTTGAATATTCCGATTTCATCAAATTGGCAAAGTTCCAGAGATATAATGTGATTACTGAAGGTAGCACAGCAAAACTGTTCAGTTAATAGACCACCGCCTTCGTTGGTGAATACAGTAATGGTAGGGAATAAATCGGGAATGCTCTCAGAAAAATGTGGGGTGCATTAGAAGTAGTAAATAGTAAGCACCCATTCAAAGTTTAGACTATTATCAATCTCGAATATAATAATTCGAAACAGGCCTCTATGTTGTTAAAGGTGAATGATTTTCATTACATAATTTCGATAAATATGAAGATCCATAATATTCTACCCCTTCATTCAAATAAAGGCCCACGTATGAATTTCAGACACAAAAAAATATTAAAAAAATATAGTTCGGATTTCTTGGAGATTCAGTAAGCTCGTGAGAATTTTGTATAATATATTTACGTAAATCCCATTATTTCTGTTGGAAAAATATAAGTTATAGCTGGCTGTTAATGAGATGTAAGCTCCATGAAGATGATCATGAATCACAAAGTTGTGACATGAAGAGAGAAAGAGCTTGTTCAAGTCACTTGAATAAGTCACCTTGTTCGCATATATTTCACTGAGCGGCACTTAACACATGCGTGGTGGTGCCGGGTTTCTCCCGTCAGTCGCTATAATTCAATATATTATGATTATTCTGAAAGACAAGACTTATTTTGAACACGTGGGCTGAGAAAGATACATGAAATCAAATGAAAACTGGTTCAGAAATGATTATAAATTGGGATAAGATTCAATTATTTGCTCAAAAAAAGTCAAAATGTCTGAATTATAGGCCCAAGACTTGTGAAACAAGTCAAGTGTGAACAAGTGTGAAACTTAAATTGTGAAACATTCAACTCATGGTTCATTATTTCCTTAATATTTCGTAATTATCCGGTAGAATTTTGATGAATAACATATTGCCGTGATTGGTGCAAATAACTTCCATGCCTTTCACATTTCCGTACTTTTGCGGTAGCATACTCGCATGTGAAGAGCACGCTTTATGGATTAATGTTTTGAAAAGTAATTTGAAAAAAGCTTTCGTAAGCGTGGTCATTTCATTAACCACTTGATATTTCTAACTTTCTAGAAAATATGTGTGAACAAATGATGTAATCATGATCATTAGAGCCGAAAGAAGGTATTTTGTATCAAACCAACGATGTGAACTAATTGTGACAGCTATTACAATGCTATTTCTCAAATTTTCACTCGAATTTCAAGCTTTTTTCTCACGAATTTTTATTATTTCATAGACCTCAGCGGGCGTATTTCTGTAAGATTTAATCCGGGTTTAGTGACATTAAAAAAGATACAAAAAAATACAGCGGGAAAACTGTATCATCAACGTACACAGCTAGCTTGCACCTTGGGTTTAAGTAACACTAGGTTTATATTTACATCAATGCAACCCCAAGAGATCTCCAATTTATTATTCCACGTTAAAATTCCTTTCAAGCTGTATTAAAATTCCGACGCTAATGCACATCGTAAAATCGCTCTCCATATTTCACATTTCACTTCTGAATTATATTGACAGTTAAATAGTCTAGATTATTTCAACTGACAGTTTTTACTTCACTTATCAAACTTGCCGTGCATATTCATGCTGCCTTCTGATTGGCCGCTCAGCAGTCACCCAGTAGCCAATCACAAACAGCAGCATTAATAACGTCACTGTCTTGATTAATGGTTGGCTAATAACTGGGTCAATGTTTACTGAAGGGGTAATAACAGGGGCTATTTCACGTCGAGAGTAAATCACATGACTGGTGTGATGTTGCCAACACTATAAAACCTCATACCAACCCAGCACCTGTACCAAAGTGATAATAGGTAGAAAAAAATAGAGAATCATTTCATTTATTTATTTTTTCTTCCACAAGATACATTGTTTGAACCATACTATCTACTGAAATGGCATATTGACTGCTTTATTTTACTTTATTCCAAAGAATTCTTCTGTTTTATAAAAGGCATTTTCCATTGGGTAACTTTTCAACAGTGATTTGAATGGTGAAATTCTGTCTTCCTCCTTCATGTAATTTGACAGATATTGGGCAGCATAAAAATGGGTACGACTATCGTATCATTACCGTTATATAAGCATAATCATGCTTTATTCACACGATAGTCGTGATTGACAAGATAATCGTGGCCTTAGAACGACCTGGTTTTTAATCCCAGGTCGTTATTTTCACTATTAAATTGCAACACAAGAAAAATAAGCGGCTTGTAGTATAGGTAGGTGAGCTTGCGGCACCATATAGTCATGAATACAAAACTAAAACAACAACAAAATCAACAAAACGGCGGTAACATCAACGAAAGCAACAGCAACAACAACATCAGCAATAATAAAAACTACAACTGTATCTGGTATCAACAGATGTAATTGGTGTAGTATAAGTTGGTATAATTATCTTATACTGTATAGAAGGATGAGATTTACGGTCGCTGAAGATGGGTAAAACGGATTGCGTAAGGTGCGTTTTATGTGCGTTTCGTCTATAAATGCGTTGAGCTTTCATTACTGAACAAACACAAACACTCTACTTGATGAAGATGTTTAGTATGATGGAAAACATGAAGAAGCTACAAGTAGAATATAAATAAGGTAGCCATACATTTTATACACGTCATTTTTACCATTTTGCTAATGTTTTATCACATTTTTTGATTGTTATTCTTAAAGTTGGTCATCAAATATGACTACTAAATTATATATATTCTATTAGGAATTGATGGCAATGATTTTTCACACCAGAATTACTCTGTGAATGGCTATTCTACTTTGTCGTAAATATAAAAGTATATCAGTTTGCAACAATCTGAAACATTTGTATTTAATCACAGTTATTTTGTAACCTGCTTTCATACAAATATTCTGCAGATTAAATCACACTGCATGATATGTGATAATTGTATCATTATGTTGAATAATATATGATATTTTATATACGATGAAGATGAGATATACCTAATTCGTGTATTCAAGTAAAAGATTGTAAATGACAAGGCGTTTCAACTTTCTGTTGGAAATGATAGACCACAATTCTTTGAATTATGCAACCTTGCAACCTACCAAATGTATTCTCAACACGAATACAACCCGTGTAATTTGTTTTATAATAATTAATTATTATTTCAATTATGAACAGAATTGTGTTCTACATACCAGCCATATGCCACGTACTTTACAATTACTGATATAATATGTAACGAATAGAAATCTCGAAAAGAAGGAATCATACGAATTGAAATGCATAGAAAATGCTACAAATAGAAATTCTTCACAAATAGAAAATCTCACAAATAGGAAATCTCTCATTAAATTTCGAGCGCTCAAATACGTATATCCATTTTACAAGCCAGTTTGGTTGAACCTCGATCGTCTGTGGTTGATGGTGAAACTTGACTATTGGTTTATCGGGATGCGTCACCAACGCCACCAAGATTGTTATCACCAAACTTCTAATGATTCACTGCCATCTAGATTTGTATTGTGCTTTCCGAAATTGAACTATCCAAGATGGCGCAGATTTTTTTCATATTTCGTGATTCATATTAGGTCATATACGTGACACTCATTTATGTACAAACTACAAAGATACAGAGATTTCCAATTACAATTCATTTCCACATAAATAGTCATTCGAAGTTGGCCATACTTTACGATAGTCTGTGGAGTTTCAGTGCTTCATTTCCAGTGTTGGCAATCGTTAAAGCAGCAGTAAATCACAGTTCAATTCAAGCTGCTAACTTTGAATAAGCGGCTGGAATACTCGTAAAACACACTTTTATCGTGCGCTTATGAGTCTCTCAAGTCGTGAATAAAAGTCTGATATTCGTGTATAGTGATTGTGAGGGGAAACCCCCCCCCCCCCACAAACTAATAGCTCGTGGTGGGGTCAGGGCGAATTATATGAGCCACGCGACTCACGATGATCGATCATATGGTTTTTCACGAGATAATTAATTCACGAGATAATGAAAGTATGATGAATGATTTTTCATTATTTTAACTGGCGACAGGGCAACTCATAGACAAAAAACAACATTTGTGACTATAGACACACAAAATCATCGTGTTTGTTTTGATTACCAAAATGTGTATCAATCGTGTATTATCAGAGTATATTCGTCATAGCTTCATGGTAATGAACAAATTATGAATCTTCGTTAGTCGAGTCGTTTTGATGTACTGTATGGATAATAATAAAACGAATGAAGGCTGTGATAGGGATGAATTATGAGATTCCCATCATTTAACAAGCAACCTCTAAATTGTATGCGTTTTCACTATTTGATATATATATATGTATATCGATTTCGATCTCCCCATCCAACGATGTCGGGTTTGGGGGGGTGAAGGTGACTCCACCGTCGTTTCTAGGGCTGCCTGGGATGTCGAAGACGGTGAGCTATTTGATATAAATTCGATCAATTTCAAAGACATTCAATAAAAAAACATTTCCCTTGGTAGATGAAAATATCAAGAATTAAATCATATAAAAACGAATACAGGCAACCATTCCCGTTTTTTTTAATAAGGCCTACATTCATTTTATTCGGGAAAATCGTTCATTGGTCACCAAAGTGATGGCAAGATAACAACATAATTTTCCTTCAATTGCTGTAACTTCAGCTCAAAAAGTACGAGAGTGTTCGTACTCAAGAAAATGATTATTCAAAAAAGTTCAAATCAAATTTTCCCAGTGTAGAATTATTCAAAAAATTAATTTTTGCCTCTTCTGACAAAACGTTGGAATGTCTTCAATATTTGTTACGCTTTTCTAACCATCTCTGAAAATAAGAATGTTTTCATTCTCACGGTATTTTTTTGTTGCCGGCCGTCACCTTATCAAACCGCAATGACAGATTTTGACCAATCACATCTCTAGAACACGACTGAACGTATTCGTTTGTGTGACGGTTGTGTTGAGCCTCAACTCCTGTCGACGACGTCAAGTGACGTCGTGTCATGTCGAGCTTTACGTCCATTCGAAGGTGACGTCACGAGGTATAATCCCACCCAATATCCCAGCGATGTGCTTCGTATTGGAACATTTCTGTTTTCTCAAGTAATAATCCTAGAAAGATACTCGGAGAAGCTCACCACAAATTGATAGTATAGTTCATCCACGTTAAACATATACAACCAGTACAATAAGCAGTTTGACTTGGGTATACGATAACCATGCGGGCTTTGTTGTACTCGTTTCCGCTGTTGTTGTTATTAGACGTGAGCTAGATAATACCAAATCCTAACCGAGCGAACTCAACCTAGCCCAAGCTAACCTAATCTTGAGCCGCTATCACATGTCATTCACTTGAAATAGATTGCCGTTTGAACATCTCTCCACTTATTCATCAACGTCACTGACATATAGCGTTTTCCTAAGTGTATAAAGCATGTAACTGAAGTCTAGAACATCCTTCAATATTATTTGTTCCGCAAGTTAGCTTTACCATCTTGTATGATAGTAACATTGTTGTCCAAGTTAAACAACGTAAACTCGTTAAGAAAGTTGTAGAAAGGGAACTAGAAGGTTGACATATTCTTGTTCCCTAAAAGTTAGCTAGCCCTGCATGGCTGGCTGGATTAGTAAACTTCTCCCCGTAAAGTTTCTATATATAAGGAAGACGGGAACGCTTCCTGCCGGCTATGACGTAAACAAAGGATAACTCTCCTGGTTGACATCCTGAACCAGGAAGTGACGTCACTTGGGTCGATATCGCGCACAGTGCGTAATGCACGCACTTCAACTGAGTGAGAGAGAGAGAGGGGGGAGGTTAATGTCGTCACATCACGCACGTTTCTCCATTGTCACGTGACCTTGTCTACGGATCACACATGCTTCAGTGTTTATTAAAGTCACTGCCAGCTTTAAGCCAAGTATCAAGTTTAACCTATGACTACCAATAACGTACGTTATTGGTAGTCATAGGTTTAACCAACGTCTCAAAACGAAGCACTATTAATTTATTCATCGTAGTTACAACTTTTATCTGATCGTTCTATTATTAGCCCAACGACAATGATCAAATGTACGAATTATGAGTAACTATAACTATCGAACTACCGAGACTGTTCCAAAACGGGTTAAAGGATCAGGATATGCATCAGCCAGTTCAACGGAGACTATGTGGTCAATGCGTGCATCTGTGCGATCGTATCGATGTCTATGTACAAGATTATACGGAATAGTTCCATAAGGTGATCCAATAGGAATGATTCAACCACCTACTTTTGGTTACAATCAAGGTTCTATATTGAATTGGTATTGGTATCAGTTAGATTCAAATCAGTTATTTCTCCTTTGGTTTTGTTGTTGTAATTTTTGTTGTATTCCTGTAGGGCTCAATTTTACGATAAAATAGTCTCCACTACCCACGGACATTTGATAATTATAAACTAATATTTGTAGTGTAAAACGTTGATATATCCAAATTGTAATGTGAAACACCCACATTTTCTTTGACGGAATTTTCTTGTCCGCTACTTGTTACCAGAATGTACACTATTTTTCAAAGATTTTGTCATATCATTCTAGTTTGGAAACAAGAATTCATGAATCTTATTAATCTGATTATCGCAGATACTAGCTCACTCACTCACCCGCCCACGTGACACGAGTACATAGTCGTCCCAGCTGTTTGTGTGTCCTGTAATTAACAGAGTGACGTTTCATAAATTACAATCTTCCGGCTGTAATAAAGGGAATTGTGATTCTTCGATAAGATTAACGCCCTTACTTTCTCTCTGTCCTTAAATTCTTCACACACCCACCCATTTTCTCTTTCTCTCTTCATCCCTTTTCCTCACTCTCGTCCTCTCTCTCTATAGGCTATATATATATATTTGTATGTTACTTCTATATATATCTCTATATATCTGTGTCCTTATATTTCTCACCCACCCATTTTCTCTATCTCTCTTACCCTTTTTTCTCACTCACTCACTCTCTCTCTCTCTCTCTCTCTCTCTCTCTCTCTTTCACTCTCTCCCTCTCTCTCTCTCTCTCCCTCACTGTGTCCTTATATTTCACACACACCCATTTTCTCTCCCACTCTCTCCCACCGTTACTTATCACTGTAACGTTCCCGCCGCGTGCATTAGGCTAATTGGCGGCACAAAAGAACGGTCTTCTGGCGTGATTTGAAGGGCTATCCACACGACTCCTGCCGGCGTGCTAGCGTGATATGCAGGACTATTCACACGACCGCTGGTCGGCGTGCGAATAGATAACACCCTTAAGATGATTTACTCGTTAAATATAACAATGATGGCATTTATTGGTCTTGAAATAGATTTCATTAATATAATTAGTTTTAAGCGACTGCGTGATTTTATTTCATTTGTGTTATCGGCACACCGAATTACTCTTATTGAATAAACTACTGTACCCGTATTAACTCTAATATAAACCACCCCTATGGATGGAAATTATGATAAAATGATTATGGTATGGACAAATCTATTGTTCTTCATCATATCAATTCTTTGGGAATATAATTCACATTGCATTCACAAATATACGGATAGATCATGTACGATAAAACTTTGTAATAGGGGTCTCATACTCATTAAATTGAGATCAGTATAAATAAAATTAGGATTATACTTACCGTAGTTGTATAAGTTATTGTAATTTATTTATGTTTCCATGTAAATCAAATTTCACTCAAAATAGCAAAATGGCGTGCGGTATACTGGTACAGATAATTAATTTCAAAGAATATCACAAATTGTATTTTAATTTGTTTCCGTTTTTTTTCAAACGTTGTATATAACCAGTATATTGTAGTAATGTTTCATATACCTTTTTGTCTGGCCCATACTCCTAATTCAATAATAATGATCAATGCAGTGTAATTGAACCCATTGAATCAATATTGAAAAAGACTCGAATGCCATTCATTTCATCCTTGACTTTTCTAATGATTCCTCGGTTTTTCTTGACTCAATGGAATGCTCTCCAGTGCATGCACAGAAATGCTGACTTGGCTTACCTGCGCTGCATAAAACTATACAACATGATTATTTAACGAGTAAATAAAAAAAAACATTAAAATATAAGAGTCAACAGAATGTTTGGCTGCTTATCAAGATTTCTAGCGTATTTGGACTTTCAACATATAAATAATAGATGCGTAGCTCAGGCCTGGTTCACAATTTAAATATGGATCAGTCAATATGGAATAATCAAGTGTCATAGTTACACAAGTGGGTCACAATAGCCTCTTACTTCAACTGTAGGTTCGCCAATAGTTCCCCGGTAGATTCGGTTGACCGCCCACCTAAACAATTATTTTGCCTTGAACGGCTTTAGTTTCAGTGGCAGTGGCAAGAACTCTCAAAAGCCAGCAATAATTCATTTGGATATAGAACTTGTACATCTTTTCTAGAAATTAATTTTGAAAATCCTATAGATTGCGACAATGTCTTACGAAGACATGCCATCTGTTTTTCGAGAGTATCTGAATTGACTCTCATAGAAGAATAAAACACCCGAAATACATAAACGGTAGTCACTTGACTACAGTAGTAACATCATCTTATTGGTCAGAATTTGGCTTCTCGTAGAGGTCATAAGGAGATGGTAATAAATAATGATAGATTTAATTCAATTCCTATACCAACTATTTTTTATTTTCATTTTAAACCAAACTTGATACAGTTCCACTATTAAGGCTAAGGATGAAAGTAGGATCGTTTGAACGGGGCACCACAAGGGCGATCTTACCACCCCATTTTATTATTATTTTAAATCAAAACCAAACTTTGACACAAGAATAATATAAAAACTTCACCACAGTTTCTTATTCAGAACGCTTACATGGAGACGCGATCATCCATCTCGCTCACACACTATGAGATATACCCTTATCCATATTCACTAATCCATATGTCAACTGTGAACCATGCCCTATATAAGAATTGGATGTATGGTGACGTTTCCACATAATTTCTCGAATTCTACAAACGCTTACAAACATTACTGATAACTTTTCTCAACATTAACTCTAGACTTATACAAACACGGATATCAAGAACCCTCATTCTAATACCTTATGACCTACTTTATTTACAATGAGGTTTTTCCGTTGTTATAAATAGCTAGCAATTTGTACTCCAACGAATTGCACGATCCATTTCACGTATAGAAATCTGTGGATGCTGAATGAAGTTCAGTTGCACGTGTTCAAGATGGCGACGACGGAATGTTATTGTCATTTCAATGAGTGTCGTGTAAGAACGGTAGACATTCAATGCATTAGGCTAGTCAAGGGTTTCTTTCAATATTTTTTCATATGCTGGAAATAATTGATAGAGTATATATATATATATATATATATATGTGTGTGTGTGTATTACATTATTCACATTTTGCGGATTGCTCTTCCGTGAAATAGTTGGTGGTTCTGAAAAGAACCTCCAGGAGTTGTCTCGTTCAGGAACTGGAATCGAACTTCAGCTCATGTTTTCATAATTGATCTACAAATAAATGATCAAATACTGATATAAAAACACTATTGTATCTTCCACAATGGACTTATCCCAAAATTATCGAGATTATTTCCGTTTATATCTCTCTAGTAATATCGATGTTTAGCAGCACTTGTTCAGGTAATCTTTGGATATTTCAGAAGATAGCTTTCTCGGCAAATTGTTCCCAAATCCAAAATTTCATGTGAAATTGTTCCCAAATAAGCATCATCTGTTGATCTGCGAATCATAGGTAATATTTAATTGGTATAAAACGATATGCGCAGTGAATTTTTGGCGAATTCTTCAATGAGCTCTCACTAGATCAAGTAACGAGTTTTTGAGAACTATCTTTCATTCATTAGGAAAATTCAGATATTCATATATTTTAATTTATGTCTTCTCTACAAAATGTTTCGAAAATACACCCATCTTCTATCACATTCAGGTGAAACAACTCAGTCATCTTTATTTTCATCTCGATAAATAAATTATTTAGTGACAATACTGTATGCAAGATGTATTAGTGTTCCTAATCGACATCCTGTCCTAAAAAATAAGAATATTCTCAATAAACAACATATTATATACACAAGTTTATATTTGTGTTCGTTAGGTTGGTATATCTAGCTAACCCTTTCTTTCGTGGATACGAATAGGGGCCTATAGCTATATACATAGCATCACAGCTCAACCCTTAACCTATCATGTTTTCCCCATAGATTGGTTTATAGCAAAAAGTCATCTAGCTGTATCGAGAAAGCCGTGTGTTGTGGTGAAGTCACGTGTTCAATACCGATAGCGCTGAGCATGCAGTTCACCGGCTTAAAGAAGGCCGTGATGTGTGATTAACAGAAGCCGTACACATGCAACATCGACACATAGGCCTAGAACTGCACCAGCAGAGTTTAAAACAACACGATCAGCTGATTCTGTCACCGATAATTGACGTCACAAGTCGATCATCATTGCACTTCGATACTAGTCGATATATGTAGACTGCACTTTTACAACTATAGCATAAACCTTTTCATATATTTATGTTCACAAAAGGAGGTCAACTATCATCTGAATAATTGTGAAAACTTTGGTATTTGCAAGTAGCTGAACGCTGTGAAAAGTGCAGTTGCGTTTTAACCTTGACCTGAAAGTCGTCCTAAAGAATCATAATATATTCTCAAATCACAGCAGCTTATAGAATAGGCCTCCAAATATGACCGTGATATTTATGTTTGTTATGTTCATAGATGATATTCTTCTTTCCATAAGTACAAGTGAATAGTCTATAAATATAATGATATAATATAATGGCACACTTCACCATCATTATGTCACCATACAGACTAATCGATCATCGATACTGTATTATTATCTGAAATGGTGAATGTTCGATTAGTCGATTATCGACACCGGGAACCACAGGCGTTTCATTCGTTGATGATGCTCGTATTGTTAGCATGGGGTTCCCCCGCTCTCCTGGTAGTCTATAGTTGCTATTGTTGAAGGTATAAAATCGTTTATATGAATGCGTATAGAATTGTATTCAAAGTGATGAAAATAGAACAACTGCATGATGCACAGCGTCATCATATTGAGTATTCCTAGCTCGTTCTCTCTTTTCTCTTTATATCACTTCACATCCGACCCGGTTCCGACTCTTCACAGCCCTTCTGTTTCACACTTCTGACTCAGTCGACCAAGGGACTACTTTAGAAAATGAAGTCAAGTCGAGCGTGGATTCGAGTCGTGGATAAGGCATGGGTGTTTGTATGCATCACACATCTGATCCGATCATTGGAACCCTCAAATATATCAACTGTTGGTGGAGTCAATTATGAATCATCATTATAATCTTCTGCAGTTTGTTGGACAATTATAAAGCACGAACCCCTTGAACAATTTCCCAAACGGTTTCAAGCATAACTTTTTCAGCGTATAAATCATTTCAACTTATCTATCAGTTGAGATAGGCCTTATTATACTTCAGGCCTATCATTCCTTTTTTTTTTATCCTTTGTATAATGATGAACTTTGCATCTGCTGTCATTGGAAGAAGTGAACATTGCCTGAGAGACTTTAGTTCAAAGTGAAAGATATCAACATTCGTGTGTTTCGATTATTCCTAATTCCAATGTTGGAAGTGTCCGGATATATCGCAAAAACGGTTTATACTTATGTGTTCCGGACTTTCGGCAACTGAAGACTTTTATCTGTGACGAAGAAGTGTGGTCACATACAACGTGGACCTGGTGTCAAAGTTCATTGCTTTCGATTCAAAATAATAATAAAATGGGGTGGTAAGATCACCCTTGTGATACCCCGTCCAAACGATCCTACTTTCATCCTCAGCCTTAGTAGGGGAACAATGATTTTTCATCAAGTTTCGATGTTATTAAAAAAAAGTTGAGATCGATGTTCTCATTGAAGGTAGACATTACTAGAGGTGTTATTCCTATTGTTGACTGGACATCAGAGAAGAGATTATAAAGTGAGTTTATCGATGAGCGAATGTGGCACTGCGTTTGGCGAGAGTCACTTCCGCTTCCGGCACTCAAGAGTATATGGCGAACCACTCGGAGTTCATGTAATTGTCGCTGTAAAGCAATTATACATTTCAATTTAATAAGTGGAACGCTACATTTTCTCGCGTTGCTATGTGGCATTATGCAACATTGTCTGTCTATTTTCATGGCAAAGTTACAATTTTTGTTACCAAACACATAGAGGCAATTTGATATATCGAGAAAATAAAACAACAACTGATATTTAAACGTAAAAACCTCAATTGTTGTTTTTAAATCGAATTTTATGGGCCTATACAGGTATTCACAAAACTAGAAGGTCGTCTTGCAACCAAATAAAAGAAAAAACTTTGGTAATCATATGATCTCAATGCAAATTTGAGTATTAACACATTTGAAATATGCAACTGGATTCCTTTCTTATTGTAAGTCTCACCCTGAAAAAACATAAGTCCATAATACACTGAAAATACGACATCTTTACAAAATATATCGGTGATATTTGCGTTTTTCAAGTTGGCATACTATCTTTTCTATTGGTGAACACCAATGTGCTCATTTGTCATTATCACCATGTCATATATATCACAGGGATTATTTCGAATTTGAATATTTGATAGGTTTAATAAAGCTTTGTACAGTTTTAATTGGCAACGTTTGAATACTTGATAATTATAATCTCTCTCGTCATTGGGAGTCACTCTTTCAAAGCTGCAGAAAGCTTGCGCGTACAAAACCATACATAAACCGAATAATATGAGAAACAGTGTATCTACTCATATTAATCTGAAAAATGAGTAAGATGTGGAAAAACTGCCAGTTTTCAACGATTCTTCTGAACATGAAACGAATTGAGATATGAAATATGACTGTGATGAATCCTAAACAAAAACATACCGGTAGCACTTATGTTTTCATTTTGTACTACATTATTGAAATTAATGGTAGTTACTTTTTATATGAGAGTCAATTATTTGTTATGATTATAGTAATGTTCTGAAAATGTAGTGGAATAAGAAGAGCGGGATCTGACAAGAGTGTTGTAACATCATGACAGATTTGATAAATTTGTTTCGACCCGAGGAAAAAAACAACAACATTATTTTAACGTGTGTATATACACAATTTGTTCGTTATATCTAAGCGACCTCTTTAACTTAAGCGGATTCATATATGTTACCCTCGGATGTTTGTGAATGAACGAAATTCTATGCATTCATATTTTACGCCATCATATTGAAAGTGTTATTTGTGTTTTAGTGTTTCTTGTATAAGTTTCGAGATATTCAGGATCGAAGTTCGTTAGTTTCACTCTCAAAATTATGAGAGATCATGAAAATACTGTGTGTTTTCCATTCTTAATTGGATTTGTAAATTTTGGAAGATAACTATTCTTAAGGAAATTAATATTTAAACACGTGAATCACTAACTAATGGTCATGCAAACAAAAGTTGAGAACAGAAATGTAGGGAGAGAGAGAGAGAGAGAGAGAGAGAGAGAGAAAGAAGGAAAGAGAGAGGTGCTGCAGATTCGCCCGTCTAGCTAAGTCAAATAACGCTCTCTTTTTGAAACTGAAGTCAAGTTGGACGTGAGTTCAAGTCCCGCTTAAGGCATGAGTTATAGTTGAACTCATTTGTTCACTACCAGCTAATCCATCCCCCAAATAACTCAGCTGTTGATGGATCATTGTAAACGATCATCGTCAACAAAGCTTCAGTTGAGTCGTGGTAGAGTCACTAATTTCACATTCACTTTATGTTTATATATACAGACGCAATAATTGAGGTTCGACTAGTTCTTCCTGTACGAGTATATAATTCATAATTGATTTACTTCGAACGGTTTTAATTGGAGAACTAGGGAAGTGTTGTATTCCAGTGATTTGAAACATCACTATTGACTGTATACGGTGTACCACGTGATATCTCACCGCTGTCACCACGATGTAATGAAGCTAGTGACAACCATTAAACCACACGTCTATGTTGATCGAAACTTCCTTCTATAGATGCCATTCACCGAACAAAACTTGGTGTCGGAAGGAATCAGACATGTGTGCCTTCAATCAATGATATGCAAAAGTAGGGATTCAAAATATGTTTGCCACGCATACTCAATAGACCAATGTAAGTGTTGGTTTTATTTTGTGTAATAATTAGATTTCGATTAAAATGTGATTGTTGATAACATTAGGTAATACATAATTTCAAATTTTAATTTGAAAAAACTTCTAATTTTTTCAACTACGGAAAAATATAATTCAGTGGAAG
Source organism: Brachyptera putata (assembly GCA_907164805.1). Taxonomy (NCBI): domain Eukaryota; kingdom Metazoa; phylum Arthropoda; class Insecta; order Plecoptera; family Taeniopterygidae; genus Brachyptera; species Brachyptera putata. Next base: position 9,016,624 of record OU015467.1, read on the forward strand.
AAATTTGTTTTCGAATAAAGTTCTACATAAAGTTGTGTTATTTCTGGCTCAGCCGTTTCTTGTGATGATTTTGGTTTAGCTCTCAGATAAATCAATTCAAGATAGAAGATCGTGTAAAAGCACGGAGAAACCTACGTCATTGCGCCAAGCAGACAATGTTTTATAATTGCTCCACCGGTACTAACAATTAGAACATTGAATATAATTATACTTTATCATTAACTATACTCATTCTCCTCAATCTCGTATAATTAAGAGTTCATTAATTTTTAATGTTTCTATAAATTTCAGTTCTGCTCTTCTTCTTGTGTTACTTTTCATTCTATAACCAGCAATCTGTTGTTCGTTGATTGAGCTATCATCCATGATAAAATCGACTCAGGCTGGTGCTTTGTGTTATTCTATTGTTTGTACTAAACGACTGCCGTAGTGGAAGGGGGGATGGGGAAAGAGGATGGAATAATACCATCTCTTTATTCACCAAACCAGCCACAAATAATAGGCTATGAATGCATTAAAACAAAGCGAACGAGCGACCGGGGCTGCGATATTCAAACAGACAGTATTATGTGTTATGACCGCTTCGGACGAAAATAGAATATTGTCGACATCGATTTCACGTCCGAGTTCATTACTGTGTTCATCCCTTCGTGGCGAGGAACACCTACCCGTACACGTGGGTAGTGGTTAGGACCACCGCTTGTTCCTGTATCGAAGCGAGTATTTGGTGACAATTCAGAATGTGTAGTATTCCAAAATGATAAACTCGTTCGTTTAGATGAACAAATAGTGGAACTGTAATTGGTTAGTTTATTGTTTTATTATCAGTTATAATAACAATGGTGATGAGAGAATGAATTATCTCCAAAAATGTAATTAGTTCTATATTACATAGTTGAATATATCGTAAAGTGAAGATTTTTTACGACATTTCCTAATATTAATCTACTTTTTCTCCGCAATGGATCATTGGTGTGAATAACAATTTGCCCTCCATGAATTTAATAGCATTCAAATTCAAATTTCTATTCAGTTATTGATTATTATTTCAACAGTTTTGTTCACATTACTATTCGAATTGGGGAGATTTGCGATGGGATACCATTCTTCCCCAAAAAATTGTATTTCAATATCTCACCATGAAAATCATTTAACCATACCTCCATGAAAATTCACCGTTAATCGAGTTCGAGGTTACAAAAAAATACCATGTAAACAATAATTAATTTTTGCCCTGAAGTGTTATATGAATTTGTATTTACATTATAGATATATATTAGAACTAGGCTAGAACAGAACTAGGCTCAAAATGGATGCAATTGCAGGCCTACTATATACATTCATAGTCCAGGTCAGCGCAATTTCCAGTACGAATACACAAAGGAACTGAATGACACAGACTCACAAAACACAAAAATACAATCGAGAGAAACATGATTTCAAATTTCCCCCGCGGGGCTAACATCCCTTTCCCCATCATCGGTTGTACAAAAGGGGCACAATTATTTTGTGAATCGACTTACCATTTTTCCGATTGGGATATTGTTCATAGTCTCTACAACGTCGAAACACCTTGATTGCTTGACCAATATCAAGTATAAAACCTCGAAAAAATCTTCAATATAAACATAAACATTTCGAAAATGATTGAGAGTGTAGGTTGTGTCGATGAAGGAAGCGACTGTTATACTCTGAATGTGTGTATCACACGAACCACTCTAACTGGAAACCAGGAATATGCTGGATTACGGGAATGTTTCCCCGATGCCCTCGGGAGTAGGATTAAGCTCGTTCTCTTTATCCGCGGCATTTTCAGAAGAGTCAACTCTGAAAAGTTGATATCATTAATTTTGAACGTTCATACTGGCTGCTATGTCATGCATGTTTAAACAAAGTTATTATTATTAAATGGTTTCCAACCAAATAGAGTGAGAATTGAATTCCAGTTTAAATAAAGGGTAAATTAAGGGGTCAAAATCATTGTCGAATATGCGAATCATGGTTGTTTATAGAGCAAGAGCTTGAGTTGAAAATGTATTTCGAAAAGATAATCATTACGTGTCAGTGTAGCACTTACACCCAATTCGAATATAGAATAGATCCATTCTATGAACCTTCCAACAATTAACAAAGTGGAAACTTACAACAATGCCATTTATTTCAACAATGTTGAATTAAAACGCATGAATATTTTCAAGAGCTCGCCACACAAAACTCACCATCGTCAATATTAGAGGCCTTGCACAATGGTGTGAATATAGGATACCAATTGGGTGGGTGTGAGATAATTTTTCTCATGCTCATTGAAGCAAGCGCAAAAACAAATGATCAAAAGATCTCTTTTCAGGATGAGGAAGTTGATGATACGAATCAATGAATAGTGAAGAGAAAACAAATTGAAAAACCCAATCCCTCCTCCACGAACATTTTCATAATTTTTCTATTTTATTTTTCTGTAAACTATCAATAGAAAATTCCGACCAAATGGAAGTGATAATCAAAAATTCATCAATATAATCAATCAATACCGAGTAACTTCTATTGGTATTTTGTAATAACGTCGTTGATCCACTTCGTGAAGTACGACAATCTGGTGTATGCCGCTGGGAACCCTCGAGCACAGCCCTCGCTGAGTGCTGAGAAACCTGCCACGATACCCTCGCATAACAACGGGCCTCCGGAATCACCCTGGAGACAAAATAAGGTATAAGTCTAGATCAGTCACGGAGAACACTAACTACTTATACATTACAAAAATTGCTTATATGATACAGACCAATATGGTTGCCATTGTTATCATCATCAATAATTATGAAATAGGATATTCACATAATTTAATTAAACAAAATAATATATAAAATGATCAAAATATTATTATAAATGAATATACGAAAATCGGATTATTGGAAAATCATTCACCATATATGATGACATATTATAGAAGGTCTATTCCCACTTTTCGACTAACGCACGAACTATTCTCACTGACTGTTGTACGGGTCGTGGGAATAGCTGACCCGGGCGACCAATTATATTACCACGAATCATCGTTCGGGTTAGTGACACTGTTCTTGGCAATAGCCGACCCGCTAGGCCAAGTCTATTCCCACAAAAGAGCTCACGAAACGTGTCCTGGGAAAAGCCAACCCACGCTGCCGCCTCTATCCCCACGAACAGGCTCACGAGAAAACATTCCCAGGACGAACGTAAGTAATTCTATTTCAATGTTATATCTCGTCCTAAAGAAACATTGGCCCCCAAAGTACCACATCTGTGGATATATAGCGGGAGTGATTGTTGTATTGGTAGACAGCCGTCTTCTTTCGCGGATATAAGTATATATATATATATATATATATATATATATATATATATATATATATATATATATATATATATATATATATATATATATATATCAAATTGATGAATATCGATCTGGAAAATACCAAATTGTGATAAATGTACACCTACTTCACAAGTGTCTGTTCCAGCGACTGAGTCAGCACAAATCGTTGAATTTTTATTGACAACGATGAATGGCAAGATAACTTTCAGTTTTTCATCGCATAACTTATCCCCCACAATAGGTAATTGCACTCGACGAAGAAGTAGTTCGTCTTCTCCTTGTCTACGAACTTTTGATCTGTAACCATTGAACACAAATGTGTATGTTAAACAACTTTTTTTTGAAAAGTATTCTATTTTGGGTCTAACTAGAGTGAGGTAGGCTTTTTCTTTGTCTTTTCTGCTGCTTCCTGCCAGATTTCTCATAACGGAATGCAATCTTTGAAATGCCTGTCCAGTTATTATTTCAATATGCTGACTCCATTCTAACTTTTCGTCAAATGTCACCCCCAAATACTTTGCGAACTTTTTTTTTACTTTTTTTCCGTTCCTATCTTGTATACCATCCTATTATCATTACCATCTTCCTTCTCTACCCCAATTATCAAAACTTCACTCTTTGTACAGGTAAGATCTAATCCTATATCTGTTAGTCTCGTGTATATAATATTCACATCCTCCTGTTTATCCAACAATTTATTGTTATAAGCTTGAATGTTGAAGATACTAACTGACGAGTAGGTACTCAACAATTGGATGAAATTGGTAGAAACGATCAGCTCGCTGGCTTAATGTGGTATTATGTAAATGATATTAGTAAAGATGAACTACAAGTGTCTTACGCTGAATCCATCTTGATAGTAGAACCCCGTCGCTTTTTACTTTTGGCTTTTTGTACTAGAACCGTTCGTCTAGTGTTGCTACCCCAGTTAATAAAGGCGCACGTTGATGGACATTCAAAATTAATTTTGGGGAGCTTTGCAACTTGGACGTGAGAACTAGGAATCACTGCCGATTCCAACTGAAATAGGACATATGCATCTTTATTGAAAACTGCCATTCATATACAAAGGCTGTCATTGACACAGAATAATTGATCAATGAATCAATTATTTAAAGAATGGTAAAAGGTCAATAAAATGTTACTAATTATAAGATAACAAACGGAAACCTGAAGCTGTAAGGACGTGTGAAATAAATTTGATATGGTCTTTAATAAGCCATGTAGAGGTGTGAATAAAAAAAGATTATAATAAATCATATATAAAAAAGGTATGAAAGAAAGGGGGAGGTATGAAAATTGATTTATTGAATACTGATGATTTTTCTGAATGTGTACTGATCTTTTCAAAATGTATAGGCCTACAACAATAGCATATATCAAATTATCTGGAAAATTATATGTTTTAACAGAATTCTTGAAACTAGCGAAGTGGTTCCTCTTGAGACATTGAGTTCAGTTACAAGTTACGTTGAGAAAAGGTTCGAAACCCGGATAAGTGAAGGATTTTTATGAACGTTCTTCACCTATAATCACTTGGTAATTCTCGTCATTGATCACCAGATTCCCGAAAAAGTCAACTGTTTTGGTTGGGTCGTTAGGCAACATTAAAAAACTGCATCAAAATATTACTCAGATTCGTCGCCTTTGAGAATATAAATATCGTATGGGTGAATAAAACATCGATACCAAATTGGGTTCAACTTACTTGAATGAGACCTATGTTGTTTTCGCCAGTGGGCTTGGCAAATGCCTTGTTTACGTATATCCTCTTCGCATGACGAATCTGCTGAACACCTTTGGTGTCGCTAATAATCTCATTTGCGTTGCTACTGCCGGCGACTATCAGGTATATAAGAGGTTCACTATTTAAACACATTAGGTATCATCAATTTCACATTTCACGTACTTGCATAATTCTTTCCTTTTGTATTTATTCGAATATTTAACTATGAATTTATCTCATTAGGTTTTAGAGAATACTGGATATTCCATATATATGTGTTATATCATTTTGGAATGAATCAAATTTTTACCTGACTTGGACGCTATTCTAGCATTTTTTCAGTTTTTTCATGTTAATTATAGGCCTATAGCTATTGTAATTAAATTTGATCATATATATATATATATATATATATATATATATATATATATATATATATATATATATATATATATATATATATATATATATGATAGATTATCGCCGAAATTTCAAACAACACAATCCACTATTTGTCAAAAATCTCTTTACGTGAATAGAGTTTGATCTAAATTATCGATTTTTAATCTGTATATTTCTAGAAATATAAATACTTAACCTTACTCAAGGCAATGAGCTGCAGACAGAACCCATGCTGGCCTGACCAGAACCCCACCACAGTGATGTTGTCTCACTTCATCTTCGTATTCCACCTGTACCGATACCTTGAACAAAACATTACTTAACTGATCAGATAATATATTACCATAATCACTATCAATTATTCAAATAATGACTCATTCATCGCTTGAAATGATAATAATCATGCACTTATGGAATGATAAAATAGAATGAGAGAGAATAGCGTTCGGGCCTAGAGAGAGAATATTAATTTATAATTTATATAACTGTGTTTGGAGATTGAAAGATTATATTTTTTTTTCATCAATTGATCAATTGAACCGTGGGCCTATGCACGGTATAGTCAGTGCACACCTACTTATTTCAATCACATGTAGTGATCAATTCATGTGCTATCAATGAATATGTTTGAGAATACGGGAAAGAAAATGTATAACTTACAAGGAATGGAAATTCATGTATTTTTGGGAGGTCTCCATTGGAAATCTCTTGAGTGATCGATTTCCTCCCTAGAAAAATAATGGTACACTCTTCTCAAAATCCAAATGTTTAATTTAAACACTGGTTCCAGTTAAAAATGGAATATATATGTTCAAAACTGATGATAAACAATCAACATAAAAAAATTGATATGCTAATACATAAAATAAAATATGTTATTGTTATCATTATACCATATTTATCAACATTTTATTTGAGTTGCTATGGCAACCTTTTTCTAGCAGTCTGCTTTTCCACATCTGAAAAAAAAATCATTCTTCATCCAACCATAGATAAAGTAGTCTCTAGATAGACAACGCCGTATGACAGCCTCTCAGTGCTTTAGCAGATGACATATTCCTGGCGATCACAGCGCTCCTAGCAGGACAACCAGGCGTCACACTACCACGGCCTGTTAGACTGTTTGACCAGCTTCTGCCACTATATCCCATAAGGATATTTTTATATTCTACATCGTCTCACTTTTCTCCAATTGCTACCAATTATTCTCAGAAGCAACACCCAAAATTCAAAATAACTATACAGCAATTAATAAAGTAACTACAGAGAATAACAATATTTTCAGCAATGAATGAACTGTTTTTAAACGACATCAATTACCCAACTACTGAAGTTGAAATATTTGAATAAATACTCAGAATGTATCATCAAATGAGAATACAGTATTTAACTTCATTCATGTTAGATAGTTACAATTTGGAAGTGTTTGCCCCCTAAATGTACCGCAAATAATTCGTTTTCGAAATATACATAATATGTTCGGATACACATCTGTATCGAGTATTCTAGAGTCATTTATATGATGTACAACGAATTTATCCCCCAAGGCTTTATAGAATACTGGCTGTTCCATATATTTCTATCATATTATATTGTAATGGATAAAATTCTTACCTGCATTGGACGCTATTCCAGCATTTTTTCTGGTTTTATATGTCAAGCTTTCGTTCACCTACAGACAAACCATATATATGTTCTACTTTGATCATTTTGTGTAACTGTGTGAAGAATTATGTATTGTGTATCATTATATATAACAATATAGGCTATAAAAAAAACTAACTTTCATTTACGAGCGGTAATTTATTATCGTCATATCCGAATGAACTGGAATTAGTATTTTTAGTATTTTGAAGTTGTATTGTACTCCATATTCTCAATCTCGAAAAGTCTTATTCTCAAAAAAATGAGACTGTGATCGTTAGGGATAGAAACGAGAAAAGATTTGTTCCTTCATTTCTAATGGAAATTTGCAATATATATTTATTTTTTCTAGGTACACATTCTTCATCGTTATTATTGACCTATCAACCCACTTCAAATCTTCCGATACTATATTTATAATTGATAAAATATCGAGTAACACCATGGGTGTCATACTTTCCTCTGGCTTTGTATATCTATCATACTTACCACGAACCATATAAGAATGAAGAAGGTACCTCCAAGATGATTCATGAGTAGGTTATATTGAATCAAAATGAAAAACCGAGATTCACAATATGAATTATTCCGTAACCAGAACAAAAATCTACTATCAGAACAATCTCACCAGCAGGTTACGTTCTGTTCCTGCTCCCTCTATGTATGAGACGTTAGAGGCATATATCACATCTTTGCTTCCGTTCGTGACGCACTTTTACATACAGGCGTGCGGGAGTACGCGATTAACTCATAACTATCGGCCTGATAACGGCCATAGCATGTATTTTGTTTTAATTGCCATACAGCAAGAGAAATTGATCAAGGAGTGAAGAAAGTATTAAAAATAAACTTGATTGACGATTCAAGTTGATTGATTAGTAATGCATTGCTTCGTTGTATGGTATTTTATTAGTATAGTGTTTGTTCATTTGAATGTTGAACATTGTTTGAAGTGAAAAAATATTTGATAGCTAACTATACAATCAGTAGTTAAATATTGTTTTGCCTCACAATATTCCGTTATTCTTCTGTCGCCAAATTTTTGATACATGTAAAAATAGATTCACGTGATATTTCAATCATGAATATTTACAATGGGTTATTCTTGTGAGTGTTTTTATGACTAAATGATTATCTCAAAGGTGATGCATCCATGGTTTGCTCAACGACCCCACCAACAGATAGGGTATATGGGGATGCACCTAATTTCATCCGCGAACTACAAAAACCCTTTCTAAACGCACATGGAAGACACATTCTGTTTTGAAGAGTATCAGTGAATGATTGTCTTATTACCTCACATGATTCGGTCAAGGGTATGCATACTCAAATCTTTTCTGATAATTTCTATTTAGCATTGGAGGCTACAATCAAACCGAACTGAGCGATGTTTGGATCAGTCTGATTTCATTAAAAATTCGTGTGCATTTGCTACCATACAGCATGTGAGATGTATCAGCTTTCACTGAATTCATAATTGAATTAGTGTAAATGCAAACGGATAAATTGATTTCAAAATAGCAAAAGATACTGAACCGTCATGAAATATTGACACTGGATGTGATATAATGCTTACCGGTACATTGTTGTACAGCTGTTAGGAATCAATCTCATTTGCTCGTTCTTATCACTAAGATGGTCATGCGTATAGCTATAGATATCTTACGTTCATTCCACCTGTTGATATTTTTGTTTTGTCAGTTGTGATTGGTTTTCAGTCTATTTACAAACAAATTTTAAGATGAGCCTTGGCAAAAACTTCTTGAGGTTTCCATGCGAGACTTATGTTGCTTTTTCTCTGCGTTTTTTGTTTTGGAATTCACTGCCCAGGACACGTGGTCTGTTTGGTAAACATCGAAAATCTTGCGGATAGAACACAAGGAATGATTCAACTCGGAACTGTGCAGTTTCTGGGCAACGTCGGTTATACATATTTCGATAAAATCCATTACGAAACTTTGAAAACCATATAAGAATAACCAGAAAACACGTTATTCAATGACGTTTCAATTTTCAACGAATGATTATATAATAATGGCCCACATTATGTAAAAACAAATCCCTGTACAAATTGGATCGACTGTTTTGAAGTAGGAAATTGAATTAAACATACATATATTTCATAGAACAAAATATCCATTGAAATCATCAAACTGTTGAATTGGCGCTGTAAAAGGAGGGCAATGAGTGATCACTAGAGTTGATAGTTTCAAAATCGAGGTGTGAAGCTTTCGAGTAAATTCCATACAAATATCTCACCCATGACACGAAGCTCATGCTGGTTATGCTCAGTGAACAATTCAACAATGAAACCTCGTTTTACTAACTTATTTGCCTGCTCATTTATCAATTCTAGAAGTAGCTTTTTGTTAGACATGAGATCAGTTTCGGTAAATATGAAATATGAACTTCTCCACAATGTACAGTTGAGAACAATAATATTCTGAAACAGTATTATTCATTTATCTGTTGTTTGTTTGTTTGTTTGTTTACTCTTCTAGGAAATAAACAAAAGAGCTGCTCCTTATAATAATACTGAAACTAGTATTTTCTTCAACTCAAGCTTATATGTTTACCTTTCTGCACAAATGTAGGTCAACAGTTAAGACAAAAGCACACCTAGAGTCGTTTCTTTCTGAGCAAAAACAGGATTTTAATAATGGATATAGTACGCTCTTATAATATGCTAATCTACATTTATATACAGTCTTCACTCCAGTAGATGACCACTTTATTATGAGAAATAAATGTTGTTATGAAGAGTTAAAAAGAAAAACTAAAGTATAACAAATGTGTACACTTGACGCTGTCTCAGGAAAATAGCGAATTAAAATTCAACTGTGTCCATAAATCGACAAGAAAGAAGAACAAAACATAATCAACTGATTGTTTTTATATTGGTAATACTGTGATATATTGTTTTGGATGAATACGAGAATGCAATGACATCGGAAAATGGTATGGATGTATGAAACTGTGCTTCACATCGATTTGAGGTACCTACTTCAAACATTCTATGGATGAAATCACAGTCCTTGATAAATTTCCCAGAACTGATATTCTCAGTTATCATCAGGAAGAAAGTGAAGTGAAGTTCAGTGAAAATAAGATAATTTTTTTGCTAACGAACTTTCGAATATTTAGAACTCACAAAACATTCTTTGCGATAAGTAAAACTGAATAGAAGATATACGAATCATCTACATTATCACTAAATCACGTGTTTAATTACTTTTGTACTTTGAAGTTATATGATTCCAAACTATTTCGGATATTACATGGACACGCCCAAACTTTGGTCAGTCACCATGGTAACGAATGGATGTAACCCACTTTATTGAGTTAAAAGAACACTCAAACTGCTCCATAAAAACATCTCGCTATCTGCTAGAAACCAGAAACAAAATGTATGTCATTGAACAAAGTGATGTGCAGCTGAAATTCTGAATGTTAATCGAACTATATTGTATGATTGATAATTATGATACTTCATCAATTAGATAATGTACAGACAAACATTGATATTTAGAATGTAACTCATATTCCGTCAAAAACTCGCTAATAACTTGAAACGAAGTCATGAAATGATTTCGAGATGAATATATATATATATATATATAACTAGAATCCACACAGCATTCTTGTGAGATAATATAATAAATACATTTGACTAAATAAAACCACTGCACAACGTTCACGAGCTCGTTGGAGTTGGGATTAAACTAAAACTACTTCAATATCATAAATAGTTCCTCGACTCTCTAGTGCAATGAATGATTAAAATGAAGTGGAAAGCGCATGTTAATCTATTTGATTGTAAATCTTTTAATACTTGATAACAAAGCAGCATTTTGAAAAATGATACCGGTATATAAAATCAAAAATTGAAACAACCTCGAATGGTAGCATGCTTTCAACTCATAATTTGCATTCCAAAATGACGTATATTAGGAGTTATTATCATCAATTATTTGATATATGTAACTATATACCACGACAACCTAATAACATATTTCAATAGGGAAAATGTTGTTACATTATTGTAGCTTCTATAATTTTGTAACTTTCTGACGTGATGTTAATAATATATTACACAATTGTATTTTACAGATTGGCTTATTTGATATAAAATATATCTGCCAGTGGAATTTTAAATTCACTAATGGATTCCAATGTCATCAATATTGGTGTGAGCCTGTGGATGCGATTGAAATGCGATATTTTTAGAGTGGTCCATCTTCATTTGAAATCACCGTTAAGGCTCAGAAGTTGGTGTAGAAAAGACACTTGAATTATGACGTATTGTAACATGAATACGATATCATACAAAACCGAGTCAAACAAATTCTGGATTGATTTTTCATTTCGTTCATTGAATCAATTTTCATCGAAAACTGAGAACTTAATCAGATTCATCGCGCTTCAGTTGCTGTTTATATATGAAATTACACAATTATAGGGTCTCGTTATAGCCCACTGAGAAAGAATTGATTTCAATCACATTTGTGCCATACAAACATTGATTTGATTCATATCTAGACATTTTGACTCGCTTTGCAGACCAACCAGACCATTGAAAGTATCTATACCATTGAAAGTAAAATCAGACTCAATTACAGGCTAAATAAGAAGAAGAGCTGTTAATACATAAGACATAAGAATACATAATAAGAGAATATAACAAGAAAAACATAAGAATAATACATAAGAAGATCTAACCGTGCGCCTGCGCTTGAGTTGACCTCCAACGAATAGGTGTGATTTCTCGCCTGTGCACTGATTCCGGTACTATGCCAATACGACCCGGCTCCTCCACCCACGTTAAACTGCATGAATTGATGGACCTCACGGTTTAATTGCATTATTTGTGTTTTTTCATTATACTCACACACTGTGTGCATTGCCAGCAAGTTTGTTTACAACAAACCTGGGTAAACAGATTCATTCACCCTGGGCTGATACTGAGAAGATACTTTTCATTGTTAAATATTATTGAAAATTTTCAATTTTATCGATTCTTCCGGAACTGGAATAATGTCTACATTTCAACAAATATGTGTATTTACACAATCCGAATATAAATTTAAAGTAAATCCATAGGAAATATTTGATTAGCTGAATAAAAATTCAACAAAAATGTTGAAAGGATTATACTCACACACAAGTGTGTGAGTATAAAAGTTGACCAAGACTGATAGTTATGTGAAGGTATTAAATAGAATGATTTTCCAAATTGGTGATTATTCAATTCATATAAAATATTATTAATCAAAAGGTCACCCCATTTATAGTCTAAAATTAATATGCAGCAACACAAATAACGCACGAAGAATTCTAGCAGTTTCATTGTGTGAATTTAGCATATGCCAGTGGATGTTTTTATAAACCCTCAACCTTTACAGAAATACCATCATAATTTAAAATTTCACACAAATCAAGTGTATTTGAACACTGTATTTGAACACGTGTAAAACATAAACCCGTATAAGGCTTCATTGTGCTTTAATTACATTCCAGTCGAAACATTCAAGCATTTTACAAGCACGCCAGTGTTTCTGACATACTTTCACCGAACACTAAACTAAAAACTCATTATCTCGTCTAGAAAAACAGAAAAACACAAAATCCAACCAATGTTTTTAACCGCTTTCACGTTTTTACAATAGACCTTTCACAGTTATAATTAAGTAGCTTAGTCGTGTTCTCAACTAAAATATAGAGAGTCGAAACTCGAGATCGTTAGAGATAACAGATATGGGGGACGGACGATCGATACCGTCACGAAATACGTCATAAACGTTGTGAAAATCTTGATGTAAAAACATTGAAAAGTTCAGCATTATTCGTGGTTGCCAACACTGTTCAAACATGAACGTTCAAGTTGTTGTACAGACTGGTGTGAAAGTGTGGGGAATTTTGTGTTGTCATGTTTAGGTGACAGTATCTAATTGGATTTGTAATTGAAGTCATGCGTTTTCGGTTTGACGGGAAGGTAATTGGTGTATATACCTAGACTAAATTATTGTTGTTTATTTGTGTTTGTTGAATCAATGATTCGGATGGAGGAGCGATGCTTACCGCTAGACTCATTTGAAGCAACTGTTCATTTTGCACAATTGACTATATGTTGTAGCTGGATATTACGTTCACTTAGTCCGTACCATTATGAAAACTCCTAATTGTTTGCATGATAATCGCTCCCTGCAATATTTTCCGATTGCTATGAGAACAAGTTGAAGAGATTTAATTCAGCTCTTAACAAATATTACTGCTAATGAATTAATCTACTACTGTCATTTAACGAAATTGTAAAATTTTACAATTTTAAGTTCATACATGATGGAGAAGTTGATACAAAGTGATGTTAAGATTCACCCAAGGTGTAACGATTACCACAGTTACCACAGGTCCTTGTGTACTCTCTTCTACCTTCATCTAGGCATGAGGAATAATGTGATCATTAAACTTCTTGGATACGACCCAATTTCGAGATATATGAGATGTTTTTGTAAGTATAGCTATGTCATAAGAGAAATATCTTGGTAGCTCAGTGGGGGAGCAGCTGACCGGCAATCACAAGGTCCCAGGTTCGAGTCCCGGTCGAGACGTATCTTGAACACCTCATATATATATATATATATATATATATATATATATATATATATAGATATATGTATGTTTACGGAGATTCTCGTGGCCGATGGTACATGGTAAGATGATTTCTCCGGTAGTGCCACGTCTTGTAGTTTGCGGGAAACGATGTTTATATATATATATATATATATATATATATATATATATATATATATATATATATATATATTCATAATTTAAGTTATTGGTTGAAGTTAACATGCTAGGGAGTGTATTTATAATCCGTGATTATTCACTGTGTCGACTGTTCCATTTTTCTATATCATCTCAGTCACTTTTTATCCATGATGCTTCTCTATCGGATAGGCAGATTTGAAGTTAACACGGTCCTTGTTTCGGAGATATACGTCCTTAATACGTTATTGTAGTTAGTATTGTATCAATATTTTACCAATGGTTCACAAACCAAGAATGATGTAAATTCTCATAAACCTGTTTTTTTATTCTCACAACATTATTAGAGGCGTCGTTTTTTAATTCACTTTATTCTTCTTCCAAAGCGAACAAAAATGGATACTCTATCAAGTTTTCTCAGTTTAAGTTTTCTATGAAGATTTTGAATCAATACGCCTTGACTAACTAGTCTTCGAGGTTGTTTTGTTGGCACACTTGCTCGCCGCATGGGCGGCGGGGGGCAGGGGACGGGGGGTGGGGGCGGGAATGATACGTAGGGGAGGCGGTCCGGGGGGCGGTCAGGGGATAGCATTTCTTACTCGCTAAACATGAATCAAACGCTGTGTGGAAATAACTATATCTGAATCTAGGTCATTTCCTTTCCACTCGGTTCAACTTGTCGCCTTGTTTCGGTCAAGTCACCGCCACCTGGTTTTACAAAGATTACTGTTCAAGGAAGCTTGGTGCATTGTTGGATTCTCACAGCCCTGTGGCACTAATGCTCGTACTTCCATATCGTATAAGCAATGATCTGGAATGCTCTATTGATCGAAAACGATCTTTTAGCAATGAGAAACCCTGTTACGATGTCCGCTGACATGTAGGCACAGTACATATAGCATAGCTTCGCTATGCTATACTATGATGTAGGTCCATACATAGGCTACATTTTTTAAAAGAAGAGATGAGAAATTTCTCACGACTATTATATTGAAATTTGAGCGGAATTTGAGCGGAATAATGATACACATTATTCAAAGAATGCTCACAAATTTCAAGAATGCTGCACAGAATGCTCTCAAAAATATTTAAAACCATGAGGCAGTGACATCATAGTTTCCAAATCAGGTATGTGTATAGCGTTCCATTACACTTCATATAAATATACCTAAATCACGCATCTCAAAATACATATTTTGAGTTATCCAAGTTGAATTAATCAACACATCAGAATTATCCGTGGTCTTGAAGCAACTCTTGGGACGCGGACTTGGAAACCTCAGCTGTTCTCAATCCCACCGCCGCCCAATTATCTGTGCCTCACGTCCTGACGAGCTGCTAATGCGTGGCCACATCACAGGTGGGGCGGCGGTGATAATCACAGCACTGATCTGCCGGACCGTGCCGTCGCCATGGTAACCACACGTGGCACGCACGAGGTCAGGGGTCAACCTGTAAGGTCAGGTCACAGCTGGCTGTGGTCGTTAGGCGGCTTGTGTGGCGAACGCGGCATTTAACTATATAACAATACCTTATTCTCATTGGGGTGTACAAGTAGACAATGCATAGAGATCGTTACGAGGTCTAGTTACCAGCTTAGGCATATTGTACACCAATTTGCAGGCGTTCGCTTCTATAAGGGTTAATGGTAATGAAACAAATTAGTTAGGTTTAACAATTTACATTAACGAATGTTATACAGGCATATATATTTCGAACGTATTTCGGGGTGACCTTTCAAATTTCTATGTGAATTGAAACCTTTCAACAAAACACCAGAAATAGACTATTTTCATCCGTCGGTGGTATATTGTATAAGATGATTATATATTTTCAAATATAACATTGTGAAAAAGTAACGGCCTTTCTGAGTGATGTATACAGTTGAATTTAAAATTCACGGCTCTTTAACCGAGTATATTATTATTATTATTATTCATTAACATTACAGCTTTGGACCATTGGTCCAGTGGCAGTTTATCCTAAATACTATTCTTATTTTAACAATGGCGAATTTTTAGTTCAAGTATACAGTTTATACAAATCTGAGTCAAGCAAAAGAGAGAAAAAAAGGTGGGAAAAAAATCAATATTAAAAATATTAAAAACATTACCATTAACATTAAATATTAAAAACAAATTACCTGAACTCAAGTTGAGAACGTTCAAATAGGCTCGTTGTGACAGTTAAGGTAACTTTGCAATATATCATTTTGTGTTCAATACTTTTGAATAGCGAATAATATACAGATTATAAATTATCATATAATATGACTTTTGAATGTGGAAAATAAATTCATTGGCCCATCTGGCTCAGTCAGTCAAAGCTATGTTTTGGATATTGAAGATTAATCGGTGTGATGATATTTGTGAACATCATTCATTCATATCATTCACCTATCACCAGATCATTCAGACACTTGAAATAACCAAGCTGAAATTTGGAATCATTAAGTGAACAATAATTGATAAAATCGATTCACCTGATTCAATTCAATTTTCAACCTTCGACCAAAAGTAATTTGCATTCATTGATGAAAACTTTCTTCCATTATCAACCGTGTATTCTGAAGTAGAATCTTGCGTTCTCATTCTAGTACATGAACCATTCAACATCACGTAATGAGATGAAGACTGAACTTACAACAATCAGTATTGTGTTCAACCAATAGGAAAACTCGATTCCAGAACTGGCTTTCGAACCAATCAAGCAGAGCCTATTAGTAATATGGAAACCATATTAATTAGTTCGAATATTTTATACTGAGTTGAACTTTCCAACTTGGTCAAGATTGTAAACGTTGAAAATGAAACAAAGTCTGTGAGAAAAGTCGAGACAGTATTTCTATGTTTAGATTCGTCTCAACAAATATTACGCATTCCAACTTCAGATAAGAAGTTTGCTTTCTAGTAGAGATGTTCTCTGAAGTCTACGGAGAGATACTCAGATATCATGTCTAGAATCGCGTTCTTTTCGAACAGTGTTTCGAATAATATTTGCTACTAATTACTTCCATTATACTGAAACTTTATATTAATATAATAAAATATGTATATTATAAGTATATGTATATGTATAATATGCATATAGGAAATAAATCTCGAGTCTTGAAATAATTTGGTCTAAATACTCGCTATAATATTTTCACATAAATGTATCTAATGGTCGAGTTTGAAAATGTCGTATGAGAGGAAGGTTACTCCAGTCACAAAAGAAATAACCCCCACAAATGACAACAAGTAAATTAAAACTGAAGTGTCTAAATAGCCAATTCCGTTTTTGAGTACAATGTTACCTTTCCTCAATTTGACAACTGGATATATGAAAAATCATTTAGTACGTACACAGTATCCACCTTTTCACTCGTCAAGTACTATCTATTTTCTCAGTATTCTCCTTCTTGCAGAACGCTATGTAGTTGTTACAGCTTTCTAAAACTTATATATTTGGGATTTTCTCAAATCTGATCAGATTTCTCTCATGTCTGTATTAAAATGAATTACTTTAATGATGTATCCTACTATACTGGCAACTAGAGTGTTAAACTGTGATTCGATCAGGCAGATTTACTCGAACGTTTTACTTTGACAGTCAAAGTTACTCGAACATGATCAAAGCTGAAAATAGTCAATGTGCACATAGCATTTCACATTGATTTTCTCTTGGACATAAGTAACTCATATCACTTTCTGCACATGCAATAGTTTCGTGTCAGTTGCAGGCTTGTTGAACAGAGGCCTGGGTTCGATGACCGGCCAGGTAAGATAATGAACATGGTACAAGTGCGAGGAATGCTACGCAGTACCACGCGATACGTGATATACCTGCAGGTTTCATGAGGTTAAATTTTCCATTGTTATATTTTTTCCCCATCTTTATGTGTATAGTATAGTATAGGCATATTTCAATGAATGAAAATTTCAACTGAGCTATTCAGCTAATGTCCTTACAATAACTTTGAGTGATAGATGCGTTAGTGATATGAATTTATTCATTGCTACAAATTACTTTTATCGAAAATGATTGAACTAAGAAAATCCATTGCAGAGTTTGAATTTGAACAAATTGATACGCTGTGATAACTATTTGTTGGCATTTATATACAATCCATCTCGAAAATAATTCATTAATATCTAACCAAACCATCGTTATGAAACATGAAACTTCATATATGCACCGGTACATTGGATATATTTTTGATATTGATGGTAATAAGTGAAATATCATAATAGTAGGGAAATGGAAAAATGGAAATGAAATGAGAATGAAGACAAAATAGTTGTGAAGCATCCATATTTGTGAATGAATTGTAATGAAATAATGAGAAGCTCGAATTGATATTTTCACCGGAAACAGTATTATCCCAATGTTTCTGCCGTTTGTCAATTGAGACTTTTCATCATGCTCAGTCTGTAGATGTGTATCAAGTTCTAGTTATACATTTATAATAATAGTCCATTTTTATATATGTATTTATTTTTACATATTTCCATATTCCTGTACATATAATGTTACAGAAACAGATGGAAAGAGTCATGACTCATCAGGTATATGAAGTAACAATGATAAAACATGGTAACGAACGTTATTGAATGCAAGAAATAACTTTTATGTTTGAATTCAGCCAATTGATACACATTATTCTTCTATTATCTTTTTATCATGCTACAATATTACGAATATTATATTCTCAAGTAATATTTAGAGAAGGTGAGACGAAGAAGGAGAAGGGGAAGTTTGGAAAAGGTGATGAAGTGAGACGTGGAAAGAAGTACGTGGATGAGTGATGATCGATTCTCCCTTGACAACAATATATTCTAGTATTTTGTAGTAGGTTGCAATGATCTTTATGGATGCAAGTTTGTATTATCTTGTAATTATCACTATGTATTGCTTTAATAATTCAAATATGAAATTCGAACAGTTTAGAATACATTCTAATGTTCCTCTATACCATTGTAATTACGTATAATTTACGTTCTCTCACTCATATCCTATTCACATGTTTATTGAGACCAATACCAACATGACAATGCATGTATTATTCAGTGTTGATTATCCCGATCGACCGTCTCTCATATCAGTTATCACGGGCGCTCGGCAGTTTCGACCGAAGAGATAAATAATGCATGTATAGAATACATGAATCAATACCATGCATAAAATAACTGCAGTAAGTTGCAGCACCGAAACACGTGATCGTTTGTGCGTAGACG
Source organism: Brachyptera putata (assembly GCA_907164805.1). Taxonomy (NCBI): domain Eukaryota; kingdom Metazoa; phylum Arthropoda; class Insecta; order Plecoptera; family Taeniopterygidae; genus Brachyptera; species Brachyptera putata. Next base: position 9,035,729 of record OU015467.1, read on the forward strand.
GTCGACCGTTGTTTTGTAATGTGTACGTGATAGAATGTTGGAAGAATTGAAATAAGCATTTACATCCAGGTCTATATCTGTTGTTCATGTATACATATAAGAATTATAAGAACTGGCGGACGCTATACCCTAATTTTCATTCAATCACTGTTATATGGCATTTAGTTTCAGGTCACCTGTTTCAGCACCTTAGCTTTAGGTTAGATCACATCATGATGCATTTTGGAAAAGTCCTTTTACTGATTATTTCATAGTTTTTCATTATCATTTGGTCATTCGTAGCCCCGAATTACTTAGCTCTCGGTGGGGTCGTTAAACAATCAGTGATCTTATATAATATGTTAGTTTTGAGTTTGAGTTATGTTAGTTTTTGAGTTTTATGTTAGGTTGAGCTAGTTTCAGTTCAGCTTACATACGATTTTAATGGCGAGTGAAATGCATTCATCTGTAATGTAGAAGAATGATGACATATGGTGCAGGCAGTGTTGGTATCGAAGTTCTATTCTTTTCTCAATTCAATTTAAAATAATGTATGTAGAGAAAGAAATCATATTTGGTTGCCTATTGCATATTGCATATTGGATGCCTTAAAGACTCCAATACTTGAAGTCACATTCACAATGTTGAGAAAAATTTGAATTCGAATTAGTCTGTTCGTTGAACCTTGAAAGCACGCACTACAAAAAACATTTCAATATTTCATATTGTATCCACGGAAGAAGGTCGTTTACCAACTATATATCTATAAGTTTGTCAATGACGTAATACACGAACAGGAAAAATATTGCATTGTTAAATTCACGGCTTCCCAGATCCATTGACTACGGATAAAGTTAATTTTATATGATCAAGGTGTGTAGAGTTTCGCTCATCTCACAACGCATATTCCGCGTTTGCCTTAAGTAATAAAAAATGAAGATTCTCTCTAAATAACAAAGCTCTCAATATAACTATGATATCTGTGTTTGTTACGTTTGTAGACAATCTTCTTCTACTTTCGTGCGTATGAGAATATAAAATCACAGACACGAAAATTTCGAACAGTTTGTTCAACTGACGCTAATTTAATGAACAGGATCAACTTCAGGCATCCCATGGATATTTCCTATCTTAAAGATTTCATTTTATGTCCAACTTCACTTCATTATCATCATTTACGAAAAAGCTCTCAATGCTAGCAGGCATTAGGAGAGACAAATTGTATCTCTTTTTATAAATCAAAGAGGAAGTAAGAGGATACGGCAAGTATTTATAATAGAAACGGAATGACAAATGAGTTACAGAATACATTCTACAACACATATCAGTAGATGTCGTATATACTTTTTTTTGTGCTATTGGCAACTACTAGGAAAACGCCATATATGCGTTGTTAGACGAGCGAATAGTAATAGTATGGGTAAAAATGGATAAAAACTGCTTCGAGTGGTACCAATTTAGCACATTTTATGTTTTTTCTACAAAATGGCTGACACGATCAAGCTGAAATTTCTTGAAAATGTGTATCAAAATGTAATTCAACTTCACGCAAAATTTCATTTTTTTGAAAAATAAAAATATTTTCTTTTTTTTCTGCCATGTTATTCGAATGGGTATTTTTGAAATTTATAAAATTCATGAAAAAAAAGTTACCACTCGATGATGCCACAAAACTATACAGATCTAAGTTAGATGAGGAACCATATTGAAAAAAGTTTGAAGTTGATAGCTGTAGCCGTTTGACCTGTGGAGAACCGACAAAAAAACATGAAGAAAAAAAAAAACATAAAAACGATCACCAATTTTTTTCAGTATGTCAAATTGAATCCTCGCTAAAGCTCGTCTGATGAACTATCGGAATACACGTAAAACAGAGTCAGGGATCAGAGTCAATAACTAGCCTTGGAAGGTATATTATGAAGATGATATACGGATCTGTTTTTCTAGGTTGAACATTTCCGAAATATAGGTTTTTCGTTCTCTATTTGTGTATACAAGATCCCATAAAATAGCTTTTACACGACTTTTTTCTCATAGATCTAGTTTATCATCTTCAAACATTTTCACAAGAACGGAAAACCAGAAAAAAACTGAAACAACTTCTCATGAACTGCCGCTAGATAATGGTGATCCAGAATCGAGACCCGATTCAAGTGATGTATATCTTACCTAGTGAAGGGTTCGAATCCCGTCTGTCTGCTCCCAAACCACGTGGCATGTTTGGCGCCTTGCTACTAGGCCAACAGCCTTACAACACTCACCAGCTGGAAAATCAATAGGAATTTTCCCAACCCTTCTCTCCATACCCCTTTCCACTACTACTTGCGGTGAAAACATTGTCTGTTATCGCCAGACAAAGTATACCAACAGAATGCGTGAATACAACTCACAAAAGAGGGGGTGGGGGGGGGGGGGGGAGGAGAAGAGAGATTTCGAAATCAATCGAATATTTGTATTCTGAAAATCAGTAATATTTTCGTATTTTCAGACACCCCAACTTTCAATGTTATGGAAGTTTAGTTATTTAGAAACCAGTACCGGTTTCTCGAAGTTTTGATCTTGATTGGATCTTAATAGAATGTATGAAGAGCCTATAATTCATATATTCGTCATGTCTCTATGAAAAAATGACGTTTTTTTGTGAGGAACGTGTATTACATCTATGTACGAAATTCTTATTCCAATCAATTGTACTAATTTCTAGATATAGAATAATATTTGAGTGACAAAGCAAATGTAGAGACGTGACGATATATATGTTTACACACACATATATATATATATATATATATATATATATATATATATATATATATATATATATATATATATATATATATAATTCATCTGGTCAAAATATCAGTGTTTTAGCCGTAAGATGATGTTTACTTCTTCTCGAAGCCGGTTGTCTCAGCTCCTAATCAAGTATTATTCAGTTTAATATCACTTTACTATATGAAGAGAGAGGAATAACCCAGGGTGGTCACAAATTAATACACCAATTATTGCCTAATTTACTAGTCAATAGTTGGTTAACTGACCCTTAGTACATTTTCTAATGTATTATAAGCACGGTCGTCCATGTTTGACTGATTGGGTAGTAGGTAGACAGCTAAATCGTATCTGATATCTGCGGGACTAAAAGCTATTGTCTGCATTGGTAGTGTTTAGAAACAGTTTAGCAATATATCGATGAGTTTCACTTTCAACAAACAAATCAACAAAACAGGAACGACATCTAGCAATTTAAAATAAACAGTGTTTCAAATGAAGAAATGTTCCACTGAGAAATCAATAGGCCTAATAAATATTATATTGTGTTTTCGAATGCACGATATCAGTTTCACTTACTAGAAAAACATGGTGGCTATTTTGTGATATTAATTTATTATTTGCAATTTGTAATCCATTATTAAAATGATTACCGATCCTATTCAAATTTGTACTAATTATCTAAGCTTTTGGGGCCTATTTGTGAATAACAGGTCATAACACTTCTGAGGAAAACCCAGTTTGAAATTTCGAGAAAAACCAACACTAAATAAAAAAAAAAACATGGGGTAACGAATAAAAAAATCTTTCGAAACGAATCGAAATTGAACTCGATTTATATAATCATTATAACACATTATTTCAAATTTGTACCACCCAATTCGTTCGAAGTCACCAATTGAATAAAAATAATTGTATTTTGGCCTGGTATTACGTACACTGTTATTCTTAGAGTTAACCAACAGAATAACATTCGTCACCATAGTGATAACCAGTTTCAACTATTTGTAAGTGAAGAGTCGCACGTTTGATCCCCACGCTACTAATTCGAAACCCAAGATCACATTTTCAGCCTAGAAGATCAACAGATACAATCAATATGTACGAGAGGTAAATGAATTGAGGTGCATACAACAAAGTAGCGCGATAAAACTAGAAAAAAAAACGTTGATGATACTGTCTCAGTTTCTCTCACGAAACTCGAGTGAATCAATCGTTGCAACTGATTTCTTCAATTCAACTGATTCCATTGACTCATTTGACCTACTCCAAAACTAATACGACACTTGAATAACAAACAAAGTTATTTTAGATAAAATGCAATCTTTCTACTTTATTGTCTGCGACTTGCATCTTGCCGTTTTTGTTCATCAAAACAACTGCCAGCTATATTGATATAGGTATATACAGAAAGCAATCTAGGAGGCAGTGTTGCATCTCACTGCCTCCTAGATTGGGAACGATCCCAGACGTGTCGTTTGGTAAAAGCATTGTTAGCCTGGGGGTATTTGCGCACTCAACGTTCCGTTATATGTTTTCTATACAATTCACATTTTCCCATGCTTGGCAAAAACAAAAACATTCAAATGAACACAGGTTTTTTATTCAACTCATTTGTAGAAATATAAAAACATTCTATGGAATTTCTAACAACGTGATGAATAATTGAAAATGTTCCGATACGAATACTAGGAAAACGCAGCATGTGGTGTTGGATGAGCAATAGGCATATTCATTTGAAATGTAATCGAAAGCTGTATAATATGCACCTTCAGTTCGAAACAATAATGCCACTTCCTTCCTGTCCAATTAATTACTCATTCTAATCGTTCTACAATACTCAATTGGTTGGCCTGTTGATTCAATTTTCAGTGGGTTTCTCAATAGCTACGATTGATGTTTGAAAATTGAATTTTCTCTTTCGAGACGGGTAAAAATTGAAATTTCTTGAAAATTGGAATTGATTCGAAGGAAATAATTTCTCAAAATTTTCTCCTATGGGTTGGTTATTCTTATAGGGTTTCCAAAAAAAAAAAAAAGTTTTCTCAGAAATTGTTCAACCGATTGCGCCTCAACACTGAACACTATCGCATAAGATGATGACTTGCAATAGAATTTGTTATTTTGTTTGACCTGTGGAGCGCAAACAAACATCAACAAACAATATTTTTATTCAGAGTACGATGAAACGTCAGTTTACTCATCCAATAATGTGAATTATGAAAATCATAATCATGTTCGGTTTTCATGATTCAACGATAATCTCAGGAATATATTAGACCACATGTATTGTGTTGATATTTCCAATAATATTCAATTTATTCAATGCCATTCAATGATAATATTCTCAATAATATGTATTCTCAATACATATACTGATTTTATAATGATTCATCAATATGAATAAATGATTTCTGTAAAATCAGTACATAATGCCCCAATCAACCAACTATAATAGCTTATAAAGATCATGAAACGTTTAGTCAAATCGATTGGTTGTGTCTTATAAAATGTATAGAATCATTGTGATTATGAGCTTTCCATGACAAAACTTCCGGTTTTCAAACATCCTTTCCGGTTATACATATCCAGCAGAATATGTTATAGGTTGGTTGATATACGTTGGTATATGTTGATTTGTTTGGGCTGCAGCTGAGTACTTTCGAAGTATGAATGAGAAAATGTAGAGCATTGTACATTTGTGTAGAAGTACGCTTTTCAAAAACTTATTAACGCGTGGTATACGAGTTCACTGATATTTGATATGCTGAGCCAGGCTATTGAATTATAACAGTCCTCAGGATTCTAAGCATTTCATTTAGAATGCAATGTATTGTATTTTACGTTTGTTTCAGCCTTCTACACTAAGGGCCCATATTACCAATGATAAAAATGTGTTAATCAAGCTAATTAATCAATTGCAGTACAAAAATAACATTGGAAACAAAGGGTAATAACAAGCTCATTAACTAATTATCGCTTGATCAATAAATTTATTATTCGTGAAACGGGCCATGAGAAGGAGATATTTTTGCATAAAGTAATCAGTTGGTTGTGCGCTCGACTTGGAAATCGTCAAGTTGGATATTTAACCCATCCATTGATAGGTGAAATCTCTGAAATCCATTGATTGTATTGGTAAAATAGTTGAAACCGGTGAAAAAAGTTTGTATGTGAGAATATGTATTCCTTTCTTGCCGAAAATTCTGATAGTTGGACCGAAAAGTTTGGACTGGAATTCGGACCCAACACTAACAATAATATTGAAATAACAAAGTCTCAGTCAAGATGAAATGCCCTGAATGTGAATTTGATCTATCACCAACTGAGACTCGCTGAGACATTATGTCAACAGTGTGACGGGAAAATGTAAGACAAATGAGATGTATTGCTAAGAAGACGCTTGTGTAGTTACTCTTCAGAATAAAACAGAGAAAAGGCATTCCTTAAATCACTAAGATTATACATCAATCATTTTGTTTCCATTATTGAATTTTGTTATTATTATTGTTAACATATATTGATTCTTGTATTGACAAATCCAATTTAATGAGAATAAAAAACCATGTCGAATTGAATTGAATTGAAATAAACATTATTGTACAATGATGGTCAACTAATAATCGGCAAATAACTGCAGATGTCAGTATTAATTCCATGTTCTTGTAGAGCTTGAACCGGACGTAAAAGTTTAGTTACTGTTTGTCTGATATTTATTAAATCCTATGTAATATCTCATGTTTACTGGTATAGCTGGGTTGAAAAAAACTTTCAATTTGGTTCAAGACGCTGTACGTAGACGAATAGTTTGAATTCCTTCATCTTTGAATTTTCATAAAGTGGTCTATATATTCAGACGTGTACATTTTAACACCTTATTCAATCGAAATGTATTGATCCATGACATCCATATCATAAGTTATCTCTTCTATAACTAATATCAAATTCGTTTTTATTGCGCTTTTATAGTCAAGTTTTCATTATTCATTTCATAATATATATAGTGTTTAACGACGTCATTTCACTTGGTCGACAAGTTTAACGATGAAACAAGATCGAACCTGGGTCACCTGGATCAGTAAAACGAGCAGTAGGTGGGTCTCGTATTATTATTACCTTCCCATCACCTTTGCCATATAAACTATTATAAACTATAACAGCGAAGTTTCCCCTTTTCTCCCTACCCTTACCTTTACCCCTTTCCCGTGTGATATTAGTAAACTCCATCGCCTCCCTTGTAATTGTCTGGAGAGACGTGAAACTAGCAACCTCGTTCCATCACTCCCGTATACGAGGTATATCGACCCATCGAGCTAATTGAGCAGTTTCGATTGATCGATCTTTCAGCCCACCTTATTGTCTCAGACGGTATATAGATATATATTGTCTCGAGGGTGCTTGGTTCGTTGCTCTCTTATGCTCTTGCACGGTGTTGACAGGCTTCAAGTGTCGGCAACAAGTAGAACAAGTAGAGAGAGCGCTTTGTTACTGCTCAGAGAACATGAAGATCCTATCTGGAGCAGCCACCTAGATGTGCCTCCTTGCATTGGAGCAACAAGTTCAGTATAGACGGGTGATATATTAGCATTGAGTCAATGTTATTCAATTACTCGCAATTTTTTAGAATATCGAAATTGTTTTTACTATTGATGATAACTAGGAAAACGCAGCATGAGCGTTGTAATATGAGGGGATATCTTGATGAAGTATAATCGAAAACTCTACACACCTTGACTCATATAAAATATTATTTATACAGTAATTATCAAATCTAGTTAGCCGTGAATCTCGTCAACATATTTCATCTATTATTTCTATCTATTCGATGAACAAATAATAATTATTCAATTATTTTGTTCGAAACGGCAGGTCCGTATTGTATGAAGATATGTAATAATGTGTATGATTCGTATGTTTACATTCAGTGAAATCGAAGAGATTATATTTTTCCGATTTTTCCACGCAGCCTTCTTATGGGGTTTTTAGAAACTTTGAGATGGATTCATCTCAAAATTGTTCAACCGATTTGACCCCAAAACTATAGTTTCAAGTTGGATAATTATTCCGCGTGTAGAGAAACAGTTTCATGTTGATCAGGCAAACCGTGCGACATGTGCATTGGGTACAAACAAACAAACAAACAAACAAACAAAACAGACAAAGCTCCATAACTTTGGGATGGAAGTCTTCGCTATCGCCCATCTAGAAAACTGAAGAGAATGAAGAAACGTTTCAAAGCTCCTGAATGCAGCCCGCAGAGCGTACGTCGCGCCAGCATCAGATGCAGTCGCACCAGCACTGACAGACTCGGCCCTTCCACTATAATAATAATTGTAGCCTACAATGCAAACGCAGGGCTACGTCCATTTTGAACAGATTCTCAATAGAACTCATCTATAGAAATCAGTTAAAAGCCTAAAATGTGTTCAATTGAGAAAGAGGTCTACGGAGAATCGAGTCAAATAAGAATCGGGTCAAACTGGACAAGCGTTTTGGCGCACTTTTCCAAATGAGTGATTTTAGGAATGCGTTCTATTAGGAATGGCACGAAACAAGAATCTGTTCAATCGAGACAAGGTTATTGTAGGCATGATTTGATAAAAATGAGTGATATAGAGAATCTGTTCTCTGTAGAATAAGTTCTTTTGAGAATCTGTTCTATTAGGAATCGTGTCAATCTGGACAACCTTCCTGCAACGGCTATTTCAAATGAGTTCTATAAAGAATCGTGTCAAATAGGAAAGAGAGATGTGGAGACATCCCTCTGGCTTCGTCCAGATTGAACAGATTCTCAAAAGAACTCATTTTTTGTTACCGCCCGTGACCGCGCCCCTCAACCAATGAAATCACCTGCCCGCCGGCCATTCTCTTCAAGGGTTTGTCTATTGGCTACAGAATCTTACACCAAAAAGATTTTACAATCATCTAAGAGAGCTCTAACCTTTACTCAACCATTTAACTTTACAACCAGTTTTCTATAGAAATATCGGCAGGTATAAATCTATGAATTCTTGTAATTGCTTGGGCATTAATCGACGATGTATTTTTATGTAAATGAGTAAATTTTCCGATAAAATGTAAATGATTATATTTTACTTGTTCCAAAACATTTCGAATCACAGTCATACGATTAAAATTGTCCGAGATTTAAGAAAGACGGCAAATGTAATAATGAACAGTATAATTCCTATAATCAACAGTTTCTGGGTTGAAAACTTCAATCAAAAAACGTTTTTTTTCCTACAGTAGAAGTAACAATGATTTAATATAAAATATCAGAGATACGCGAGAAGAATGAAAAAAATATAAAACAGTAGATTTTATTGCGAATCTCATGACAAGGGTTGACATGCACTCCATAACAGCTTCCGCCAATTTTTTCTTCCAGGTAGGCCCACCTAGCGGCTCATTCTCCGAGGCGAGCACAACCCTAAAACTAGCTTTCAATGAATAATGACGATATTTATTTGTGCTATTTTAGAGAAAATCTGGTTATCATCAATCCAATTCCAGAAATGATAATTGATTAATTTGTCCTCCAAGACCCAGCCCTTTGATGAATAATGATTTACATATTCATGCATTATTATAGCTTTCTGTGAATTGACAGACTATTTTTTCAGTGATGGAAAACTAACGAGGTATTCAATGACGATAATGGAAAAGAAATATACATTTTATATGTATTTAAAATAGAGAAAATATGTGCTCAAAGAGCTCATGGATCACGTATCATAATGACAGAATAGATCATATAGATCAATTCACGTTTCATTCGTTTAACTTAGTCTGTCGGGTGGATGCCGGTTGAGATGTATATAATACATAGGCCTTCATATATTTTAATTTACAGAAATCCTGACTGAATCACGTAAATGTCACAAGATCACAATTTCGCAAATTCAGTTACGTTTGCGGTCTGTTTTTAAATAAGCCATAACAATTCAGCATTTTTCACCTATAAAAGGCATATCGGAAGCTGACATTTTCATTAAACAGTTACAACTTACATGTGAAGCATGGATATTTTTTCCGAAAATATTCTCAAACTAATAATTGGATGCGCAACTGGTTGTACCACTTCTGAGAAAAATAGTGATAAAGTGTTTAAAATATCTATAAGAATAAGCCAGAGAGGAAAGTTCGTAAAAAAACCTTCGTAAAAATTCAAATTTTCACCGAATGTCAATTTATATAATAATTAAACATATAATTCCAAACTTTCACTCAAATCGATTCATTCGTTTTGATGTAACAAAATATATAATGACATTTTAGTACATCACTCAAGCTATTGAAAAAACGTTAAAATCCAAGCAGCAAGTGTCATCAATTAATGAAAAACGTTTAAATCAAGGCCTTCTTTATTTTCTGAAAAGTTTATTAGAATGAGCAATGCATGAAAAAAGGATCGCAGTGACACAATAGTGTTTGGATATAGTCCTGCGGGCTTGAGCTGTTCTAGGCCAAACTGTGGCGTCGGTCGTATAACAAGCTGAAAATGTGATAGTATTTAGAAATATGATTGATACAACTGCTCTTCAAAATTGTTCGGATTTGCTTCAACGGAACACACTTGGAAAAAATCAGGAACCTGCCATTCGAGAAAAAACTGAAGAAATGTTGAGTTTCGATGAATTTTTCTCCCAAGGATCAATTTTGATCCTAGAACCATGAAACTTTCAGTAAACAGCTCGTCGTTATAAGATGTTCTCATAAAAAATAATAAACAAGTCAATTATATGGATAAAGTTCATGAAATATCCGAAATTCGGTAAGAAAAGATGCAAAATTACACGTTACCGGACTTTGGTTCTTAGCTGTATCTATTAGCGTGAATTTAAAAACGTGAATATAGAATCAACGAATAGCCTCATCTATAGGCTACAACTTTGCCGCTTGAAGACGTGTTTCACGTGAACTTTGTAACACAGTTTTCTACTATTTCTGTGGCGCCGTTTTGCATGTTTTGCAATGCTGTGTACTGGACACTGGCCACTTCGATTGACCGTCTCAGCTGTCCAATAACATCACCGATTGGATGGTTCGAGCCACCAAGATACCTTTACTGAAGTGGGTATCTAATGTCAGGGAAATTGATCGATTAAACTATATTAGTTATGTGGTTGTATGTATGGTTATTTGTTCTGATTATATTGGTAATTTCTTTATGACACCGACGTTTATGAGTTTTACTCATCGGATTATGAAAATAGAATGATATTCTGAAATACGATATGGTTAGAAGGTGAATTTTGCGTATCCAGCAATCGTTCTGTTACGAGATGTTCATCCGATTTCGAGCTGTTACGCCACACACTTGCGGGATCAATCGAGCTCAAAAGCACGAGGACGAAACTCGAGATTTTTTTTCACACATTAGATTCAACCCTTTACTTGACCAATATAATAACTTTTTCGGGTTCGGAATTCGGTGTTGATCAAGTTATAAAAACTTCTACCATTCTCAAATATCCAATAAGACGTAACAAAACAGAATATAGGCCATTGACAATTATATATTTATATATATATATATATATATATAAATTTATTTAAAATTGCATGCCTTCTAGAAACTGTTTGAAAATTGTGTTTTATTTATCACAATTCAATTTAGTTCAATTTGTGGTGTGATCCACAAGTCTAGAAATGTGTGACTGTACGAGAGATTTCGAAAATTGGAACTGTGTAAGAAGTTCTCCTCTAGCGGAATTGGTGTAGGCCCAACGCGTCGTACCGGCAATCTGGAGATCCGGGCTCGACTCACGGGGGAGGTTGTAATTTGAAAAATCACACATTTATAATAACTGACCGGTGGTTCACCAGGAAACTTGCTGAAATCGTATATTATTTTATAACTAATGTTCTCGCGGATTGAGTGAAATGTTGTTTCTATTTCTCGGGTTGACTGACTTATAATATGTTCTCAGTTTGTTGATTATTATATTCTTCTGAAAGCTTTATGTGTCGCAACAAGTTCACAAGTCGTTTTTATGCGACAGCTCAATTTAATCATTATTGTCAGTATACTGATTTGTAACTGTATCTATTCCCATGAATTATATATAGATGTTATGATATGTTAGCGCGCACACAATATATTGTCTCATGTGTGTTTCTGGCATCTTACAGATGATAGATTCTCATTGATTATAGACTATATATCTTGAAGATTCAACTCTGGTGTAAATTTATCAGAAATCAATTGCAGTACCAAATGAGAGAAAACAATCACACTATTACTACCGCATTGATAAAATTCGGGTCATTTATCGCAGTATGTATTTACATTTCAAAGACTGATGAATTATTATTCTTCTCATGGCCGGCCCGTGGGCTGGGCGACCTGGGCGGCCGCCCAGGGCGCAACATTTCCAGGGGCGCAAAAATATACTGGCGCTTTAATGGCAAAATACGTTCCTGTATCTCAATTATATATCAATTATAGACGACTATCGATTTGAATAATCTCTCCACATCAATAGAAGATTATAGTTGCTTAGCGCGAACTAGCGCTATCTAGGACGTTTTCCACGTTGCGTTCACACTAAAGAATCCATGACTTCCAGAAATTTCGTGTAGTTCTCAAAACTTGTATAGTCGTACATAAAAAGAGAACATTTAAAAAAATTCCCTGCGGGGCTTCATACCTACTTCACTTGCATTCACTTTCACTATGCACACCTAGTTTGAGGGGCTCAAAATTGAGTCCTTGCATGGGGAATGGGACTCTGTAGTAACAGTACCTGTGATTGGCAAATATCAGTTAGACATCTCTAGTTCTATTAAAAAATTAATTTGGACATCTACATCTCATCTGAAACACGTCAAACCATATTAAAAGAGGTGCAATTTTTTAAAAAATCCCTGCGGGGCTAGAAGGGGGCCTTCCCCCCTTGCCCCCCGCGGGTCACCGGCTTCGCATCAACGGGCCTTTGCACCACTGTTCGTATATGACATTTTCTTCTCCACTAATATCCCCTGTCCCCTTCCATCACCATCGCGATCGGCAAACTAGGATCGCGTATCGTCTCAAGCTTCTTCCTAGATTTTATAAATCCACTCATATGTCGCCCAGGGCGCAAAAACATCACGAGCCGGCCCTGAATTTCTTCTGCATCACTGTTCACTGGTATTGTCATATCAAGAAGCATGAGTAAAATGCAATGAAATGAATAAAATGAAATTGGAATTGAATTATGTGCTGAGAACAATCAGATCAGGGCAGGATAGGTGAATAGATCAGGACAGGATAGGTGAATCAGGATAGGTACAATTCACACTGGTCTCCTCCCTCGCGGGACCAAATCCAGCACCGTCGCTGAGAAACGATGGGAGCCCATTCACACGACTTGCCCAGCTCACTCTAGTAGCCTGCTTCTCATTAGACCCACGATATTCGGCTTTCCGTAGAGCTCCTCCAGCTCCTGGTTGTATCGGATTCGCCACGTCCCCGTTATTACGTCTAGTACAAGACCGAAGATTTTCATTAGGATTTTCCTTTCGAAGATGAGATGTTTATTCAGGTCCTGCTTCCAAACACTCCAGGACTCACAGCCATACACGACACGACTGGCTGGATTAGTGCCATATAGAGCCTGGTTTTGACTTGACGGGATAGGATTCGTGACTTGAGCAGGTGACTCAGACTGAAGTAGCTGCAGTTGACCGCTTCGCTCGACGCGTCCGCTGTGACTGCCTCTTGATCTCCTCCAAGCCTGGTGGCGGATACTCTGGGTCAACCGTAGCTATTATTTGGAATTCGAACAATTCGCGGGGTTCAACGTAGTTGAGATGATTGATGAAGTACTCCTTCCAACTCTCTACAACCTCTCGGCCGTTCAAGTTGCATAAAAATGTTCCAATGTAGTAGCTCTGGTAAAAATGAATCGTGTAATTTTTCTTGATCAATTAAATATTTCGGAATTATATACATGGTAAGATTAGTTCATGCTGCAATTTATTAATAGCATCAACTAGCTGATGGGCAGTTAACGTAAATACATAATTAATATGTATCTGTATACACATATTATATATTCCCTAGTTCCCTCTTTTGGGGTATAATTACGGTCCCATTTGGTACCACCTTGTCTGCTTTGCCACCGCGGAGAATATTCATCATTCTATATTTCGGTTTGCCATCGCAAAGAAGACTTGTTCCTATCCCAAAAGAGAACAAATAGTCAACCCGAGAAATAGAAACAACATTTCACTCAATCCGCGAGAACATTAGTTATAAAATAATATACGATTTCAGCAAGTTTCCTGGTGAACCACCGGTCAGTTATTATAAATGTGTGATTTTTCAAATTACAACCTCCCCCGTGAGTCGAGCCCGGATCTCCAGATTGCCGGTACGACGCGTTGGGCCTACACCAATTCCGCTAGAGGAGAACTTCTTACACAGTTCCAATTTTCGAAATCTCTCGTACAGTCACACATTTCTAGACTTGTGGATCACACCACAAATTGAACTAAATTGAATTGTGATAAATAAAACACAATTTCAAACAGTTTCTAGAAGGCATGCAATTTTAAATAAATTTATATATATATATATATATAAATATATAATTGTCAATGGCCTATATTCTGTTTTGTTACGTCTTATTGGATATTTGAGAATGGTAGAAGTTTTTATAACTTGATCAACACCGAATTCCGAACCCGAAAAAGTTATTATATTGGTCAAGTAAAGGGTTGAATCTAATGTGTGAAAAAAAATCTCGAGATTCGTCCTCGTGCTTTTGAGCTCGATTGATCCCGCAAGTGTGTGGCGTAACAGCTCGAAATCGGATGAACATCTCGTAACAGAACGATTGCTGGATACGCAAAATTCACCTTCTAACCATATCGTATTTCAGAATATCATTCTATTTTCATAATCCGATGAGTAAAACTCATAAACGTCGGTGTCATAAAGAAATTACCAATATAATCAGAACAAATAACCATACATACAACCACATAACTAATATAGTTTAATCGATCAATTTCCCTGACATTAGATACCCACTTCAGTAAAGGTATCTTGGTGGCTCGAACCATCCAATCGGTGATGTTATTGGACAGCTGAGACGGTCAATCGAAGTGGCCAGTGTCCAGTACACAGCATTGCAAAACATGCAAAACGGCGCCACAGAAATAGTAGAAAACTGTGTTACAAAGTTCACGTGAAACACGTCTTCAAGCGGCAAAGTTGTAGCCTATAGATGAGGCTATTCGTTGATTCTATATTCACGTTTTTAAATTCACGCTAATAGATACAGCTAAGAACCAAAGTCCGGTAACGTGTAATTTTGCATCTTTTCTTACCGAATTTCGGATATTTCATGAACTTTATCCATATAATTGACTTGTTTATTTTTTTTATCAGAACATCTCATAACGACGAGCTGTTTACTGAAAGTTTCATGGTTCTAGGATCAAAATTGATCCTTGGGAGAAAAATTCATCGAAACTCAACATTTCTTCAGTTTTTCCTCGAATGGCAGGTTCCTGATTTTTTTCAAGTGTGTTCCGATGAAGCAAATCCGAACAATTTTGAAGAGCAGTTGTATCAATCATATTTCTAAATACTGTCAAATTTACAGCTTGTTATACGACCGACGCCACAAACTTTCTTATTTGAAGAGATAGAGCTCGAAGCCCGCAGGACTAATATCGTGATGTATATAGTTGCCATTATGTTATATATATATATATATATATATATATATATATATATATATATATATATATATATATATATATATATGCAATCAATGTTTACCAATATTTAGGGCCGTTCAAAAGAAACACTTTACTCTTTCTTAAATGCGTATGCAGTCTTGGCAATAAGTGTATCAATAATATTTGTTATTTTATCATTCACTTATATGGGTCTTATTGCGTATGATAAAACGACGCATTCAAATGGCAATTAACATCTAATAAGAGGAGAGATGGTTAAGATGGTCTCTTAGGTAATGAGTGGGAAGGATGCGGTCGTGACCGCATCTCATTCTAGGACCCATTCTAGCATTAGCGTAGGATACAGGAGGAATCCACGAAAAACCTCTAAAGATCTACTGTGGTGAAGTCCGATCTATTCCCATCTCTCGAATGGAGCAAGTGCTTTAGCACTGTGCAACATAAGCCATGTCTAACAATAATAAATATATCATAAAATCTACATTACTAATTCCACATAATATGGAACTACGGTCTACGTGTATATTCCATGATAATTGAATAGCACGTATCTCATCGCACGTGTATTTTATTCTTAAATTGAATCAATTAATTTTTCCAACAAATATAGAGAATGACAATTTAAATAATGACTATAAAGAAAACAAGGGCGAAATAAAGAATATAAAGAACTTCTTTGGGTTATAATATTATCGAATGAACATCCACACTTTTAGTATAAGTGAGTGCGTAAACTAATGGGCATTCATTATCTTCGATATTATCGATTTATAAAATGCATTTTCGACTTTCGATTTCCATGTTATTTGAACTCCGCGTCAATTCTAAATGGTTTTGGTTGGAGAAAGTTTATGCGAGACCTCTTGTCGTCCTCGCCGTAACCAATCACAGGGTGCGGTAGTACGTCCGCTAGTAAACGCGCGAGAATCTCGGCAGTGATTCTGTATCGAAACGTGTTACAAAAGTGACAACTGGAATTAGTCTTGATTTTCAAGATAATAATATTCTTATATAAAATTAGTCAAACGCAGCATATGCGTTGTAGGATGATCGTCCATTCGGCAGGAAATATATCCCCAAACTTTTGTAGTTTCTCACTAAATGATGTTCAAAATTCAGTTTCAGTTAGGGGGGTCTATAGGCCTACACTCTTCAGTAAAAGCAATTTGAAAAAAATTATGTAGAATGATATAAATAGACTATAGCCGTTTTATTTTGCAGTAGCCTACCTTGTAGAGTATCATTATACGATATCTATGGATCTACAAGAATTATTAGCCGAAAATACTCAGAACAAATAATTGATCAATTTTCTTATAGGTGATAATGATGATTTATAACCGCACTTATTTATTTATACCGATAGTATTACAAGTATATAGACATATTGTGAAAGGACCAATTAAAAATTGAAAATAAATTTGAAATTGAAATTGAAAATATAGCATTGTTAGTATTGTTTTTACAATAAGGATGAAAGTTAGACTCCGGTTCTAAAAATACAAATCAGAAACTCTGAAGATGTTGAACTTGATAGAACATAAATATTACGTACGTAAGAAATTGATACATATATATATACGAACTTTGTACAGAAAATTTGAAATATTCGATAATTTTCACAAGACCTATAGTAATGATTCATCGTACGTTTATTTTACAAAATTTAGAGAGTTCAATGAATAAAAATGTTGCTCACTAAAACATGATTGATAAGAAGTACATTATACGATGAACACCGGTACGTACCTCTTTTGTGAGGCAAATGGGGATATAGTTGTTGGTTTGGAGTGGAATCATTTTTTTAAAAAATAATCAATATCATCAAAATATAATTATAGTTTCTTCTTATTCGGACAACATACTTGTTATTTTGAAGAAGTACACAATGAACTGTTTGATCGACATTGACCATCGTAGCCCAAACAAGCATAATGTGATGATCTATCTACAATGAAACGTCACGTTCAAAGCTGGCTGACTGACAGAATTATCAGGTTCTGAAAATTATAAAAAGTATGCAAAAATGATTGATATAAATGCAATCAGAGTAACCTGAAAAAAGTAACCAAAGTTGAGATAGTTTAATTTCCATGAAAATAACTGTCAATGCCATAAGCTGGAAGAAGGATAAGAAACTACAAAGACAAGTACCCGGTAATTCGAGAAAATAGAGAGCGAAATTTCATGAAAATTGGAAGTTTTCCACATAGGCACCATATTATCATGATGAATGCATAATTATTTTCATAATATTCAATCAATGTTATGACTGTTTATTGATTATTAAACTGAAAATATCAACCGAGTATAGCTGTACAGATACGATAACAATCAACTTTAGTTCAACATTGGCGCATTAAACACACTGTCACCTCTGAATTGCATATGATTATCTCACAAAGATTCGAACTCAGTTAAAAAAATTTCAACAAATTATTATACTCATTATGGGCACATTAAATTGAAACTTATTTATTGTAACCTTTATTGTGAAATTATAACCAAAAATAATTAGGATGTTCAAATTGTAATTGCCATTCTGTCGAGCGTTTCGATCAAAACTCCTGTCTTGTGCAAATAGCATATTTATGGTGAGTAAATAAAAGTGAGATTTGAATTCTATCATCTCATTTCAGTCATACTTCAACCATTTTCAAAAATTAAAAAAGTTTCTTGATCATTATCTCATTTTCTTCAATTATGTATAGAGAATAAGATCATTAGTTTAATTAACCAAAAATATAATCATGGGTATAGCACGTATTCATTTAACAAAGAACAGGTAAAGAACCCTTTCTTGCTCTCGTATAACGGTAAAGTGCCAAAGTGAGGGTATGTTCTTGAGCTTCTCAACGGGATGCATTTCGTTTGCAACAAGTTTCATGTTTTTCATTTATTATTATTTCTTTATTTGTTTTATATCTCAGCCAATTTTAATCATATGGCTGTGATTCAAAATGTTCTAACACAGATGAAATTTAACTATTCACATTTGAACTAAAAATATACGATTTTGTACAAAATTACATTTTCGATAACGGCTCACGAAGACGGTCAGTAGCTGATTTATACCTGCGGAGATTTCAAAAGAAAACTATTAAGTATCTATATTGGTTGAGGAGGGGTGTGAGGCCAGGCTTTCAAATCTTTACGACTATAGGGGTAGTATTGTTAAGTAGTCAATAGAAGACTTAGGACAAGCGCAAGTATATCATTGGCTGAGGGGGCGGGCAAGAGGCGGTAACAAAAAATGAGTTCAAAAAAGAATCGAGTCTTTTAGGAATCGTGTCAATCTGGACGACAGATACTTCAACGACATTTTGAATGAGTTCTATTAAGAATCGTGTCAATTGAGAAAGGGAGATGTGAGGAATGAGGTCTTTTAGGATTCTGTTCAATTTGGACTCCAGGTTTGAAAATGAGTTCAATTAGGAAAAGGATATGTACGGAATAGGTGATTTTAGGAAAGAGGTCACTCAGGAAAGAGTTCAATTAGGACAAGCACCGAAAAGCGCCATTTTGAATAAGAGATTTACGGAATCAGGTCAATTAGGAAAGAGAGATTTTAGGAATCGAGTCAGTTAGGAATGGGAGATTTTAGGAAAAGAGTCTTTTAGGAATGGAAGATTTTAGGATTCGGGTCTTTTCGGAATCGAACATTATAAGAATCTGTTCAAACTGGATGCTCCCCAAACGCAGCAATGCGTTGTGTGATGAGCGAGATATCTATGTAGGACGTATATTAGAAAACTCTACACACCTTGAATCATAAAAAAATATAGTTCATTCCGTTACTATCTAATCTAGAGAGTGGTGAATCTCGGCAACATGGTTCTCCTATTATTTCTGCCCATTCGATGGATAGAAAACATCCATTCAATCATTTTCTCAAAAACCACTGATCCGAATTGCATACACATTTTTGGAAATGTATATTTTATGTTCAACATTTACCGTTCAACCAAATCCTATTTTTTTTTTCAACTTTGAGATGGTGTTTCACAAAAATGGTTCTACAAGTTTGACCCAAAAATGTTAAAGTTTAAGAATGGATGTGGTTTCGTGTACAGAATGAGTGTATTGTCAATCAGTCAAGCCGTTCGACCTGTACAGAACTTCCGAAACAGAACATACAAAGTTCCATAAGGGTGAGATGGAAGTCTTCGCTATCTGTTATATAACATGAGAAGATATTCGATCAAGATTTCAAGTACAGTTCGATTGCATGCATCATATACATAGCAATAACGTTTTGCATACTCGGTATAACTATATTGTTATATTATACACTATAGATACTTTATATGCTTTTATGATAGCTAAACTATAACGCCTATGGATTTATTATTATTCATCATTTTTTTATGAGAATAAGTTGACCAAAGTTGTTTGCATCGAACAAATGTTTATGCTGATAGTTTGAAAGTTCAATCAATTTGTAGATTCAAAAAACACATTGAACTTTGTTGGCTTTCGAACATTATTGGTTGGAGTGAAGAAATTGATAACTTCGAAAATGTGCGATTACGTTGTCATCTTTTTCACAAAAGATATCGAAAATATATGTGTATCAACACTATATATATCTCAATCCACTCATTATAGTTCAACTAACACAGAAACTTACACTGTGAATATACTAAATACTAGTATTAATTCACACCCTCTCTTCCCGCTTCATTACCACTGAGAAGCCTTACATATCAAGTATATAATACTCCCTCCACTCTTATTAGATACTTCACATCGCAACTTGATTCCCCTCACCTCTTAAGAGACTCGTTACATGACAAGAAGATTGTATCTGTCTTCTTATAGTGAGAAACCCTTCATAAAGTTCCTTGTCACAAAGGTTCGTCTTCTTCCACGCCATCTGTACTTGAAGCAGTTGAACTATGAAGAAGATTGTTGTCATTAAGATTTTGTTTAATCAACGTCAAACTTATAACAGATCACTTTCAGCAACTGGGAAAAGTCAAATGAGAAGTTTATTGTATGAGGGGTAACGAGTTCAATAGTTCAAATGAATTACTCGATCAATAACAGAAGTTTTTTTATATCTAAGTTCAGATAAATCTATTTTAATGCATAATTTTGATACTTGTACGGTTGATATCGTCAAAGAAAAAACGTTGAAAGATATTATTTGAAAATATAGCAATGTGCGTTGAAGGACGTTGGTCCTATACGATATGACAATTTTAAAATTGCATAACTCATTTAACGTAAATCAGACTTCAACCGACAAAAGACATTATTTCAGATTGAGTTTTCATCCACACGAACTCAAAGATTTTCCACAAAGTATAATAGTATAGAGTCCAAAAGTTTGAGAATTCAACAACGGCTTCGTAATGACATTTATGAGAATTGTTAACCATAAAAAGCCTGTCGATTTCTTTTTAATATATGATTTATAGTTAACTTGTGCACGGAAGATGAAGGAACGATTCACACCCGCGTGCGCAAGCGGTGTGAGACGTTGAGGGGGCGGGGAAGGAGTGGAGGGAAGGGGAGAGGAGTGGAAACGGCCGATCGGAAGCTTCTCCTATCGTGAATATGTGCACGTGAACCAGAATTATATCAAAGTCTATCCTCGTGGATAATGACGTCACGGATCCACTGATTATGCGAGGAAAGGCATTGCCATTCATATATTCATAGAGTATATGTTTTATCATTTCATTCTTATCAACATCGTAAGCTTGATATAAAGTAATTGTTCTCCAATTATGACTAAGAAAGGCAAGCAAGGATCCTTTCAACGGGATCACCACATATGGGTGATCTTACCATCCCATCATTCATGGACTATAGGACTATGGAGAAATATCAGTATTTTTGTTTCAACAATATGTACAATAATAACAACATCCAATCTAGGGATAAGTAGGCTCTATGAGTGACAAGTGCAATATTTTCCACGAGTTTCTAGAATGAGTGAAGTAGTAATATAATTTTGCATGCCTTGAATGAAAATGAGAATATTAAAAGTTTGAGTGCTGCGTATTTTGATTTGTCCTGAATATGAAAGAATTAACAATAATTGTACAAAGTTGTGATATTTTTTCCATTCGTTCCAATTTCCACATCCATTTAATTCAATTGAGAATATTGAAAATTGTATCAAACAACTATAAACATATATACTTTGATAGTTGAATATATTGGTGGAGGTGCCGGGTACTCTAGGCACGTGTAGCTTATTACTAATGTAGCGCAAAGTGCGTTAAGGTCAATCAGTAGCACCGAACTCTCACGAACATTAGTTCAAGTTACTTTTTTCTCCCGTATCTCAAACCTTCTCTACATTCGCTCTCCATCATCCCCTCTCTCTCTCTCTTTCTCTCTCTCTCTCTCTCTCTCTCTCTCTCTCTCGCTTTCTCTCCCTCGCATATATATCCCATCTCTTATCTCATTACACCTCTAAATCAAGCATTCTATTTGACACGCTACTCTGCCCTCAGAACTTTGCTGTTACCCCACCCCTCCCCTCTCTCCTCCCTTGTCAACTGTCAGGTGATTCCCCTCGCCCCGCTTCAGTCATATGAGACGTTTGTGTGAACAGGACCCTTATAGTTCTCCTAAATACAAGTATATTATGTGAGTCAAATGTATGTCGTATGTATGTGTTATGTGAGTCGTGTATATGAGTCAATATAAGGACCACAGCATGATGTGAATACTACCTCTTCAAGTTTCTACCACTGCGTCATCTGATAGGCCGCAATACGACCCCCTCCATCCCCCGCACCACCCTCCTGCTCTTCACACCCTGGGCCATGCAAGCGATAAAACAGCTGATCACAAATATATGATGGCTTGTTATATTGTCGCTATAAAAGTAAAAGTAAATAGACACTTCAACGGATGTACTTGACACAAGAGCTAGAAAACAAACAAGTCCACACTTCAACAAACAGATTTGAATGTTCAATCATTGAATTTCAAAATGGGGTTTGTGATATTTTGAGGAATTCTTTAGTGATCTATATGATGAAGGAACTGACTAGAAATACAAGAAATATGAAGCAAAGTTGGTGGTTTGAGAAAAATCTGAAACAGTCGTTGAACGAGCATGGTATTATAAACTCCAATGAGCCCTATTCTGTGAGTCGAAGAAATAGATAGCATGCGTAATCATGGTTGAAACTGCTCTTAACTGACAGTTAATTCTCCCCCAATGGTTGTAATCTAATGTATATATCATGTTCTACCGAATGGAAATCTTACCATCGTTTGGTCAGCAAAATTGAAAAGTGATTCTGAAACTGATTTCAGATTGGTTACATTCAAGCTAAATTGTATATTCTTGATTGGGAATTGTATCAGAAGAACAAACACATTTTTCACCTGTAGCTAAAACACATGAGAGAAGAAATGAGTATTACTATGATAAGAAGAAATTGATATTTTAAAGTCATTCAGGTGACAAATCAATTTCACTTTTATTTGGAATATGAGCGTAATTTGAAAATTGGTCATTTGAATATCCATTTCACCCATTCCATTTCAGCACAATTCAATCTTGAATGTTTCATCTCCAGTAAAACTTGTTTTTGTTTGAACAATATTATTATTTGTATTATTATTATTAGTTATTAGCAGTATTATTAGTATTATTATTACCATATGCTATTGAATGACGATATAAAGTCACAATTTTGAAGTTGTACTTTCAAATTTTATCATTAGTAATGATATCATTATCAAGACCATCGAAACGAATCGTCCAATTAGGATTCCTAATTTTGTATTGCTTAAGAGATGACAATTGATATACTTCAACAATGCCATTTGTTATCACCAACAGCTGATCATCATTGTTGTCAATCACTTTCAACAATGAGTGACATATCCCGTGAGAGGAGAATATATTCAGCATGTCTTACTAAACCCCGCATCTGTTTTCGTATTCTGCTTAAGGCAGTTGTAAGTAAGTCTTATTCACTCTCTTCTGAGCTACATGCCTTCTATTTCTCACGTCCAACAGTATAAATAACTCAAACATGTAATATTCTTCGGCCGACACCTTCCTTCATCTCTCTTATGAATTATTAAACACTGCCAGCTTGATCTCAATGGGCCTACATTGCCTTCTTGCATAGTAAGGAGGTTGTACATATATATATATATATATATATATATATATATATATATATATATATATATATATATATATATACAAGCTGTATATTGTGAGACCATGGATTCGTTTGCCATTTATGAGACATCATTGGTCAGGTGCTAAACCAGTTGGAAGAGAACCTGACCGGCAATCAGAAGGTCCCGGGTTCGAGTCTCGGTCGAGGCGTATCTTTTATGACATGACTATAACGTCCCAAATACCTCTATAACGGATCGTATCCACGAAGTTTAATTATTACATGTATATGTAAACATATACATTATAAATATATATATAAATATATATATATATATATATATATATATATATATATATATATATATATATATATATATATATATATACATAAATATATATATATATATATATATATATATATATATATATATATATATATATATATATATATATATATACACTCGATGAATGAGCATCTGCATGCCTTGAATTATATAGCTTAGGATTATAATAATGTTAGCTTTAAAAAATCAGTAGTTTTAACCGCGGGTATGTTGGCTGCAGTACGCCCTTCCATGCAGCAATCTTACACTGGACACACTCTGGTACACACGTGCAGCCAACATTTCATAATTCAACCTCAACGCGTTGCCTGAAACATTTCGTTCTCTTCAAACTCGCTCGTGAAAAGAACACGCTGATATTTCATATAAGATATTAAACAAATTACTATGACCCTTCTTTTTTACGACGAAAGAGTTTTTTATAACCCTAGAATGTGTGAGCCACCTTGTTCAAACTTTCTATGTTTTACAATTTCATTATAATCCTGAGCTGCTTCCCGAAGAGTACTTTTAGATAATTTACGCTAGTTCGTTGGTATACGCCTTCAATGTTAATTACTTTCAGCTCACATATATAATAGCTAACAGTGATATTCTTCATTCTGGTAGGCCTAGCAATCTTTCAGAGAGGAAAAAAGTGGATAAAACTAGATATTGTGGAAGGTGGAAAAGTGAAAACTATCGTACGGGTCCTGCGTTTTGAAAGTGATACCACAAACAATTGAAACAATTAAAGGAGATATTTATTGAAGAAGTACAATTTTATAAAGGATTACTTTTCTTTTACGGAGAATCTTGGGAAAGTAAAAGGAAACGTGAAAAGAAATTGAGAAAGAAGGGAG
This sequence comes from Brachyptera putata, assembly GCA_907164805.1. Taxonomy (NCBI): domain Eukaryota; kingdom Metazoa; phylum Arthropoda; class Insecta; order Plecoptera; family Taeniopterygidae; genus Brachyptera; species Brachyptera putata. The sequence goes on from OU015467.1 coordinate 9,060,475, forward strand.
GAACATTTTCAATATAGGTATTGAAGTTATGCTTCTACGAATAGCTTTTAAGAAGCGAAGCGGAGTGATGCGATATATGTATTCGTATTCTTGGATGAATTATGTAAATATAACATAATAGGCCCGAAGAGTCGAGCTGAGAATGGAAATATTTTATTCTGTAGATAGCATTTTGCAATAAAAACTGTGTAACGGTTATTACGATCATCACATATTGAATCTCCGAACACATTGTTGTCGTTACGACCCCACCAACAGCCAGGTTATATGGGAGTTAAAACGAGCGGACGGTAATAAAAACGATGAGATATGATGGGTATCAGGAAATTTGCCATAGTCAAGTGTGTAATTCAAAGTCAGTCAAGTTTCAATTCCGTCAAACGAGTGTTTGAGACAAAGGTGATACAGAATTATTTTGATAGATTGAATAAACAATGATTATGAAATTATTTCAATGAATTCGGACTATTTATTCGAGATAACAAGGAACAATAACTTATCTCAACCTTTTGAATAAATGTTCACGACGTCCAAGATGTATATTCAAGAGAATGTATACTTCAGCTTGTTCGCTCATCCAACATACCACTTATGGCGTTTACCTGTTGTCAGAATATCATCGTGTTGCAGGAACCGTATGTGGGGCGCGGTGGGGTGAAGGAAGGGCGAGACGAGAGAGATAAACCAATAGTATAAGCCTCAATCCAGAGGTTTACTGAAATATATTAACTTATTGATTCATATCGTAACCCACTGACATACACTTAGCTCGTAGAATACACAAAGTCTTTGTCTCGTAGATAGATAGGTTTGTTTGTTCATGGATAACTCGTCGTTGTCTCATGGACCACAAGTCGTTACTTGTAGATTGATAGTCGTTATCCCGTAGCTATATAATGTTTGGGATGGTTGGCTGATTTTCTAGCTATTCTTCATTCTTAAGCGGGCGTGTACATCGAGGAGAAAATCAAGCGTATGCTTATTTTTCATCTGTCGGTCGCTATTTTCCTGGTGCCTCATTTCTGTAGTACGGTGTAAGTAATCACTCAAACTGACGGTTGTATCTTCAACCTTCTTTTTTTTCACCATAGGAGAGTTGAAAAAACATTGTTGTATGGTATGCTTTTAGTAGTAATTATATCAAATAAAGTGAAAATTTTCAATTTTGCTCTCCTATTCCTAAATGGGAAATGTGAGTTACGACAATCCAGTCACATGATCAATTACAACAGTCAAAACTTACAGGAATTAGGTCCTGTATTCCAATTCGATGCTGCTTTTTGTTTCTTATTATACAGTCATGTCTTAATCGGAACTTAAACCCGGATTTACGGAGCCAAGGACTTGACTTCTAAGGTAAAGATTTTTCTAGTATTCACATGAACCTAATTGTATTATTTCAACATGGGTATAGCCGTTATTCTCGCCTATCAATTACCAATGACATTCGAGCATATTCCCACTCTATACCGAGCTTGTACATTAGTGATGTCGCCACCGTAGCGCTGCCGTCGGTTTTATAACCTAGAAAAGCGCTAGTAAAACGTGAAACTGCAGCGGGAATCCCTGATGGGATGACCAAAATTAGATTAAAACTTCAAGATGGTTTATCTAATTGGAAGGCAAAAAAGATGTAGAGTCAGAATACACCAAGAGTTCCAGAAAAGTATGTGATATTTACGAGAAGTAGTTTTTATGCTTGGTGAGCAATGTAATTTTATAGCATTACAGCCATTAGATGAGCGATAGCGTAGACTTCTGTCTCACTTTCATGGAACTTTCAATGTATGTTTGTACGCACTGCACAGGTCACATGATTTGCTTGATTGACATGAATCTTTTTCTGTGTCGCCGATTTATCCAACGTAGTGCCTCAATTATAAGCGATATAAGTATAGCGTGGTAGTAACTCTAACTGCCAGCCTGTAGTTTTTGTAACTACACCATGTTTTTCGACAAATCTCAGGTATATGCTAACTGGACCTGATGATACCGAGCCTTATAATTGTGTAGTTATATATAACCGACTGGAAGTTACTATTGACATTTTTTAGTCAAAACAAATAACTCCAAAACTATGATCTTTGATGTGACAATATGTCGAACATAACCTTTACATTGATACCGTCATTTGACTTCCCAAACATTTCAACCATTTTTACGCAGCAAATATAAAAGGGAGAGTTAACAAATATAGATGGCAGTGTATCATGAAAGTCGGTTGTTCATCAGATCAGCTGTGACCATGGTGACCATCTGGAAATGACCAATAACCAACTTAAACTAAGCTTTTTAACTGGATCGGTTACCAAAATGCGTATTTGAGCACTGCGGTTCCAAATAGCGCATTTCTCATACACGTGTACAGGCCTATCCACCTATCTGTGCCGCATGATTGATCTTCGGATATAGAAAGTTGAGCAAACAGTGATATTGAACATTCGCCTAGAGAAGTTTTAATCTCATGCGGTATGGCCATACTCTCCTTCCGCCAATCACAACTCATGCAGAATCACGTGCGACGAGCGTTGGTCTCGGCGATCGGGTGTCTCGGTGACGTCATAAAGGCACAGTTTTACATTTCAAGCATGCAAGACGGGAAATGCGTGATGGAGCCCGAGCAACAACGCTTTGATGTTTTATTACATACACATGTGTCGGTATAGTAGCTGTATGCTACCTACTTTATCGACAGGGGTATATAATATTATAATATTATTCCAGGCACGTCATAAGATTGTTATTATATTATATATTATATCATCTCAACTGTATATAAGTTATCCTACTCATGTGGTTTACTGTGTTTCGTTTCACCAAAGTCATGTGACTTATATAATATATTCTTCGTGTTTCAAGTTTATTTGTGAATCTTAAATGTAACTTATTTTAGAGTTGTTCCAATTTGTGAAATCGTAAATATCGGAAAAGTATTATGACTGTTTAGGTGAGTGATAATAAGTGGTTTATTCATTTTAAAGTTACTAGTGTTGAAGTTATATACAGTGCCAATACTATAAAATTATAATTATAGTAAAAATGTGGAAAAGTTATAATAATAATATAATAATAATGATATTGAAAAATTGGAAAATTGTGAATCATAATTCATTGCGAAATGTATATAAATCATACGTCATCATATAAAAGTATCATATATATATATATATATATATACATATATATATATTTATATATATATATATATATATATATATATATATATATATATATATATATATATATATATATATATATATATATATATATATATAGGCTTACTTTCATACTATACACACTCAAATAGGCCCATATTCATATTTATATATATGTGTAGGCCTATATATATATTCTTCGATATATTTAATTCGATGTATATATTATCACTGATTATGTTATGTATTGTATGAATATCTCATTCCTAGTCTCAAACGTCACCTAAGTGGTCAATATTTTTCACTCCATCTCCCACAGAAGTTCTTCAGAGGAGTTCACTGTACTACAAGTGTAGGTTTTCCGCTGACACCATAGCAAGCCGATGTCACCAAATATATATTATTTGATCATACATTCGAGAAATTTGAGAGCTTTCAACTAAATTATTCGATTCGGGAGAACTTACGGATCACTATAATGGCAAAGAAGTGGTATATAAATGCTGAAAAACGTGAAAATCCTATTCCAATACGTTCAAATATTACACATTTCCTTGTTTCAGCAGATATCAATGTTTATCTCATATCGAATTTTGATATTGCAATTCTTTCAAAGTTTTTATTGAAAAACAGTTATTCCTCTACTGCTACTGTCACTCTATTTTCCATGAACAAATCATAATTTGAATACAGAGAATATTCCATAGTAAGGTTTACGACCCGCGGGGGAAATACATTGGCTAGAATATTGTATGAAGAAATCTAAAATTTGATTTGTGTTATTTATAGTTAACGTAGAATTGGCATCGATCAGTTTATACCATTCGACCTATCGAAGTATCGTTATCTGTCGATATATCGATATACCATTCATATCGTGCTTGCCAACAAGAGAATTGTGATGTTTGAACAGCTGATTGCTGACAGAATAACAGCTGCTACTATGAAGTTGGCAACTGAGTTTGGTGGCTTTATAGGAGAATGACTTGAGATGTTGGTTTCATGCATATTAAGTTTTAACATATTTCACTTCACTTATCAAGTTGACATGGCACATGTATTCGATGGTAACCACAATTTGCTTGGAGACTCGATCTCTTACGTTTGCATTCTAAGAATAAGAGACTATTTTACCATGTGATGATTAGTCAATTATTCAATAATTAGAGAATTAACTTGTTAATACGCTTTGGTTACGTATATTATTTTCGTACCTCATTCATTAATGAACTAATAATTACCTAATTACCATTTTAAACCGGATCTCGAAACATTTTGAGAACGTTCACTTTCATAGCCTTGTATCCACTTATGAAGAAGGTCCTCTACCAACTGAATAATTGAACAGAATTTTGTAATTACTTAATCTCGCAGCAACGTTGGGAATTCTACACTATTGAAAGATGGATCTGCGTTTTTCATCGTGGAATCTCTTACCTAATCATATTAATCTGGAAATATCACAGATGTACAGAAGAAGTGGTGATATTTGTGTTTGTTACGTTGGTAGATCACCCTTTTTTCTGTGGATTTGAGTGTTTCGTTCAAATTATTCTGAAATTAAATATATTCCATATTTCCATTCTCAAGTTTCGAAGTTGAAATTTCGTTAAAACTATGAATAATTGGTTTGATAATATTATGATTGAATATTATGATTCATTATGATTTTTCGCTCATGATTTATAGTTCGCGAACATTGGCCTAGTTAATCAGCAATTATATTTCCCAGCTGATCCAAACTGAATTAGTTCGAGTCAGTATTTCAAAACAATCATGATCAAACAAATGACAAAAGGTTGTGATGTTACTTTCGAATATTCTTCAATTATTATACAGTGATATCTCATCACACGTGATAAACTTGTTTCGCTGACTATACGTCGCAAATAACTTTTGTAGCAGAGCGTACAGCTAGTTGGTTAGCATTGTGGTGTAATGGTGGATATAAAGGGTTGCCTATAACTCGTATTACAGGGGCAATAATACCAACTCAAGAATGAGTAATAACACACGAGAAGAACGTAAGAACGAAAGAACGTAAGAATGCCTTTGAAAGAAGGAAAATATTTTCTTTGATGTTCGTTTTTTCACTATTGGCAATACTGGGAAACATCTTACAATGAAACTTATGGCGTGATGTAAGAGCAGTGAGGAAAACATTGGATTCAAATATACGCCGGAAATGTTATTAGAAATGTATTGAATATGTACATGCGCTTATCACACATTGATGAAAATCAATTATTTATTCAGGATCGCTGCACAATCAGTATGGGTGGTCCCTTGAAATTGAATATTACAAAACATATTCTAGATAAGTCATGAGATTTGAATAAGAACACAATGATCATATCTGGATTATACATACATATCGAAACATTCATTATAAGGTTGAAAGTCATTCCATTAAATTTGAAAAACAAAACGGAATACAAATCTCATTTTACGAGAAAAAAAACGAATTTCTATTCATGAAATCATTCCAATATCTATTGTATCAGGGCCCATTATTTGCAAATAATGTTCTGGAATAATATTTCGGATAGTTCAAAATGATGTATTGATATAATATTTTGAATAGTTCAAATTGTGAACGATGAGTTTATCAACTTTATCACTAGAAAATTCTCTAAAAGTCAAATCAATAAACTATCTGCAGATAGTAATTAACAAACCTGTTCAAAAATGATATTCTTCCAATTTCCCTCATTTGAAACAGTTAAATATGTGTGTATAGGCCTATAATGTTTTGATGAGGCCAATATTACGCGATATGCTTACATATTGATATCTATGGCTCAAGTTGGAACTTCATAAACTGGTAGTAGTGTAAGTCTCTGAGCGAATACACAAAGCGGATATTCAAGCCGCCGTGTTAGAAAAACGACCAGTCAATGAACAATCAAAGCATCGAGGTTTCTGAATGTTGAGCTCGACCCAACTTTACCACTAAGCGAAATCGAAACACTAAACGCGTTCGTGGGAAGATAAATTTACATGCAACTTGCAAGTGAAATAGAATACGAGGAAATCAAATTTCCTCATTATCTGATTTTCTAGACCTTCCGGATTAGCAGGAAGGTGTCTTTTATTCAGATTGGGTTCAACTCCTTGTTATGGGCTCAATGTATACTGAGTCGGATGAATGATATACGATTTATAATTAAAAAATGATTTGAAGGTTTCTTAGGTAATGAAAAGGATAGTGGGAAGCAAGGGTCGTGGCCTATATTGTAGGAAACATCCTGAGTTTTACCTAGAATACAGAGGCAAACCACAAAAAAACCTTGTGAAGTGGTTTGTTCGCGAGGATCGAACCAGGTTCGATATGCCCCTCACCCTCGGATCGCATGGAGCGAGCGCGTTAGCAACTGAGCTGCATGTGCCGGTCAGAAAGGTGATCTAAAGTATCATAAAATAATGTAATTGCGATTAATAATAGAGAAGTGAATATAAAATTATCTATAGCAGTGGTAGTAAAGTAATGGAATTGGAGTTATTATCCTACGAGACATGTAAATAATCGTATCATTTCCTGACGTTTTACAATAATTAACGAATGGCTTACAAATACAAATTAAAATTGCATATAAAATGAAAAATAACAAAAATTGTAGCGGCATTTCTAGGCTGTTCGGTCAGCAGTGTATACATTTTTAATGTGTTCACCATTCAAAAAGGAAATATGGTATTACATTTCAATCTGACTTGGCCGTTCAAATGTATAGTATGAACAATGCCAAAGATATGACAAACTTGATAATTTGGACGATTTGGCCACTAAACCTATGCCACTGGCCTGAGTGCGTATATTGATTTTGTACCTCAGTGATCGTACTATCACTATGTGATAGTAATCAAGAGCCCGCTGGAAGAGAGCTCTTTCCAGATTGTGGGTACATTTAGGGTAGGTGGAGGTGCCAGGTTTTTTAAGAGTATTCATTATAACCCACCTAAACAATCCTAATGCAGCCTATAACCACACTTACCTCATCCAAATATTTCATAGATATTTTGAAATCATATTAAATTTCACTTTTGTTTCTAGGTACTATTATATCGATAATCGGACTTAATGTTCTATTAAAACAAGAATATTTGACGATTGTAAAAAACTACCCGTCAAAATGTAGGTCCAAAAACGTGCGCAATATTCACTGATCCTAAGCTCTTATAAGATTAGTAATTACTATTACGCGCGATGAAAAATATTATGCGAGTTGAAATCAATTTGGGAAGGTATTTTGACATTTAGAATCTTTGAATAATGGCATTTGTTCTTTTTGTGTTTCAGCCGACAGCAGCTTCCTATTGGCCAATGCTCAGATCGTGGACTTCCCGATTGTGTACTGCAACGAGTCCTTCTGTAAGATTTCCGGTTACAACAGAGCCGAGGTAAGTTGTTACTCACATTCAGATAACAGTTATTAAACAGAAGGCCGTAATCTCACATGCAGGTTCTTCTCAGTACGGTATTGTATACTTGTATCCACGAGAGGAAGTATGTAACAACCGAATAGTTGTAAAATCTTCTGAAATGTTATAATCTAGCTGCAACTTTGAAAATATATATATATAGCACTTGATTAATTCAATACATATATATTTTATCTAATCTCATAGGCACTCATCCACATATTCATAATTATTCATAGACTTTCCGCAGCACTCCAATCGGCATTCTATAGTATAGTCAACAGAATGGCCGATCAAAAATGTGGTCATTTGATACGGATATTTGTCTGATGGTCTGATGGCCACCACAGTCACCGAGCTTCAATAATTCTACTTCCACCTAGAATAAATCTTCATTCGTTAGTAAAAGTAACAACAGACAGCGCTCCTTGAATGAAATATTGACTGCGAAATGTATGACAAAACTGGCAACAAGAGGTTCCATTGTGCAATTCTTATTTTTGCAATTTAAATGTGCTTCTTTCTGCTTCATCCAATAAGTTCTTCAGTTTTATATCCGCACCATCACTCAATTTCAAATGTGTATTTATCGTCTAGGCAAAAGCCTATTCTTTATGCAGAACTCAAACCCGGAAATCGGATAATGTGGAGTTTCATTCCTTCCTCTTCTTTCTCATCATCAATACATCTCATTTCTCTGTCTCTCAGGTGATGCAGAAGTCTTGTCGCTGTACCTTCATGTTCGGCGAGCTGACGGACAAGGAGACGATCGTGCGTATAGACGAGGTACTCGAGGCTCAGATACACGACCAGTTCGAGATTCTCCTCTACAAGAAGAACAGTGAGTAGGAGAAGCTGGAGTCTAATCAGCACCACCACCTCTATATATATATATATATAAATCTCTATCTCTGTCTATCTCGTACACATTACTATCTCTATTGCATTCTATCAGACCACTGCAAAACGACCACCACGAGGATTACGATGTCTAGATCATGACGTGGGTTTCATTAAGGAAATATCTACTTGGAAATTCACTCTGATATGCTGATTATAAAGATGATTTTCACGCACCGGAGGCCGAAGGGTGGATTATCGGTGAAGGCAGATTATTAGAAGGCATTACTCAACCATCCCATTTTCCTCTTCAACAAATTATTAACAGAATCAATTGACAAATTCAACTTTGACTGTCAAAATAATCGATCTTATTCAATTGAATAATTTAGAAATAATTGTGTGGATGTTTTAAATTATGAAGATCAGTATTATGCTACAGTGTACAGTCATTTCTGAAGAGATTAACTGAATATAAATTGACTCCACATCTCAATCTGACAAGCCAATGTAGGCCTATATCTATGCAACAGAGTGAGAGGTGAATCTATCTACTCTCACATGAGTTGTCTATCTTCCTCAGTTGCAAAGGTGAACAATGGCAGAGAGAGAGGTACGAGTCGATTTGAGTGTGATATTTGATGTCTCAATACTTGACATGATATAAGTTGTACGTAGAACTCAAATTACATTCTGAATAAATACAAACATTTTTCCACTGATGAGGTAGAAAATTTAACACATTTTCGAACCAACTCGTGCTAAATCAGCTCGAGTATTGAATATATATATATATATATATATATATATGTATACATATATTTGAAATTCCACTTGGAATCCTACAAATCCTACATAAAATCTACATGACGACTAATGTGAAAATATTCACAACAATGAATTACCAATTGAAACCCACGGCCGTCTAGATGCACTGCCTCGTCGATTTTGACTCACTTCTCATGACTTATGAATGCCTGATCATACTTTTTTTATTCATATTATTCGTTGGATGACGACAGACACATGACGTCATTGGTGGACAAATAATGGATCTTTGGACTGAACAAAAAGTATATAAATCAGACAGACACATTATTTTCTGTGCATGTGTTGTAAATATTCTTTTCGGATTTCCGTTTATTAAGAATTATTTCAAATTAGATATACGGTACTCTTATGTTATTTGAAATCAAAAAGAAAATGAAAATCACCTCCAGTGCTCCAATTTTCCACTGATTATTATACGAAATATTTCATTGAAAATTTGCAATTATAAGTTTGTTGGCAATTATGTTCAAAGGAGCACTTTTGACATGTTTTTCACTTTGTTAAAGATTGAAAAAGATGGTATAAAAGACCTATACAGAGCCGCTATAACCTTATCCAAAGTTTCAGGAAGTATGTACATTTATTAAAATTAGTAACGTTTGAGATATCCATGAGAAAGTTACTTCGGGCAATTTGCAATGTTGTATGGAAAAAAGCACGCGTAGCGCACTTTTATACATTGCCAATTTTTAAAATATCCTATAAGAAGTTGAATCTTCGTATATTACTTTCGCTAGCCATAGAACTGAACTTCTATATCTTTCACTTGAGATCGTCTCAAACTTGGCTGTAGTTCCATGTTTGTCCGCCAGTTATGTCGTGTTGTCATAGCAGTGCAGTTGTATATATAACTATATATATATATATATATATATATATATATATATATATATATATATAAATACATATATACACTTTATAACATTATGTCTCGTATGTATTTATGTATTTTCTCCCACACCTCTCTCTCTATCTCTTTCTCACTCTCTCTTTTATGTAGACCTAACTATCTCTCTTCATCTCTCTCTCTTGTACAGTAAACATTAGGATAGAAAGCTTCTGTAAGATATTAGCATTTAGTTTGCTCCTATAGACTTGAAGAGTCTCATCTATCTATTTTATCTCACCTCATCTAGATATACATCATGTAATTATACCTTTTATTTACTATGAAATTGAAAATGAGATTTTTCATTCTAGAGAGATAAAATACACACTCTATACCCTGTTCACACTATGATTACTCACTGCAGTTAAGCCTCTAACTGCAGTTACCAACCAAATGTGAACGGAATGCAGATAGCACTAACTGACATCAAGCCATAACTTCGTTCTGTGAACGAAGTTAGAGCACGATGTAGTGATACCAACTTACTCCATCATAATATAAAGAAGGTGTGCCGACTCAGCCTTCCAATTGGAGGACGTCCGCCGTCATAGAGGGCACATTCGCCTGTCGCGCAACTATCGCTTCTCTATTGAACTACTGATCACGGTTCAATAGATAACATGCATGATGCACATATTATTGTTTGATAGCAATCGAATAATTTTGTACATTATTCCACCTCAATCCTATTGTCAGTTTGACAACTCTAGATCGTATTAACATGGTAACAACATCAACTCGGCCCCAGTGATTATTTTGGTTATTCATCAATGTCACCGGTACCGTAGCCACTCAATCTCATCTAGTTTACAAGATAGTCCGCTAGGCTAAATGGGGGATTTGGGCTCTGATCTGACGGTAAGCAAACAATAATGCCTGCCTTGTTATTAGTACGGGAGTCGGCACACCTCCTTTATATTATGATGAAGTAAGTTGGTATCACTACATCGTGGTTAGAGCTTAACTGAGATCAAAATCCACCGTCTTCGCAAAGAGCAACATCATTCGCATTGTCACATTGTTGGTTCGAAGAAAGGCCATCTATATATTAACATCATGTACATTATATAGATGGCCTTCTTTAAAGACAGTTCGAGATATTGACAGAAAATCTGTGAATTTGAAATACTCAATATGAAAATTGAGAGTAAATCAAACAAGAAGGTGGCAGTGCATGACGTCACTAACAACCCTTTCATCGCTATCAGTGTGAACACCTTACCTCAGTTTGAATGGTGTCACCCATGATGCTTCGCGCCAGGTAACTGCAGTTAGCCTTACAGTAGTTAGTGATCATAGTGTGAACGGGGTATTATTTACGATAGAATTGAGGGTAGAATATGATGAAGGTTGACAACACGCTTGTGAGTGGTATACTCCTATCAAGTCTCGAATAATGTATTGTATCGTTCTTATATCAGTGATCTCTTATAATGAAGGTGCAATGTGTTTCTGATGATAATCAGTTCTCATCGAGTTGATAATGGAATAATCCGTTTTTCAATCAAAATACTTCCCTTCGAACCATTTCTACGAAGATGAACATCATACTATGACAGATTTTTTAAATCAATACATATGATATATATATATATATATATATATATATATATAATTATTATTTTATATGTGTGTCTTTATGGACTCTACCTATAGGTATTATGACATTTTTGAGTTTCCAAGTTTTTGATAACTACAATTTTTGAATATATCTAATTTTCCCCACATTTTGCGTTTCATTGCTCACTATCTAGTAGATGAGTGCATATATTAAAAATATTGAAAAATAGTTGAATCTGATTCGAGATAATCTTATTCGTGGAAACATTATTTCCGTGATGGAATAATGTATATTCTATTTCGAATCAAATTCAGAATAAAGTTAAATAAAATGACCATGTTTATACATTTATATTTATATTTATATAAATATGTGCTTCCATTATCTCAGATACTTCATTAATTTATCACTTCAATTTGTTATCAATTAAGATAATTCATTCACGTTAATATGAATTGTTCTTTTACATTCTACGTATTCGGAAAATATGTCAATGAGCCCGGCACTTCCACCAATATGTGGCGTAGTAATCATTTTATCCCTCGTTCATTCCTCTATGTTTATTTCCAAGTGAATTACAATATGACGTGATTCACAGAAATATATTAGTTTCTGAACAAGTGAAGCCATTACATATTTTACAATCAAATGCCAACATTTATCTAACATAAGCCTATACGAAATAATAACTTTCTATTGTCCTGCATACCCATGAAGTCCTAGCAAATATTAACCTTTTGGAAACTGTACTTTGGTTTCGTTGAGACTTCTCTCCCTCATTTTCTCCTTGACTCTCTCACCCCTCACCCACCCACCCACCAACAGCAGTGGTGGCAACTTGACAACAATCAAGATCTTATCGGCTAGCCGTTAAATCATAAAGTAGTTCTAATCGGCCTCCAAGCGGACAAAAGAAGGCGGTGAACTTAGAGATAATCAATTATTATGAATGACATCAATCACACTGAATCGTTTCAATGCGTATTATCGACTGTTATAATGAAATGATTAGAAAAACCATGTAAACTCTATGCGTAAGCTATCCTTGAGAGAGGAGTGTGCAGGAGGTACGAAAATATTGGAATTATTTTCTCGCGGGAATATCTCAAGTAGGAGCCTAATTAGAGTGAAACTCAAATAAAAAATGGACGAATGCTGCTCTAGAATTCAGTAAACTTCTAATTCAAGTTTCAAGAAAAATATTCAATACGTTTTCCAGCTCTGTATCCCAGATTGGAGTTTTTCGTCTCACAATAATACGTTATTATGCGAAATTTTTACTCTTGCTCAGATTCACCTATATTTCTGGTCAGAAGTAAAACATACATAAATAATAATTTCAACAAATATAAAAACATTACATGACATAACATCATTGATCCAACCTTGGAAAACATGAAACACAAAACTTGTGTCAATTTAACAATTTTATTGTTTGTCATTTGTTTTACATTATTGTCACAGGTGCGTCTATGTGGAGTAGATTCACAGGCACACGGTTTGGCAAGTCGAAACATCTATGTATTAGTGTTGGATAATAGAAAAGACGGTCGATCGGAACCACCAATGTTCGTATCAAATAATATGACGTGTCGGAACCCCTGGAAGTTAATGTTAGTTGATAGGGGAGACAGTCGATCGACGTCCTAATAGTTTCTATGCATACAACATTTTATTACTGTGTCGTGAATTGAAGAATTAATTATTCAAAAATGTCATGGATGTTTTTTAAAGATAATATTTCAGAAATATTTTGGGTGGTAATAAAATAAAGTCGACTCAATTTCTATCATACTGTATATCTTTTTAGGGAACAATTCATTTATAATCTGCCAGTTTTATTTCGTGAATAAATGTAATGATATCCTAACTGTCAGAACCATCGTTTCATAACTGACCGTATTTCAATCTGAGTTGAAGTTTTGAAAATGTCTGGCATATTATTGAACAAAGGGAGCGAGAGTCCTTGAAAAATACCTTTTTTCACTTGGTCTGCGTTTGTTTTTCGTCATGGCGCTTCTCGGGTCAGGAGGTTACTTGTATTACACGATGGAACTGAAAATTGTTCGCTTATTTATATCGAATTCTAGATAGTAGATTTTTGCAAGGAATATCCGAACAGGCCATGAATGCTCGTCAATCCCTTTAAATCATTAGGTTTCGTAACCGTAGGTTAACGTGAAGAGTTTAGCGTGTTGTAAAAACGATATAAAACGGCCCATATTCGTTAAGTTGAATCGAATACATGGAATACATGGAATATTTGTAACATGGTGAATTCTATGGGCCCTGGCTCTCTCGCCTTTCTTTCATTTCCTTTAGAGCTTTTTAATGAGAACCTATGGTACGAGCATGCGCACTATATAAATACACAAAATCGAACTGTTTCTGAAATATGTGAAATTTGTGTTTTTAATGTCGATAATATAACTGCTTCACAGTTTTATTGAGAGAAAAACATTCCTAAATAAAGAAAGTAACTTCAGAAAAGAGAAGAAGAAACAATTATTTCGTCATATTCATTTTTTATAAACACGAGTGGGCCCACTTTCATAAAAATAAATACGGGGAACATCCTTCATGATGCGAGTATATGATCAATGAACGAATGTGTGAGTTATACCACGCGTCGACGTCTAAATCGTTTTGCGCCGATAAGATATGCATTCATACAAAAGTGTACATGTATACACAAAGAAGACGGTTTTTTGAAATGAAATAATATAATCGATTATGATTCGTTTGTAGAAATCTTCAAAGTACTTACGATAATCATTGTTAATATCCTTGAATGTCGATTGACAGGTCAGCTCACCCGGTCGATAATGTTATATGATAGGTAAAACGGGCGTTCGTAACCATGCACATATTGCATGGAGTTTGCGTGTTGAAGGAGGGCACATCGAATCGTTTTATGTGGGTTAGATATTGATTGTCTTCAGAACGGTTGGTCGGTACTGCAGTTAACTACATTTGTCATCGTGTCTGTATATAACAATCTTCGATAAAAAATCATAAAATCACTTCAAAACGTTACTATTTTTTTCCGAGTTTGGTACTTCAAGTGTTTACATTTCAAATAAAAACAGTGGAATCTGACAAATATTAATTGTTGAATCAATCTTCCAGTGGATATTCCTGTTTTTGCTTTTATATGCTGATATTTAATAGCTCCTTCATCAACGAAAGACAAAAGTCGTTCACCCAATTGAATGATTGTAAATTCCGTGATTTTAAAGAAACCCATTTTAGCGTTGAACGTTGAACGATTCAAACGTTAAACGTTGAACGATACATTTTGAAAAATGTAGTCGTGTTTTTAATCATAATTATTGTATAGACAAATTATTCACTCCAAAACAGAACACTTATATAGTTATATATGAATACATCGGTGATATCCGTGCTTGTTGAATTAATATATGATATTCTACTTCAGTGAAAACAAGTTCTATCCAGAGAAGTATTCTCTTTTCTCGAATACACTACTAGCTGCAGGCTTACATGGCTAATTAGCCAGACGTTGAACATGACCATGTAGTTCAATTATGAGAAAATACAGAGCAGTTTCATTTTCATTCATATTATCAAAAGTACCAATTAAATTCGGAAGACGCACCTCAAAGAGAAAACTTTTTATCAATAATGAGAACTTGAAATAGAAAAAATAATTGTTTACCAATTAGGGTATTTAAGAATGAGATGACAAAGTAGGATCGATTGTATCGAGCATGGTGGAAAGAGGGTGAGGGGATTGTGGGCGATCTTACCAACACAAATGAATAAATAATTGAAATACAACAGACTCATTTAACAAATTGTATATATTATGGTGAAGTCAATGGATAGATATTGATGGATCATGGAACAGTTCGAACATTTGTGTTGGGAAGAAACGATCTTCAACCATCTTATAATATTCTTCTTCTCTTCCTTCGATTCTTTTTTTTGTCCTACATCATTTTGCTTTAGTATTCTATCGTTAATATCGTATTAAACTTACTCATTCAGCCTTACATGCATGAAAACAGCAACCGATCAACGCCAAATGCATCCAAATATGAAATGAGACATTAAAATTCATTCAGTTTCAATATGTAAATACCATACCAAACATGAATAGACGTATAATAATTTTATTAATCCATTAAAATTTAGTTCGCGTGTTTCGCATCAATAAATTACATATTGACCTAATACGTATATACAACGTAATTCAATATCTCGTACTCGAACATGTCAGTCACAAATTATTACTCGATCTTCGATATTATTATAATCCAGCGCGCCATCTATTTGCACTGTGATGTAATCATAGCCATCATTATCTACCGCATCATTTCTACTCTATACTTAATGGTACTTAATCCTAACGAAACAGTTTAATTGCTTCAGTTTCATATGATAGTTAATAGCCATACATGGTTAGTTATGTCCTTTAAAGCCATTACAGTCATGTACGTATCCCTTTCTATCACAATGTTCTAGATGGCTCTATTTCAGGACAGAGTCTATCGATTGAACGAAGCGGGGGACTGAGAATTGGGTCATCGAATAATGGCCAAGGTGTATAGATTGGCTGGATCGCGGCAGATGAGTTTGTAAAGTGGAGATATTTGGAAAAGTAAACATCGGGGGTGGTGTATAGTTATCAATTAGTTGGTTATGTTTTTGTTCGTCGACTGTCGGTCGATAAACCGGAAATGAAATTAATGAACTCGATACCATAACCATTGAGGGTGAACTCGGAGTGGAAGTTTGAATAGTAGTTTGTTTGCTTAGATATTGACATTTTGAATTTTTCATCTTCTTTGATGTGATTAGCTTTACAATAATCAATCGTATGTGTTTGAAAAGGAAAAAATAATTTCATTGGAAATGTATTGAATAGAAAAAGAGGTAGATATATATACACACAATTTCACTATATCTATCTTCTTACCCTTTCTTCCATCCCTCTCTCACTCTCTCTCTCTCTCTCACTCACTCTCTCTCTCTCTCTCTCTCTCACTCTCTCTCTCTCTCTCTCTCTCTCTCTCTCTCTCTCTCTCTCTATCTCGCTTTCTCTCACTCTTTCTCTCTCTTACACGAACATGATATCCACCTTGGTCATCATGTGTAAGACCACATAGCCCCCTGTTCGTATCCCGACCGAGGTCTCCACCATCTCGATCATTTAACAAACCACCGACTGGCATATTAATGAGCAGGGATCAGCCCCTTGGCTGATGAATCGAGTTATATCGAAATTACAAGGCTTGGCGATATATTATTCAACAAACGTATACGATATTTTCACTGCACAAAGCGTCGCAAGATGGCGTTATGATATAACAAAGATATGTGTTTGAAATATAAATACATACATATAAATGAAACTGATTCGCCATTTGAAACATTGTGGAATAAAAAGATCTTTGATCCAATCTTTCGATCCTAATTCTGATGTATTTTCTAAATATTTCTAAAACAATATATCCAAAGAACATTGAACACGATACGAATTGAAATTTTATTACAAATACTATAGAATTTATGGCCAGAATAAATTCACTGCTTGCTCGAGGACAGAAGATGATTGGTTTTTGAAACAAAATTGAAGAATGAAATGTATATATTGAGACAATTTGGTTATTGAGGGAAATGAGAAATTGATATCAGTTATTATTGAGAATAAATTCTAGATTCGAATATTTTTCATCTTATTTGAATGCTCTTGTCACATGTTATTCCTATTTGCATTCGCATACTAGTTTCTCATATATGTTCCTTACCATTTTGTGGTGAAATACTAATCGGGCAGATGTACTAGAATACAATGGAATAATAGTTTTATAACTGATATCGCCACTGTTTCTTGACATCTTCAAAAAAAAAAATAGGAAATTAACCAGTAAAGATTATTTTCCTGTCCATCCAATCTACTTCATTGTTTCTCTAAAATATTCTAAAGATGCTTCTATAGTCTCTAAAATGTTTCGGTTTTATAATCCCATCACATTGCCATCACATCACATCAAACTCACTAAACGCACCCAGAAACTCGCTCATCACACACGCAGTCAACGACACACTCTTTTCACACGTTCAAATGCTCAGAAACAAGGCATATTTCTAGGCACCTAAGACACCTTCATTTACTACGAAGAAGTTGATCCTGAGTGGAAGTCCTTTTTACATCTGGCTGATCGAGCCAGTTTTTCACATAATATTCAACAGGTATTAACGAACATATAAAGGTATACTACTTTCGGTTCAAGCTCTGAATACATCGCTGATACTTCAACCTATTCTCTCCCACACCCTACTTCGATTAAACAATATGGCCACCACCGTTAAGAATGCCGTTACCACTATCTCGGGTGAATGGTAAAACAGCTAAATTTATAGTCACATAAATTACGAATGGTGAGAATGAAACCTTTGCCGTAATCGGAAGGAATGGTAAGGATCAATGTGCATGTTGGCAGAGAATATGGCCAGGTCAGTGTATTGCACAGATTAGCTTGAAATATCTGTTTTTCTAAATTTTGGTGAGAAGGTGCACGTTGAAGTCAACACTATTCACGGACAAATATTGTCATTATATTCGAAAATAAATGAGCACCTATTCTCGAACATGTTTTATTCAGTAACAATCATTAAGCAGAAAAAGCACTGAATGGTGAGAAGTACAACAAAAGCAGCACTTCAATAGGTGGAGGGTGCTAGTTGCTCAGAACTCTATATTTCTATAATAAACTTGTTTATTTTCCTTGGTTACTCATGCTTCTCTTATAAGTGGGACAATATCAATAAATACGTTTACTATAATGATCATACTCAACTTCTATATATCGAAGTGAAATCAATTGAATGCATATTTGATCATACCCACATCTTCTATGCCGGCAAAATATGTGCCAAGTTGGGTCTGGATGTTTTCAACAAATAAAACACATGGAAACTTTAAGATATGATAATATTTCGATATTCGCAACGAATAAAAGGAAGTTTACTCGTAAACTTTTATACATTATAAGATCAAGCATAGCTCAGTGGAATAAAATCGATTCCAGTATAACTTCGAGAACTAAAGATTCTAGCACGATGGCGAAATGTACGGCGAAAAGATTGTTGATCGTTTGATAGCATCGTCATGATAGAATTGTTGAACATTGTTGACTTTACAAAACCCATCATTTTCGTACAAAATAAATGCCGCTGTTACATAATAATTCTACTAAGCCGTACATAGCATTGTTGAGCATTGTTGTTTCATATAGTTCGATGTGAAGAAATAGTTACACTACGGGCAAGTGAGACCATCGAGTCAAATTCAGTATCAAATTCGAGTGGGTACACCATTTTATAGTAGGATGAAGTCTGTTGGTACCACTACATCGTGGTATAGTTCCGACCAAACAGGTAATCGAGTGTATTCATTCAGAAACTCTGTACATGTGTATACATCGAATTCTAGTTCATCCAACCGACTTTTCAATTAAATCCTATAAATATATCATATTAAATGTAATCGTAATTGACATGTGATCAAAGCTATACGCATTGCAATGTCTGTTCGTTGAATATTTAATAGCTTTCTGCTACAGAAGACCGATCTTTTATTCACATGGGTCAATGTTGGGACCCCTGTTTTGATATCAAACACTGAAAGAAACATTAACCACTGCAAGTCAGGCTTCAAATTGATTAAGATCAAGGAGCATGATGTTTGTCATATCATATTGATTGGAGTTGAGAGTAAACCATATTCAAGTCGAGTTTTTTGTTTCGTAGAATACCCAAGCAAGCTCAACAATGTCTTAAGCAGAGCGTTTTCCCAGTATTATTCGTTATCAGCAGCTCTGCCTTAACTGACAGCACTGAATGAGTAATGAGAGTGTTTTGGTTACACCACGGCCTGTTTGATGTGCGGTATCGTAGATGACGTCACGATGACGTGTTTCTAGATGGCGGTGAAACCTCGGGGGACCGTGATATGGCAACACTGTTAATGTGGTAACCAATAACAGGCAAGCTATAGCGAAGAGAAGGCTGTGGTTGCGTTGCATACCAAAATAACAGGGTGAAACATGACCACCAGCTGAGAATACCTGTTACAATATAATGTTGTGGCTGGTCTCTGTTTACATCAACAACAATTCTTAGATCATTACGGCATAACTATCTCATATCTCGAAACAATAAATTTAACCACAATTTTAATGGTGTTCACAAAATTAATGTAAAAATGAGAAATCGTATATACTTCTGACAGACAAATTTTTTGTTTCAATTATTGCAGCATCGTGAACCTGAATTCTTCACTAAAATTCGATATAAAAAAGTCTCAATTTTTCATCATAGTGACGGACAAATCTATTCGAAACACTCGATTAATATACGAAAACTCGTCAAGAATTGGCATTAGAAGCTGTATGGCTACTGTTAATTGCTGATGAATTGAATAAATGGTCGAGGATTGTATAATATCATGGTAAACCATTTTGTATGGAAATAATGAAGTTATAAAAACAAGCTCTCATCTCATACTACCCGCAACACACAATTCAATTAAACACGACTAGTTTCATGACGTCATAATTGATAATATTCCTGCAGTTTGAATGTTTAACATTGTTTTGATACGGTAATTAAATGAACCCGATGTCCTACATATTGCATCGCATTGTTTTTCTCGTGTTCGCTAATGACTACATCGATGAGTCGAACAATGCGAGACATATCGATAGATCGCACTTGTCAGCGGTTATTTGGGGCGGGGTCCCCAGACACTTGACTGAACGTTCAGGCTAACCAATATTAGGGGAATTACAACATTTACTAAATTAGTTCTCGGTACGAAATTATGCTCTATAGCGCTCGCTGTGAGCGGTTGTTGAACTAAACCTCGTGGTAAAGCTTTGGTAACAAAGAGCCGTTCCCTTGGGCCTTGCATGCCTTTACATGGAACTCACTGCATATTCATCTGTTTCTACTCTCCGGTATCAATTTCCCTCTCTCTCTCTCTCTCTATTGCACAATCTCACTCTCTTGCTCT
Source organism: Brachyptera putata (assembly GCA_907164805.1). NCBI lineage: Eukaryota > Metazoa > Arthropoda > Insecta > Plecoptera > Taeniopterygidae > Brachyptera > Brachyptera putata. The sequence goes on from OU015467.1 coordinate 9,081,213, forward strand.
TTGACGATCTGTTCTCCTCTCTTTCTCTCACATCTCAGTCTCACACTTTTCTCATTTTACTTTTCTCTCTTACAAACTCATTCTCACGCTTCTTGTCGGTCATGTTTTCTCTTTACCTCTCTCTTTGTACCTCTCTTTGTCTCTCTATCTCTTTATCTCTCTGTCTCTCCATTCACAGTCTCACTTTTCTTTCTTTCTCTCTTCCTTCTTCTTTCTCCCAAACTCACTCGTCCTCTATATCGCTCTGTTTCTCTCTCTCTCTCTCTCTCTCTCTCTCTCTCTCTCTCTCTCTTCCTCTTTGTATCCTCATCTCGAAATTTGTATCGTTTTCCTCTCGTGTATCTTTTCACAATTTCACAGATTTTTGCTTATCCTTGTTCCCACACAGTTTTAAAAACTAATCAAGAATGATTCTAGTATATGAATTACCTCTGATTATCAAGTAATTATATGATAATTGTATCATGCATTTCTCGATTCTATGATGGTAAATATTTTTTCAAGAGATGGGTTGTATATCCATAACTTTGGTGGCCTAGTTCGTTAACAAATGTATTCACTACCAAAGACAATAATAATACAATTTTCGAAACTTATGTGCTTGAAGATGATTTCCAGTATTTAAAAATCTGTCAGTATTATACCTCAACACATGTGTGAAGTAATATACGTTTTCTGTGATCAAGGAGATGTGTAAGATAGCTAATTTATTTCTAGACATAAATAGCTATATAATAAATAGCTATTGTAGCGCTAGCAGAGCCGTTACGGCAATGTAGTGAACAGCTATTAAATTTCTTGGTCGTTTAGGAAGTGCCATGAAGCAGTGTTGCCAAATGCACAAACTGAATGCGTGGAACACGGGAAAATCAGTGTGAATGCATCATCGCTCATCTTATACTTTGTGACGTATAGAGCTTGCGTACAAACGTATATAGGTCTTCTATGACGTCTATTGTTGCGAAGATGTTTGAAACCTGAAAAACGTTCTGAATAATTCATATCTTTTAACCGAAACTTTAATTAACCAACAAGAGTTCAATGAAAATGAAAATTTTCCGAAGATTTTCAATTTCTCTCATCATATATTCATATTCATACCGTCAAATTCCCAAATTATTTCTCTCAAACGTGGTGCAACCGTTGGTTCAATCACTAGAATGTTTCTTTCTGTTACGGAAATTTGATAAATTAGAAACAAAAATGAATTCAGCTGCTTAGTTACTTTGTTTGACCTGCGAAAGCACACACACGTGGAAACTCAACTATCAATCTTTGAACACCATATGTGTGCATAAGCATTAAAAACAAGAGGAAATGTATGTTAACATATCAAAATAATATGAGTCCTTTCGGAATTATATCTCCGTTTCACTGCTATCTTTGTACTTATACATTTCAACTACGATATATATTATATATGATAGAATTACGCGTGATAGAATTGAGGCAATATAAGATAGCAAGTAAATATAATTACTCCGTGGCCATATTTGTAAGTTCGGTTCTCACCAACATCACGGACAAAAAACTAGCTAGCACCATTGCAGAAGAAATTGCAATTGTTTGAACGTACTGGTCAGCATCAGTTATGATTCTCTTGAAAAGTTTACATGTTTGCTAGCGGATTCAATTTTAATTTCCACTAGAAGGAAATAATATGTCTCCTCAGCATGGGAAATATACACGTCATCCTCTAAATCATCTCAAAAGTAACCAAAGTATTATTTCCCATAATTTTATCAGGATGTGTATCGTGAACAATTGTAGGTACTCGAATTATTTCCTCAATACCAATTTACAATAAAAATATAAAAACATTACAGCAATAGGTCAGCCATATACCTGACGTTTTAGTAATTCCACCTGTTGAGTACAACTACTGTGCTCCTATTAGTTCCCCCAACAGAGCAGAATGTAAGTCTTCGCTATACTCTCTTCTTTCTTCTGCTCGTTTCTGTAACGCATGTTTTCTCTGTCTCTCAGCTTTGCACCTCTTATTCTATCGCATGTGTGTTGTAACTTCTCGCATGCACATAATAGCCGAGAAAGGATTTCAGGTGAAAACTAGATTTTCATCTGTATACATGTGACAATTTTAATCCAAGATTAATAATTATGAAAATGAACATTATGATAATGAAGATGAACTAATTCGAAGGTATCGAAGAGAACTCGGTTACTATGGTATTAGATATTTTTATATCTTGAACGGTTCCAAAGTGATTGAAAAATTCATATTTTTCTATAAAATTCACTTACAAACAGCCTTGTTATAAATAAAAATGATCGTCAACCATATTATTCTATTTTACATTTGAATACTTATTTTGAACATTTTTTAACCAATAATTTTCAAATATTTGAAATGCTATTCAATTTTTTCGAAATCAAATTTTCAACTATCGCATTCAGATAGTGATGACGTTTTAGTAATAAATTGTCATATTATTTCGACGTTTTTTTTACACATTGCAAAATCAATCCGTAAGGTCCACAACAATGGTAACATATTCTCCTCGTAACGCTTTGCATGCATTCTTTCTTCTCTTTTCTTCTTATTCGGCACTGATTGATTTCAACACTTACTATACGCACCACTAACTGCACGCTAGCAGCATGTATCACTGAAACTCGTGTTGATATAACACTGATAATATTTGTACACTGAATCATGAATATAATATGCATTGTGCTGGTTCAATTAGCGTGATAATTTACTGAAACAACAGAAACATAGCTCTAGAGCAAATAATTACAGTGATTCCAATTCAATTGTTACCAATAAATCATACAAACTATTTGCTTATTAGCCTATATACATCAATGCTACAATAACAAATACTAGAATTTTGTTTTTATATGGTGAGTTATATTTGTATTCCCCTTTCTATTTATATACTGACATAATTTAGTTTCAATTATAGTTAATGGTCAATTTTACTTAATTTGTCTCAAGAAATGTTGATAATCCTAGAAATGATTAAAAATCGCTCAAAAAGTCATCCGAAGGTCAAAAGTCACCGACCTAAGAATCCTCTCGGGAGATATCCCTTTCAGAGGGAATATGAGATGAAATAAGTGACGTATAAAAGCACAATATTTCATGGCTTATTTAATTATACACTTCCACCGTCCAGGACTTAATGGCCACTTGAATATCTTTTAGAAATAAAATATCAACAATGAACACAATCAATTCTATTATTATGAAACTATTGAGGAATTATAGTTTCAAAAACGTCATACATATTCCCTTCTCATTGTTGCTGCTAACAACGAAGTTAGGACTTTTCCCGCTAGAGAGCACAGTGTCAATTTCATGTTTGCCAACAGTTACTATCATTTTTGAAGCTATGAAAGTTTCATCACTGCCTTCTAGAAGCAGACACTTGAATATTCGAAGTTATTGTAGCACTGATGATGAAAATCTCTGTTTTGAATAATGTGACAACTTGAGTCGGTTTTGTCATGATTAATTCTATGTGAATCCCAGTTAAAACTGCCAATAAATTGAGATGAAAAGCCAAGATTTGAATGGCATGGTCAATGTTGTGTTGTAAGGAGCCTGTAATAAATGTATCGAGAACGCATGGGTGTCAGTTCATCGTAACAACACTTTGTTGGTGATAATTCGTAGACGATATGAGATATCAAATTAAACTGCTATAAAAAACAAGTTCTGTATAATACCTCCACGACAATGAGTGTAAAGTATTTGCTTTGGATCCTAATATTTTCACTGTTTTACAACTGAAATATTCTGTTTTTTCTGTATACCAATGAAAAATATGAGAAAGTTGAATAGTTATTTTCCTATTGAAAAGATGTGTTACTGTATAGTATAACACTGTTGATATTTTATACTATCGCAGAATGTAAGCAATCCCCAACAGACTGGTATATCGTTTAATCGACTTCCATGCGCTCGAGAAGAGATTTCTTTTATATTAAACTAGAATGTGTTCAAAGACTGGTATTCTGCTAAAGCGTCTCTAAGCTTCGGCGAAGCAATATCCAGATTCAACTGACTCACTTTATCTGAAATAATGTCGACTCTAACCTCTCACTCACTATAATGTTGACAAAATGCAAACGAGTGAGAGGTGTTAGTCAACATTTGATCGGATTCAATTCAGGCTCCTTGACTTGTGGAATGACGTGAAGTTCAAGTTGTATGTGTTCACAAGGCAATGTTTCATAGTTGCAAGTTTCATACGTATCCTCGAATAATCTACTTTTTTTTTCTACAAACAATAATCATAGTTGCATATGAGGACGATGGTGTTCACTGAGAATTTATAATTTATGAAGATACACATTCTAGATCTGAAATCTGGAGTATTTGGATTTGGAAATTATATTAGCATTTTAAGTGAACTAACAATGCGAAAATTGTTCGTCCAGCAATACCTTTATACTCAAAGTTGGAAACTGTTGAATTTCAATATAAATCTTCATGAACGCCATAGTTAATTAGCTCATGAATTTGGAACTGTTGATATTTACATCCATTTTCATCGACGTAAATTATCATTATCAAATACAAACAGTAGTCATTAAAAAAAAGGTAACACTAAATTGTTAACTGGTGTTGTTACTTGTTCCTCTCTTTTGATCGTAGACCCATAGCATATAAAGATCTGAAACTAATATAATGAAACATTGCCTGTGCGCTTCATTTGTTTGATTGTTGTTGATGTTGTTGATGCTATTGTTGTTGTTGATGTTGTTGTTGCCATGTTAGTTGACTGTTGTTGTTGTCTTGTCCTGCAGGCACGCCGAGAGGTATGTTAATGACGTCACTAGCTGGTTAAGATCACGTGATTCACGTCGACCAAACAGGTAACACACGTCCATGACGTCATCATACACTGCCATCTATCTACTACACACAATCACCATTGTGGAGAAGTCACTGCCTTGTTGAATCGTCTACTTCTCACGATGACCGTGGCTGACTTACTACAGTGCCATCTTGAGTTGTGTTTCATTCAAGATAGCGGTGGAATACATTAAACAGTTCATTTTCCTACCAACAGTCATCATGTTTTAATTTTCTACGTATATACATCCATTTTAAGTTTGAACTTACTTTAGATGACAAAGTGTCATTCTGTTTTTGCATCAACGACAGTAGCTGTACGCTATCATTCCAAGATGCAATTTCATTTTTTATATTGGAGTGAATATCAGATCTTGGATGATTAGAGATCCCAAATTCTGCATGGAGAGCATGGAACTATTCAGACCTCATGAAATGTAGACAGACTAATGAGTGTACTCCATTTTACGGTTCTTGATGAAACGATTTTCTGTGTCTGTGTCTTTCTCGCGCTTTACAGGGCAAACAAAAGCAAAAACTTTTTTGAAACTTGGCAAATACATGTTTTGTCATCTAACGTGATGCGGTGTAGTTCAGAGGCACATTTGTGTTTTATGTATCACTTTTGAGAGAAACGAATTCGAAATTTTGAACACCTCAACAGACAAACCAGAAGAAAAAATAATGATTTTTACCTTTCAATAAATTGAAAAACCAACGGAATTCTTTGAATCTTTATAGTAAAACAAATCACAATTGTCCAAGAAATATACTTACCATTAAGGAATCGTGAAATAATCTCGAAAAATTAGACCCAGGTTGCTATCCCTGACCTTCAAACCAATAGCGTACAGCACTATCGTAATGCAAACACAATAAATCTAAACTAGCTAACTTCCGAGCAGCCATCAGGTTGGTATTACTGCTCACGATACATCTACTACGGTACGTAATACAGCAGAGCCATTAGTGGAGATAAAAGTAACCAACACTCCTCAGGGAATCCCTGAGGTAGTAGGTTCACCAACAGATAATATTTTCATATCATTTGCTCATCGAGCATTTAAGATAATTTTATGAAGCGGTCTTTAGGGGTCAGTAAAACGAAGTTAGAATACAACTTGAATGCGCTATTTCAGTTATGTTTGGTATGATTATATGAGTGTAAGCAGCAACTCAGTTTTATTTTATTTTTATTTTTATGTTATGCAAGTCGGATAGTGGAATTGAATGCCTCGAGAATGTCCCCAAAATATTCATTCAACCAGAAAGTGGAAGTAAAATTGGGTTGTACTAAAAAAAACATCCTAATATCTTATTCTGAGAAAGAAGATATTTTACCAAAATTTCAAATTTCGAAAATTATTTCGATCCAATAACTTATGAGAGTATGATAATTTTGTTTCGATTCAAACACTTTGAACCGATTACTGAAAAAAAAAATCATTTTTGGTAAAAATATTATCTTTGGTAGATTCTTGCTTATCTTGAAAAGTCTAAAATCGCCCCTTCGTGGCAACACTTCGGCGATCGTGTTTCTGCCCCCCCCCGCTATTTCAAATACAATTTTATAGTGTTTTCTTCCACCAAGATCAGGCTCATTTTTCATTATGGTCAAAGTTCTAGTTACCTGTTGCTTTTTTTCATATTGCCTTATAATTCTGCCTTAAAATTTATAATATTGCCCATAATTCATACTGCCTGTATGAATTCTCAGTTCATACAGGCAGACTCAAAGTGAGGTCAAAATAATTCGTTATTGGTCAAAACCACTCGGAGTTCAAAAGTTGCACTTCCGTTCTCACTACAGAACAATCGGTGTTTCAATTATGATGAGATTGAAATAATACTGTTGTGGTTTTTGTATTTTCCAAAGGGTGGATTATTATTGTACCCTCTCTCACCCCTACCCCTCACCGTTGACTACCACTTTGGCACTGAATTTCAATAGTCGGTTAAAATTAGTTCATAGCTAATCGACTAAAACTAACACAGGTAACCAAGGGATAGCACAAGTTTATCGTCAATCACCTTTTAAAGCTCGATTCAGAGTAACACTTTTTTATACGTTTTTTCGTCGAGGGTAGAGACGTGGACCGGTAGGAAACATTTCGTAAAGTTTCTGATTGGTTCACATGACTTTCCTGGACGTAAAAACGACTGAATGTGTTACTATGAAGCATGCTCCAGAAACTTTCGAAAAACCGGATCCTGATTGTGGATGTTTTGGACACAGTAATCATGAGCGAGGTAAGAAAAGATTCTCGAAAAATATATGAAATGAACTCCTAGGTATAGGTTTTAATAGAATATATTGATAATTACTTCCTGCTTTGTTGAAAGATTATCCTTTTCAACTTGTTATCTCACCTGGTTACCTGTATCAATGTGATTTTATTGAGCTAGTCGATAAGGATTCTTCGACGCTCGGAATTGAAAACTCGATCCTAAGTCGGTACTCACGGCCTTCCTTATGCATCACTAGATTTACCTGTTGATCATTTGAATGTAAATCGTTCTCTTCAAAACGGCTTTCTGTAATTTTTCTCATCCGTTAAGAATAGAATGATCAATTTTTCTTAACCGAGAACGTGTCCACAAAAAGTTTCGTGCTGATCAATCAAACCATCCAACCTATGCAACACATAGACAGGATAGACAGAATAGACAGAATAGACATAGACAATCCTAACAGAACATAGACAGAGGAAGTGCCATAAAATCCTCATTCAGGTTTATGCAATAGCTCATCCGATGGAAAAATTGAAATATTGTGTATCGGTCAATACACATTTCGTCATTGGTACATTATTTGTGCTTTTTCTCGCAGTTCTCGCTTCATTATAAGTTATCACAGTCACATTCACCGTTACAGTTACAGTTACAGTTTCATTGACATTTACAGTTATTACATATAGTCTATTTAGTTTGCACAGAATATACCTAATACACCTATTGCATATTTCTCTCACTTGTTATTATGTATATTTAGGATATAACAGGCATATAACTTGTTTAACTTGTCAGACTGTATATTGTTATTGTTTCACCAGACGCTAGTGAACTCTACCATGCAAACAGGTCAACCTGTACCAACATTCCGAGTATATTACTCTGATCTTTCACTCTGTTGCACATAATCCCCATAGAATAGTGAGAGATGGAATGAACACCTCTCTCTATATATTCATATATCTATCTTTCTCTCAGGGCAGAAAATGGGTAGGAAACAATTACTTTTACAAAGAGACGAACAACTTTAATCCGACACTACCGTTCGCTATAGGAGTTGCGCAAATGGAGATAAGGACCATGGGATTTAGGAAGTTTAATGAAAACGTTTTTGTTTGAAAGGTAAATTAGTTTTGTCTGTGGTTAGTTAACGTTGTGTGGTGTGTGCTTCAGGTTACTAGAAGTATTTCTCTTCTTGAGAAACTTGATTGCTAGAACAAACATACAGTTTTACTTGTTTTCATTTAAACTCCGATTCCATTGGTCAACAGACAAATAAACTAGTATTGTTTTAAAGAATCGAATACACTTTGAACATTGAATCTTGAAGGAAGAAGTTTCTGAATACTAGAATAGTATGTAATCAGATCTGTGTAAATGAACGTAGAATGAATAGGGAATGAAGAATTAATTTTGCTAATCAATGTAAATCTAATCCGACTTTGAAATAATCACATAATATAGTGGTTCACATTCAATGTGCTGTTCATCTTTTGAATATTAATTTATTATCTCTATCTGAATTATGTATGAACATACAGGAAAAATGACTGCCAGGCTAAAGTGATTGCGTTTTTTTGAAATACTGAAGAACAAAATGGAAAAGTCACTCAGGGCTATCGTGCTGAACCGTCATTCAGGGGCTAGGGTTCGATTCCCTCATGGCCATTGGCCGACCACCTCAACAGAGGTTTTGCGTGATTCCCTTAGAAGATGAATAGAGTACTAGAATAGTTCCTTGTCAGGCCACAACAGTCTTCTTCTCAATATTCTAGAATTCTGAAGAGGGCCATTACATGGAGTGCCCTCTATATTATACGCTGATCTAGAACCAATTAAATATAATGGAATGGAAAAGTAGTAATAATTATGAATTAATGATCCATATCACCGCGACTAAATGTGTGGTGGAGAGTTTTACGCCGAGTTTTGTCGTCGTGTGTAGCGTGTAGATACTTCATCCTATCTCACCTTCACCCCTTCAAACATGACTTATGACGTAAATGCGGCTCGCTAGCGTAGTTTCACGCCGCACTATTGGCAGCAATGACTCATACAACACCGTTACCAACATTACAGACTATTGCCTGATGAGTAGAGAGCACTATTCCCAATAATGTCGGAGTTGTATAAGGAGAATGTATGTGAATATAATGATGTTATATGTTTCCCGGCACTTCCACCCATGTTAAATTGATGTTCGAGAAGTGTGTGCAACATTATTGTCAAGTTCACTTGATTATATATGATGCGCAATTTGACACATTATGAAGAATGGAGAGTTATTCTAGTTTAACTCACTCTTCCTCTCGTTTATGACATATTCGATGATATCTAAATATGCCATATAGTTTTAAAAGAGATCTAATCGATGAGAATATAATAACGCGTTTTCGATTTGCCAAATATTTTCAGAATTATTTTTAATCATAACAATGACATTGAAAAAACACATTCCATTCAATTATATCATGAAGACTGTGAGATGATAATTTGTACAGTTCTGCGTTCTGATAAAGGATCAACTTATTCAGATAATAGTCCACCTACAATTGACCTCAAAATAATTCCAATCAACGATTTACAAACAAACATTTCAATAAATTGTATTTATTTTAAAAATTGAAAAATGTGAGTGTCATTTCTTTATTTTATCATTATTATCACCAACATAACTATAAGACCGATGACCATCTCTATGTTTCAACAATAACGAGTTTTTCAAGCCTGAACGTTGACTTGCTATGTGAATTGAGCGTCGCTAATGATAGCCAACCTGACAGAAACACGCCAATAATCGCCCGCACATGAGAAATACGCTAATGAATTCGAAGCGTTCAAATAAAGATTTCGAGCATCAATCATGCTTTGTCTCCATACGATTGGATTATTGCGTGCCTATTGTGTTTCATTGTAGCGAACTACTGATGGCACCAGATCAAATTAACAACAAAGCCATACTATTCATATAGTTAATTAGTTATTATAGAATGTATTAAATGTTTGACATTAAATTTAACACGATTATTAATTTTCATCAGGCCTATATTTCTCTTTATGAATATTCAACCGAATTAATTATACTGTTACCAAATAAATTCATTTTTAATTGAATCGAAATGTTTCATTCGCAATATAGAGCGTACAGTAGAAGCAACCAATATTTTAACCGATGTTGAATATTCACGCTTGTCTATTTTATTTTGAAGTGTATTTATTAATAATTTTGGTCCATAGTCCTCTATATTATTATCTTCAAAGTAATAGTTAATGGAGTAATAACATTTAATAGTCAAAAATGTTTTTAGGATATGTGTGAAAGTGTGTATTCATGACGTGTTTTTTATTAACGATGGTAATTTGTTATAAAGTTTAATATCAATGAAATCTGAATTTTTTCGACCCATTTTTGTACTAAAGCAATTATTATGGATATTTGTTCTGACTTATGTGTTGACTTGCACTATGTACGCAGTACATATCAATTAAACATGTTCCCATTAGTATAGTACATTAACGTGTTTCACCCTTCTACTTCAATACATTAACATCATACAATACCAAGTTCAAACCTCGTATCACATGTGTGGGAGGATTGCCACTCCCAAGCGTTGATATCATTGTGTGGGCTATATGGAGAGTCGGACGATTGAACTCTGTAATTAACACTTGCAATGTTATTGGTCGGGTGATAATTGCACTGCATCAGCACTGGTCACGTGGGGTAAATACATGACGTCATCGTCCCCTGGTGTGACGTTAGAGTGCGTGTTGATGACCCTCCTGCCGTTCATTGGTTAAACTTGTCCTCTGAGAAATACACTCGGCTCCATTAAAAGCACTTGAGGCACACCAAATTAATTAGAACACGATGACATAATATGGGGAAGAAAGAAATTTGAATAGCTGCAGGTACCACCTGGAAATGTTTCTGGAATATGGTGTAGATCTGATAGTAGACATGGGAATTATGATAACAGTTCAATATTCATAGAAAAACATAGCATATGCGTTGAAAGATAGGTGGGATATGTTTTATGTGAATTTACGTGACATCTACAAACCTTGGTTCAAAACTTGACCGATTTTCATGAAGCTTGTCGAACATATATTTCATTGAAATCCTGATGTTTTTAGTTGGAATATTTTCTAATATTTTCGATATGTTATTCGTACGGCACTTTCGAACATCAATTTCTTAATATCTAACTGCCGATTATTAAATCTGAGAGAAGAGTAGTATTTACAAAAGTGTCGTGTGGGTCGGCTCAGTCTTGCGATCCCTTGAAGTAAGCAAAGAGGAATGATCAAATAATCAAACAAACAAGCAGAGATAATCCCAATTTGAGCTGAATCAAAGTCGCGCTAGGCGAGTGGACAAAAAATGGAGAAATTGTTGTATCACCACCACACGTAATTGAATAATTGTTTTCTCGAGACGAATTCAACTTCGGAGTGAAGTATATATACTAATAAACGAGTGATAATCAAACTTCATTATTGAAATATCAAACTAACTTTTATTACGATACAAAGTTTGAAGAATTCTTCGAATTCAAGAGTTTTCTATAAACTAGAAAAGCGCAGCATATACGTTGCAAGATGAGTGAGATTTTGTATGGGATGAAATTTTTACAACTGAAAATTCAATTCAATTGAGATTTATCGAATTTGAATTCGAATTTTTCCGAAGAAATGGTTTTTCTATATTTACCCTCCTGGGTTATTCTTATGGGGTTTTTAATGATCTCGGAATAGGTTTTCTCATTGGCGGTTGACCGATTGACCCTCAAAACTATACGGTATCGAGTTAGATGATGACCTTAGTGCTTGCCACGTTCCAACATATCATTTTATGTCGTTATAACGTATGTGAAGCGAACAAAGAGAATAGACAAAAGATAATGCTTTCGTTTGGTTGGGTTAAAATTGAGTATTTCACATTAGATAGTATTAATCAATTGAATATTCCAATATTTTCTGAAGAAGCAGCAAGATCATTGTCGTTGAAATTTCGTTAAACTGAAACATGAATTCATTAATTGAATCATAATTATCATGGGATGGTAATTTTCACACGTTATGCGCCCTTCTGAAAGATGTATCTGTAAGGACTTTAGGTCACACTTTATATATTGGTGGAGGTGCCGGTTTTCTTGATTCACTCAATATCGTCTGGAATCTGAATTTAAAGAACTTGGAATATTACCTTCCCAGAAATATTAGATTCTCAGAATAAAATACAATAAATTGATCATTCAATACTACTAAATCCTTCAGTAGGAAAACTTAATTACTGTATTTAAGGGGAGGGCTTCAAACTAGTTATAACTCCCTGCTTGCATTGCGGCCAGCTTTGATATCATATTGACTCATGAATACTTGCATCACTGGGTTATGAGATATTGGGAGAGGGGAAGGAGAAAGAGAAAGAGAAAGAAAGAAGAAAGAAAGAAAGAAAGAGAGAGAGAAAGAGGGAGGGAGGGAGAAAGCATATTAGTCCCCGTACCACCCCTACATTACCTATGCGGCGGCAGATCTATTATGGAAGTAGGGCAACATAGTTATTACACGTGTTGTGGTATTACTCCCTGTTAGCCAATCAGTGGCCAGTGTATCAATACACGTTAGGTCGTTAATAATCCCGATGAGCTCGCCAATACAATATACAATACAAGCAACACAATGTGCGTATATAGGCCTGATGTCATGTTAGGACACGCATAGCCGAACACACACATAGGGACTTGATTGATTGCATGACCCACCTCTGTCGTTCTCTCCATTTCGCTCTCTCTCTCTTTCTCTATCTCTCTCTCTCTCTCTCTAATTATCTCTCTCTGTCACTCTCTCTATATATATCTCTTTCTCTTTGTCTCTCTTTCGCTCTCTTTATCTCTCTCCCTCTTTCTGTGTCACTCTCTCTCTACCTCCCTCTCTCTCTCTCTCTCTGTTTCTCTCTCTCTCTATATATATATATATATATCTTTTTCTCTCTCACTCTCTCCCTTCTCTCTCTAATTATACACGGTGTTAGAGTAGGACCTAACGTGATTAATAATTCAGAGTTTTACTTCATTAACTATTTAAAGAAGAAAAATTGACCAAACTTTCTGCCTGTTTCGTGCCTCGATGTAAAAAAGTTGCTCGGAACACGTCATCGTCATGGTTAGTCTATAGTAGAAGACTCCGATCGAAGCGTCTAGGCGTCTTGAGTGTGCTTTGTCCTACTTTAGATATTATAATCTGTGTGCGGTACAATCACAATCATTTGCCGCTCTCTCATTGGTCGATCGTAATCAATTGCTTCTCTTTCATTGGACGATCATAATCACGTGGCATGAGGTCCGTCGTGCTTTTCAAATAACGACGATATGATCACAGATAATATGACTGAACTCATTCAAATGATTGGCGTTATAACAAGTTTGTTTGAGATTTCTTCTTTGAATTGCCTTGGATTGAATTATCTAATTTATTCAGATAAATTCATACATGATATTCTTGAGTCACTCATACAGGATATATTGAAATAGCTGAAATGACTATTTTATTTTGATTCTCCTTCTCTTCTCGTGTGTCGAAAAAAAAATCATTTTTTTTCATTATATGCATTCTGTGGCAAATAATGCAATTCATTCTGAAGACTCAAAGTATATATTTTGAACTAATCCACCATTTATCATCAAACAATTATTCGAAATTTATTGAATCATTATATTTATTGCAAAGTTGAATCACTCGAATTTTTCAATAAATGTACTCGGTTTCAAGAGCTTTTCTATTTCAGAACTTTTTCCTTCTTCATCTACTGGATGAAATGCAAGTCTTTTGGAATAATAACGCATTCGATTGGCCGAGCTTCAGTGAAACAACTGACTGTCGATTTCAGGTTTATTTCATACAGTTAACTTGCTAATTTTACAATGCAAAATGCATTCGTTTTGTTTGTCTAGTGAGTGATCATGAATTCGTCAATGAAAAATCAGTAAACTTTGTAGGATTAGACCATATAGTTATAACTACAGATTTTTTCCTGGTTTAAAATAGTGGCCTACGTGTACTTATCAATTCAAAATGTTATACAAAATAGTTGTATCGAGGTCGAGGTTGAGGGACAGTCAACATAAATGGTTGAAAAGTAAACTTCAAGATCGCCTTTTTTCTCAAGTCAACACAAAAGAAACGGCTATCAAGATTTGATAGTTTTCTAGAAAATCTAGCAACTCCAGTCGTTTTCTACACGATAGCTTCCAAGAAGCCGTGGTAGAGCGTTAGAGGATCGACACAACCAATCGCTAGTGTCAACAGAAAGGGTAGACGGTCAATCGGGGAACTTTTTTTTACACTTGCTTCTGATTTTGTAATAAGGTTTACACTGCAGAGGTCAGGTCGTTCATATCGGGCTGAAATTTGACACATGTGTACACAGTAATTCGTCTGACACAATTGATTCGTGAGTACAGGCACCCGCTGGTTCATGATTTGAAATTGTTCACAGGTATACTCTGATTGTATTTTTTAGTATATACGAATATCGCAGTATACGTTTTAACTCTCATTCATAGCCTCAATTGAGGAACAATGATTTCGCAATAAGTTTCGATGTTCCTGAAATTTGAATTCGTGAATTTGAAGGTGTTCATAGTTATGGAAGCTATTAGATGAGCGTAGCGAAGATTTTCATTCCATGTACCGAAAAATATTGGGCTTGGTTTTTATTTTTATTTTTTTTTGTAATTTGGTATTTTGTACGCGGCATACAGGTCAGGAGAAAAAATCAACCAACTCGAAAAATTTCCAACATATTGATGTAACACCAGAATGAGTTAGGATTGTTTTTCAGAAAAATCGACGAACGGTTTTGCCGGAAAAAAATTGGAAAGTTCGGAAAATTCCCATAGGAATAACCCAGGGGGAAAATACTCCTAAATGATTTTTTCTTAAATCTTTCAAATTCATACAGAATATGAAGAAACTATCATAAACATTTTCAATGATTTGTGCAACAATCGGATGAGACATAACGAATAAAACGCAATAAAAGTATACATTTCATCAAATATCAGGATCAAAACATGTAATGCAAAGTGTACATTGCGACAGGTTGCTCTATGAATAGCAACAAGTTGCAGGTAAGGTTTTTCAGCGTTTGAAGTAATCCAAGGTCTGTAGATGTAGATTGAGCTGACAGAGTATTTTTGAATTCCAGATTTCCATACCTCCACGCTCATCTCACAACGCACATTCTGCGTTTTCCTAGTTAACTTTTCAACCGTGTATGTGAAATTAGCAAGAAAACAGAAATGATCAATTTGAGTCGAGTAAAATGTATCCTCAATGTGACGGGTTGACCAGTGGCTAGCACACTGAGCCGCCATTCAGGACATCGAGATTCAATTCGTGCCTTTGTCGACCGTCCTGACAGATTATTCACAGTTCCCCTGTCGTTTCGGTGAATATTGAGATTATTATTCCTCATTATTATTTTACTTTCTTCCAAAGGATATATACATTCGAGGATTAAAATGTAACATGTATGGAAAGTCAATAGATAAGTAAAACTCAATCATACAGTTCAAACAATTACAGAATTATTCAAATTCATCCATGAATAATCAATCAGTCATTCTATTATATATTACACACATTTATACATACATCATCTCATAGTCAGATAAAAATAAAAAGTAATAAAATACAAATTCAAAGATGTTAGTTAATTGAAATAATTTGCTAATTTCAATTTTATATATAACTTCCAATATGAAATTAATTCATAGATGCTAAAATGGTCATAGGGTAAGATGATAATTCCATATGAGCAGGTCACGACTTTTTCTCACCACTATCGGAAATACCTGATTACGTAACCTTCTCACCGTCCCAACATCTCATTCATCTCATTATCACCAATGCTAATATATCTTAGTCATCTAACCAGTGCGACGTTGAACGCAGTATGAATTAAAAATGTATTCGTTCGCCCAATTTCCGCAGGCAACTCGTTGAGTTGGATTGCCTTGTCTCAGCTACTTACGGTGCCGGTTGATCTGTGTTTTATTCTCAGTCGTCTTCAAGTTCTTTTTCGACTTCTATACGCCTAGTGCTCGCTAGTTTTTCTGGTTTTCCTCAGTCTTTTCTCCATTACTAACGCTCCTTCCTCTCCTCACACTGTCAATCCACCTCACACTGACCATCACTTTTTTTGGTATCGATTTTCACCTCAATTTGTTCCTTATTGATTTTAACTATTGATTATATCATTATATACATATTACAAGAAGAATGTACATGTCCAGCTAGCTACTTCGTCAATTAACTATTTATTTTCATGATTATTCATAAAAATGCGAGTAAGTAAGTATGTTTATTTAACCTTTGACCCTCTTCCGAGGTAATTGGTATACATAGTAGGCATATATGAGTGAAAATATAAATACAAGCAAAATAATGATACGATATTTTTAAAAATGGTAATAATAATGATAATAATATGACGAATAACACTCCTTGACATTAGGAATATCTAAAGTATGCTATTCTGTGTTTGATTAAAATTGGACTGAGATGTGATTGGATGTGAGTTAGCCATTCAGTTATTGACATTCTATATTTGAATATTGTGATACTGAAAACGAATTAAAACGAGTCTGGCTCAAAAAAATTTGTCTCAGCTGAATGAGGAAAGCACCCCCCTTGATCGTAAAGAGAAATTCTTGGGTGATAAAATCTTTACAAAAATAATTAGACTCTTTGAACTTACGCCAAATTTAAGCAACTCATCAGCTCTTGGTTTGAAACCACGGTCGATAAGCTAGAACTCTGCTTCACTGACTGTATACCTAATCGTTCTAAAAGTACATCGGCTTTGCGTCGCTTCACTGCGCATCACACACAAACGGTGTAAAATGCACAGCCTTTATAAACACCGCCTCTAAAACAACGTTGACAGTTTATTGAAAAGTCGATAATAAAAAAACAGCGAATCATAACACAGATTTACGACGTCATCTGATTATATTCTACGTGTGGACGTTATACGTCACAATATTTACACGGGAAATGGAAAACCTGGAGAAATTTGCAAGTCAATTTCATAGGAAAATAAACTGAAAAAGTGCTCGAAAGGTTCAAATGTAGTTCAGAATGTTGTAGAAACCTGGGAAGAGGAAAGTGGGGTGTTGTTAATACTATATTAACAAAACTAACACTATGTGAAGATGAAATTATCACACCTAGTTTATCATAGTAACCGGAAAAGTTAGGAACAAACAAACTAATACTGAAATTATGATTGGAAAACACAATTTCGGGGGCAATTTCACTCAATTGAGAAAAACTCAGACGATTACAATATGTGAATATAAGTATGTTTGTGTTCATTTTATAACACTGAAACGTGATTATAAACATTCATATTTGATAAGAACATAGTCCTGAATCATTTTGATATAATAAGTGTTGAAAAAACCTGCAACGTCTTCTCACCAAAAATGACGTGAAAAATCTCCTTCTCGCTTTTTTCCTTTCCAACTCTGGTATCGGTTATGATAGTGAAAATGGTGAAAGGTTTGCGTTGGCTAAAGTGAAATGTTTCATCACTCATTGCTAAAAGTAGGCGACATAACTTCTTGCAATGAGTTGAAGCTAGCTCCAAGGTTCGTGTTGAAGTCTTGCCAAATACCTGCCAGGTCTCAATTGTTGCCACCATCAGACTGCATGCTACTAACATCGTTACCAATGTTAGAGCATTAGACTGAGGAACTCACTGACTGATAAAATAGACCCATCCTAGCATGCGAACAATCAATCATTCCATCATCGACACCTCACCATTTCTCCACTGAACTTATACATACACCACAGAAGAGTAAAGTGCCTAAAAATAATGCAGTCATCATTTTTATTCTGCATTGATGAATAAGTGAGGTACCTTCATTAATCAATCAGTTTTTCAGGAATTGATATTGGAAGAGAGAGGAATATCTATTCTAATCCCAAGATACACACAAAGTAGAGATATTGATACACGCCAAATTACAATTATTAGAGAAAAAGAATGCCACAATGAGTTACCTACGTAACATTAAATGTTTAGTTTTTGGTTAATTTTTCAACTCAAATGATAGTTTCATAGATATAAGTATTATTAACAATTATCGTATATACCTGGAGTCTACGGAAAATTTATTGGTAAATAAAAAGTTTTTTATACGGTGTTGCAATCCTTAAAATGTATGAATGCATGTGTCTGTGTTAAATATTCAGTTTGTCAATGGTCAATATAATTATGTAGTTTCATCACAGATTCAAATTTTTTTCAAAACGTACTTTTGTGAACGATTTTTCGCTTCAATCTCGCCTGATCAGAATGGGCACCTGTCGTTATCACTGAGTCATGAGAGTACTTTAAAATACTTGAAGATATCATAAATATGAATTCAGGATGAAAAAGGACAAATTATACAGTTCGATGATATTTGCGTCCTGTTACCTTTGGAAAAAAACGTATTTTTCTATCATCGTAGATTGAAAGTTCAATGACAAAAATACTGTTCAAAAATTATTCGAAATATTGCTTATCACACATACAGTATTGGCCTCAATCCTAGCCTATATCCTATCCCTAATTGAAATTTAAAACATTGAAACATGATAGTTCACTTAATACGTCACATAAACTAAATTACATTTTATTGTAGGTTCTGTTCCGTGCACTTCGGTCATTTCCATTCTATTATTTGGAAGTCAAGAAAATAAAACACGTCATTTTATTTTCACCTTCGTCTTTCAACATGTCAAAATTCCTTTCCTGTTTTCTTATCTCTAATCTTGACAAATGAGCTGCCATTTTCACGTCATATAATTAAACCAACATTATAACAACGATAAAACTTGCTCAATACACATTGTGTTATATATAAAAGTGTTATATTTAAATCTGTCAAGTTGGCAAAGTTAGGTCTATTTCAACATCAAGGACTTTAGTCCTCCTTCCAATGCAAAGGTCAGTCAACTTGACTGCAAAGAAGTCAGCCAATAAGAGATTTCTCTTCTCTCTTACAAATCAAAGAGCTTGCGAGGGAAGATTTAGTGTTGTTTTTGTAGCAGTAACGTGGAACGTTAACAAGGAAATAGAGGATGTTTTCTCAAGTGATTAAAACTGTGGCCGTCGGTTCTTATAGCTTGGTAGCGTCGTGACGATTAGGAGCGACGCCCATTTCAGTGGCGCGTTGCACAGTTACAGTGGTGGAGTCGAGAGTATTTAGAGCTAAATAAGATTGAGTTTCATCGAGCGCTTAACGGATTTGATTTTTTTCAAAATATTCAATTAAATGAGTTCCAATGTAGAAACTTGAAAAATATCTTACCAAATAGAGTTCGCTTTCTTGTGTCATGGACTTGATATCGATTGAGAAGTACATTGTTGGTAATTCGATGCCTATATATATTTATATATGCAATTCAACTTATATTCAAAGGAACCCGTTCCGAGTATCATTTGTGTGCAGTCTGGTTTTATCAGTATCAGTGAATTATTGTAATCATCACCCATCCAAATATTGACATTCACATTATAAAATTTGGAAAGTTTTTACAAAAATACTTTCATCACTTTGTCTTTAATAACTGATTTTATTTATTTTCATTTTTTTCAATTTTCAATTCTCAGTTGTAGATTGTTATTATTATTCGGTCCATCATATTGTTATTGTACATTGTTGATTTAGATTCATTGATAATTATTCCACTCGATTTTAAATACTATCTAAATACTAAATGCTTTCTGTTCTGAAGCTGCCGAAGAAGCCATGTACATCTTCTATGTCAGAATGATAATATTACAGATCTCACTTATTATAGATTGAGCAGCGGTTCAGTTCATATCATGAACGAACACGCTGAGTTATATGCATTTTTTAACAACCATTGCTCACAATGCTATCTTCAGCATATAAAAAAAACATAGTTATGAAAAGTAGAATACGGGAACACCAATTGCGATTTTCTTTAAAAAAATGTGTTATATCAAAACACTTCATATTTCGAGACGCCTCACTGTTCATTAGAAGCAATTGTATGAAAATTTAGAATACCAAGTTTGTGTGAAATGAAGTACTTTCCTCCCTAAAACACTGTGTATATATGCCTCAGATGATTGCGTGAAACTGAAAGGTGCCATTTTGTGGGGTGTGTTTTCAGAGACGCCGCTATGGCTGCTCCTGCAGATCGCTCCGATCAAGAACGAGCGGGATCTGGTCGTGTTGTTCCTGCTGACCTTCAGGGACATCACGGCTCTGAAACAGCCGATAGAGTCAGACGACGCCAAGGGAGGAACACTGGGTACGTTTACACGTGCTTTGTCACATGACATTACCTTGTTGCCGTAGCAACTAGAACATGTTTTAGTCTTAGAGACTGTGATGCTCTCTTTCTTGAGTTATGATAGGGATTAGGGATGTGTAATGTTCATTTCTGTTCAAATGATAAACAGTATCTTCATAGTTTTAAGTAATAAATATTGTGTGAAAACGTGCCAAAAAACTTCAAAACTTTTGAACTAATTCTGGTTTGCTTCACTGCTAGTTTTTCCATATATCTGATTGATCATTGTTTGTTTAACGACTCCACCAACAGCCAAGTTATTTGGGGTGCAAATGAGCAGGTGATAATGAAACTATGATGATGTGAAAGAACGTTTCACTACGCCCTATCTGAGACTCGAACCTACGCTTAACGGTGACTTCAGTTTGTAAATACACTTAGGTCTATATGACTGACATAATGAGGTCAGCTTTTTAATATATTATCTAAAATTATAACATGAAACTATTTTTTCACCATCAATAAATTAGCCATCCTATGCATTTTAAAATACGATGCTGGCGCGGAAAGTCTTGAAACCGAAAGTCTTGACACCAAAGTCGAGTCGGGCATGGTTTCTAGTCCTGATTGAAGTGTACATCATTCGTACGTTCATATCATCAGATCGGTCCTACCCCCAAATGACTGACCTGTTATTGGAGTCGTTAATCAAACTAGGATACGAAAATGATACGAAATACCATTTCATGCAAATTAGTAATATTTCTATCCTATAAACCGAGAAATCAACGAATGCTAATGTCCTTTCTTTGAAAAGCCGTCTTCTCAAAGGTAGAATAGTCTGTTGAGAGAATGTCAATTTTTTTGACGGCTGTCCGCAAAGCTGGATACCAAGATGGTACAGCGTAATAAAATCAATGGATAGAAGTACAATGGTTTTTCAAAAGTGATACAGAATTGATTACAAAAAAATCCTGAAATATTATGAAACTAATTTAATTAAGGGTTTTTAACAAAAGCATGAAAATGAAAAAAGGTGTTATTGAAATTATTAAAAAGATTGAAATTATTTGAAAGAATATAAATGGTGCTGTAAAAGACCTACTGAATTTATCAAAACTGAGTGTACAATATTTCTCAATAATACCTTCCTTGGTATGTTGTAAGTATTGAGAAGAGATAATAAAAATTATTACCATAAAATTCTCATTAGTCTCACCAACTGATTGATCAGTCTCGTGATATTGCCAGCCAAGAGATATACCACGTTAACAGTTGATTAACATTCAAGGAATTACTGAAAAACCAGCCCTTAGACTGTAGTTCCTTTGCATGTGCCATTCACGTCATGTTTCCTCGGTAATCAATTATTTACTGCACGTTTTGACTTGACAACACTGTCTGCGATTTCCAAAAAATCGTTCTATTATTCAAAACAGAAGTTCTAAAAGTGGAGTGTTTATATATATATATATATATATATATATATATATATATATATATATATATATATATATATATATGTGTAATAAACCTGCGATCGTAGCCAGGTGAGTGAACGGGGGAAGAAGAGAGAAGGGTAGCTTGGGACCAAACTTTCTATATTGTCTTGAATAATACATGCCTTTTATTCATTATCCAATCTGGCTGTACGTCGAAATGCTGCTCCTTGAAATTCCTCGAGGAACTACATTTCTTGAACAAGTTGAACTTACTTCTTGTTGTCTACACAAACAGATGAAAATCCCAGAGGGATTGTTGCTTATGTCTAACACCAAAGTACAAATCACGGTTTTATTCATTTGATGATAGAATATTTAGTAGGAAGAATCACTTTTTCTACGCATGGTTTGTTCATGATGTTTGATTTTGAATAAACAAGAATAATATTTGATAAAAATGCTTCCCGAATGAATCGATTGTTCTAATAGTGTTAACGTGGTTAGCCATAATAGATGACGTCCAGTATCAGAGCCACATCGAATTTTCAAATACTTGGTGTAAATTTTGACGACACATTCTAATGAAGGAGACCTTTTTCGGACCTTTTTTGTCCGAATATGTCCAAAAGAATAGAATTGTTGTCAATATTATTCATTTTCGGAATGATAAATTCCAATATTTTTCATTTTGTTCATGATCCGTTTTGTCTTCTTTTGTATTAAAAATTATCGAAAACCATTAGGTTGTCCATTCTTGTGCATCATTATAGTTTCCAAAAACAGAAGAACTTGAACTAATTTCTTGTGGTAGAGTTCTGTGAAAGTTTCTCATTTTTTTAAAGCAAACTTTATAGATAGACATTAACCGATCAATCAACAAGGCATTCAAGTTCTTTCTTTCAAACATTGGACTAGATTATTCGTTTCCTTCACGTGCAGCTCGCCCAATATAATCAGTGACCTCTCATATGACCCGGTCAAATCGTCCATGACCAATGTCAACCAATCATGTGGCAGATGTCGTTGACCTAAGTAAACTTATCTGCCATGATTTATTCACCTTGACGAATCAAACTACACCACGTAGGCCTATTTGCACGCGAGTCCCATTAAAGTATGTTCTCGTATTTGGTCAACCGTGGGAAGAAACTACCACTAACCAAAAACAAATATATATATATATATATATATATATATATATATATACATTCATTCAGTACATACATTCAATAATATAGTCATGGTCACGTTGATGATACTCAAAAATAAAATATATGTAATTAATCCTCACCGGTACGTTCTATAGTAAGTCAGCCAATTCAATAGTATATAAATCATATAGTTAACATTCGTGTATGTTTAATATTGCAGAGAGAATTATTATGCGAATTAAAAAATGAAAACAGGAAAACACGGAGTTTCAAGTCATTCGTTATCCCAGCTCTCCCGTTTACTTCCCCCACGGACAACGGGTACTGAGAACAAACCATAAGACCGCATATCGCATGTCTCCCTATTATTATTATGCTAATCTTTTCGCTAGTATCAGGAGAGCAAGAGTTTGTAAGAGACTAATGATATCTTGGAACTCGCAGTATTATTGATCATGTTTTCACAGTTGCGTTTGTGGCTACTTCTCGGGAGTATGACGTGTGATTAAGAGAAGCACGACTGCGTGTTTGAGTTGTGCAAAAGTTCAGTCAGGGTACAAAAATATATCTCGTATACATTATCAAACTAGGAAAACGCCATATATGCATTGTTAGACGAGTGGTTAGTGATAGTATGGGTAAAAATGGGTAAAAACTGCTTCGAGTGGTACCAATTTAGCACACTTTATGTTTTTTTCTTCGAAATGGCTGACCTGATCAAGCTGAAAATTTACAGAAATGTGTATCAAAGTGTAATTCAACTTCACGCTAAATTTCATTTTTTTGGAAAATAAAAATATTTTCTTTTTTCCGCTGTGTTATTCTAATGGGTATTTTTGAAATTTCCAAAATTCATACAAAAAAAAGTTACTACCCGATAATGCCACAAAACTCCACAGATCTAAGTTAGATCAGGATCCATATTGAAGTTGATAGCTGTAACCGTTTGACCTGTGTAGAACCGGAAAAAAAAAACGAACACCAATTTTGTTAAGTATGTCAAATTGAATTCTCGCTAAAGCTAGTCTAATAATGAAAATATATTGATTAAGATGCATCATTTTCATTTTTTTAACATGCTTATTTTATTCAGACCAGTACTGTATTCAGAATATATCTTATGATTACAGTCTTAATTCAACGCTTAGACAACGTAGTAGCGAGGTAATTCGCTACTCATGTGCAAGGAATCAATCAACTCAATCCTTCGTGATCACCAACAGAATTATTGAATTTCTTAATGAACATTACGAATTAATTTGTACGTCGATATTCATGTCAACTAACAGAAGAGCCATTCTTGGAATGAACACATCTTTTGGAAAATGGTACAAAAATAGATGGATTTCAAAAGCATTCTACATGAGCGTTTTTCTGAAAGATTTTTTTAATAAATGAAACGTTTTTGTGTATATGTGGGCTAGAAACCGGCACTATACCGGCAATGCACCACCTCAAATAGGGTAATGGGTATTGAAAACAAGAACCAACGAAACCAATTAACTTAAACTCAACCCAACCCAACTGAACATTGAATATCGATATTGAAAGTATACGCCCTTAAAATCGTGAATGAATTCGATGATTGCTTGCATTGACCTTTCAACTCTTTTCTCGCGTCTACTTGACCTTTCCAATTATTCACCTGATACTTTGTTACCTCTCAACTTGTTTTCCTATTACAATAATTGTGAACACATATAATCGAATTTCACACACAAATCTTTTCAAGGAGTCCACTGAAACTTCAAACCACCAATTTTAAGAATAAAGTATACATTTAAAGTATCAGTAGAAGCTGTTGTTCACTAGCAAGTTATGCTACGGAAGTTATTCAGAATTCTCAAGTCACCAATGTTGTATTGCTATAACTACTCCCTTTTCACACGCTCTCTTTCTCAGGTCTGAGCAAGTTCGCCAAGCTCGCACGGTCGGTAACAAGAAGTCGCTCAGTGCTGGTCTCTCAGTTCTCCTCGCACATACCCAACTTGAAGGAGACGGCAAAACAATCGAATCTCGCACACGTGAGTATGCTGCACTCCTTCCTATTGGTTAATACCTCTGATACCCTCTCCCTTTCCGTCGCTCCTCAACACCCAAGCATGCACTGCCAGGACGAGTCACGTGACACGGTTAAGCGGCGGCAAGTTCTATGATTAGATTGTCACTGTTTTCCGTATCTATAGAAATCTGTTTATCTTCGACAAATGTACGAAATTACTATACATTTCTTCAGAGTACAGCGTATTTGAAGGTATTTTCTCGAATTTTTCCGTTTCAAACAAACAATCCATATGATCATCAACAAAAAACACGTATTAATTCTGCTATTGAAAAGGAAAATATTCACCTTACCAAACTTGACAGAAGAAGAGAGTCTTGATTGTGTTTTTTATCACACACATATTTCTACTGAAAGATGAGTTTTCCGACTTGCAGTTCCCGATGTTAAACCAGATGCTTTAAATAGTGGTGTACAATAATTTCCGTCACTCCGGTACTTATACGTATGGTACTTATAGGCTTATCTGGAACTATGATAATGCAGGCCTTCCGTAAGTGCAGACTCTTTCAGATTGATCCAACACATCTGCTGTGAGAAATACGAATATATATTATTTGATCTGCGATGATGTAGTTTTTTATGTTGCCCCCTCGAGGCAAAGACCCTTACCATGATAACCACGTGGAATTGA
Organism: Brachyptera putata; assembly: GCA_907164805.1. Classification (NCBI taxonomy): domain Eukaryota; kingdom Metazoa; phylum Arthropoda; class Insecta; order Plecoptera; family Taeniopterygidae; genus Brachyptera; species Brachyptera putata. The sequence goes on from OU015467.1 coordinate 9,106,888, forward strand.
GTTATAAATTTGAAGTGTTCTGATTGGTTAATTCTGACTGATTGAACTGGGTATAGTTTACAATGGAGAAACAAGATGGTAGGCATGAATCAATACCAATGTCACGGTTTCGAAGATTGTAATAACGTGTCATATTTCGTAGCCCACCTCATGAGAAGGGCTAGAATTTGTTATGACTACAATGTAGTACTTAGTACATCTTTAGTACATCTTTAACTTTAGTACATCTCAACTGTAGGATATTTTGAAATTCAATTCAATTTTCATTATGATTGATTATGTATTACCCATATTATTTTATTTAAAATACTGCATTTACAATTTTGCTTATTTACTTATCCTTTCAATTTTTTTCTCGTACTTACATTATATTACAATTCATATTTTGTTTTCAGTTATTTTTCAGATTTCCAGACTTCGCTTAAAAACTGTTCTAACCGATTCTTACCCTCGTTACACTTTCCTCCACCAAGAGCGCTGTGTATCGTGTCTTCGCTCTACCACGTCAATTGTTTCTTTAAGAGCGCCCATCAGGAGTGGTTTTATTGAAATGAAGTGAATGGTAATTACTTATAATCGTCGAGAGGTTTAACATGTACCTATGAATAAATATAGTCATCAGGAGGCTTAACTAATGTCTATAAATGAACATGACCAGGCCTATAGGTACACTGATCCCAAAAAGCGACGATGTATTGAGTTTTCCGAATAACACCAATTCCATAATACGATCCATTTCATTTTTTCACATTCGTTCATGATCTATATTTGTTCGTTAAATTTTGAAAGTTATTTGAATAAATTCAATAGAACAATTTTACATCATGAAGAACCCGGCACCTCCACCACTACTCGATAAATTGTATTCGATTTACGAATATTGAATACTTCATTATATAGAATAATTATAAATTCTCCATAATAGTGACACTATCCAAATTTATCATCCATTTGAAGCTATGACCAGGCCATTGAGACCGATATTAGTCATATACATTATCGGTTTCCTATACTTATTTTAGGTGTAAATCCGGAAATATAATATTGTTCGGTTGATGGTCGTATAATTGATGTTTGACACAATGGGATTACTATGTCAATAATCAATGATACCACGAATGGCTTTGGTTTTTTTAGATCTAATAGGTTCAAACATTACTGTAATTGTTGTGATCTAATCCGTTCGTTCGTTTCGAAGTTTCACTAATACCACCTCCTGAATTGTCGCTCTTGAACCATGTGGCAACATCGTGTCAATATGTGTTGACATTGTTCCACTCATATATAACATGTATTTTGTACATTCTTGTGCATGGCATACAAACAGTGTGTGTCCAAACCTTACTAACAACATGTCTGTTCTTCTCTCTTTTCTCGGTGGCCGATCTGGTTTTTGGCTACCCCTATTGGCACTCCTTCACCAATATGCAAACCGCTACCACTAACGCACTCTTGTGGATCATCTACAAATCAACATCTCGCACACTATGGTATAATTATACATTAATCCAACTACAATACATATTTTATATTATTAAATAAAAATACTAATATTATACATTTTATATCAATAATAATGAAAACTAAAATAATGTATTTTATTTTTATCTTTTTTTTCATGCTTCGTCTTTCAATTGGTGAAAAAACCCCCACGTACCTATTTTCATATTTCTTTTTCCCATTTTATTCTTTCTTTCCCCAAATGTAATTTGTTGATTATCTCTAATTGTCCTTATCTGTCTCAATCTATCTCTATCTCTACTCTCTATCTCTCTCTCTCTCTCTTACTCTCTCTATCTCTCTGTACCGATGGTGTGCGCATGAGCAGATGATGAGCCTGAACTCTGACGTCATGCCCCAGTACCGGCAAGAGGCCCCTAAGACACCCCCCCACATCCTCCTCCACTACTGCGCCTTCAAGGCGATCTGGGACTGGATCATCTTGTGTCTGACGTTCTACACGGCGATCATGGTGCCCTACAACGTCGCCTTTAAGAACAAGACTTCGGAAGATGTGTCGTTACTGGTAGTCGATTCCATTGTCGACGTCATCTTCTTTATCGACATCGTGTTGAACTTTCACACGACGTTTGTCGGACCCGGAGGCGAAGTGGTGTCTGATCCAAAAGTGATCAGAATGAATTATTTGAAGAGTTGGTTTCTGATTGATCTGCTCTCGTGTCTGCCTTATGATGTGTTCAACGCGTTCGACCACGATGAAGATGTAAGTATGACGTCATTGATGTGACGTAGAACGCTCTTTTCTTTCTATAGGGTATGATGATGTCACTTCCATTGTCTCACTTCGTTTGTCCTTGAACTTTCACTTCACCTGCAATTTCTCAAAACACTCTCATAAGTGCTTGTGGATTTTGAAATGAAAAGTCGTAGAAGATATTTTGCTTGAGAAGTGTGTTACCACTTCAACCAGTAATTCCCTTGATATGTATACACCAACACGTCAAAACGTTGAGCAACACAACGAATGAAATGTTACAATACCCAAGGAAACTATAGTTTTTTTCAATGATAGATGTATAAGGAAGTGAGGACAAACGAACTTTTTTTACCTCTGACTACTTCTGTAGTTTAATTTCTTTTATTTCCTATCAATTCCTCTCACTCTTTTATTTCTTGACTTGTTTGACTAATTTTAGACTTCTCCTTCATTCATCAGCAAATGAAGCAAAACTTTCTCTCTTGAATGAAATCATGACTATTCAGTATATCTTATTTCATTATATTATATCTTTTTCATTCTTTCATAACTTTTCCCTGTAGTTTGCCGTATTCTCTTATTTCTTTTCACTATTCTATTGGGTTGTTATCATCTAACCACGTGTATCTGCAGTCACCGTATCTACTGCTCTTGGGCAGCTCTTGTTGAAGACACGAATATGCGATCGCTTTCACTGTTCATGCACTCAAGACAGATGGAAATGAGACAATTTTATTTCAACATAGGCATACTTATAAAAATCATTGATGAGGGGTAAACTGATAGGTATAAGTGCACAAATTGTATCGTGGATGAGCTTTTTCCGCTATCAACAGCTCAGAGACTATAGTCCCAAAAATAAAACGATTCAAGCTTTGTTTTAGTATTCAGCAAAATTCTTTATTATATTCCTAGTCTGATGTTATTATTTTTTGGGGAATATTAGAGAACTAAATAAATCGGCCCGTGTCAATTACTGAAGCGGAAATTGATATCCTATTGGAATTCTTAGATGGCAACATACATTCGTTGTTTTGTTCAACTATTCACTCTCCGAAGCTAGATTTACTTGGACCAATGAATTCATTGACAAGATTTTTCCTATTTCATTCCGTGTTTTTATATTGAGAATTTATCGTTCGGCTTTATTGTAATGCCCGGGAAACAACAAGCTTACAATATCGAATGAACCAGAAATAATTGTCAGCTCTGGTATACTTCTTTTCTCTTTTCATGAGTCCCACTGAGTAGATCGTATTTTAACTTCCTCATTCTTCTCATTAGATGCCTAAATTATGCGGAAGTAATATCTCAAATAGTAAACTAAGAACATGTGTTCTCTCTCCTATAATCATTAACACTGAACAAAAGTCCACTTTTTCAAGATTCATTTCTAGTTAACATCTCGAGTCTCTACTTTTTTAATCTTTTTAATGAGAGAGTTTTACGAACTACACTTTCCATAACTGCCACACACAAAAAATATTATCTTTTGAAAAAAACATTGAAAGTGACATCATTCTCGGTGTAGCATTTTTTTTCGTCGGCTACATTATATAAGCCAACAGGTAAGTTTGCCTCCATGATTCTATGTACTCTTCTCAATGATTTTATGTAGTGTAATACGTGCTTGAGTGCATGCTATCCTTTAATGCATATTTAAGCGCTTGTGAAGATTTGCACTTTAGACGTTTGCGTAGAGTTAAAAGAGAATAGCAAAACAAAAGCCAAAAGTCTCGTATTCTATTTTTATACAAAGCATGTTCCTATAGAGTTAGTTTATAGAGTAACTTTATATATAATAACTATTTCCATTTCACTTTATACTATTCATTCATTCATTTCCTTTACATAAAATTTAGCTAGAAGTAGTTAGAATTTCTCTCCCTCGTACAGAAGTAAATGGTGATCTGTCAAATGAAAACGAAGCAAAATGGCAGAGAAAATATCAACATGGCAGCCCCTGTATTGCGCATCTTGAACTAATCGGCGTGACTCCATGTGATTCCCTAGCAACGAGGGAAACACGTGTTGTCCGCCATCTTGAACAGTCGGGGATACCACCTTAACCTTAGCTAGCTAGAGTAGAGCTTAGAGTAAATTAATTAACAGAATAAAATCATATATATACATAGAAGATAATTAAGCTATTGAAATAAACGAGTTGTATTTGGTTGTTGTTTTGAATCAACGATTATTTTGATTGACTGGAGACCTCTGAGAGGAACTCTATGATTGGTCAACTCAGTCGAGAGAATGTGATACATGTTGGACGATATTGAACAGAAATAAAACATCCATGATCTGAGCTGAATAACAGTATAATGCACTTATTGGAATATCAACAGAAAATAGTTATATATAATACATTCATCCATAAAAGAAGTACACCACTTTTGTCGATTCCTTTGCAATTGAATATAATTTCTCACTCTTTTGTGTGAGTAACCATTCGATGGTAATAAACTTGAGTAATTTCAGACTATACCTCAAATCAGGATATAAAATAACGTTTCATGAAACCAATAATATTCTAGTAATTATATAACTCTTATCTGAATTTTTGTTCATTCTTCTATAAACTTGTTCGTTATTTGCATCAAGGAACCACTCTTTCTGATTCAAGCGCGAGTGTGTGCTTTATTCACCTCGGTTGCCATTTGAGACACTCAACCAGGTTTCAGCAAGAACAAAAGTAATCACAAATTATATTTCTAGAATGTACACAATCTTCATTTCAATCGTATTCAATCTTCACTATTCAGCATAATCAAGATCATTTGGATGGTGTCAATGATGAATTACTGTAAAAGGTGTTTTGTCAGTTTTTCGGCCATATACTTGACTGAACCACTAGTCCTCGACAAAACAATGTTCAACGTTCTCTTGACTGAGCCGCCGTATTACCAATGCTACTGCTACCTGCCGTGGGTGTCATGTACTACACATATGGTTGCCGTAATGCACCGCTAATGTCGTGTGCTAGAATCTCTGTTCTCTGATTGGTTGGTGTTTGCACTTACTAGAAATACTCATGTTTGATTGGTTGGTTGGTTAATCAGTGTTAGTAAATAATTGATGTTGTAACAATGCTTGTTTATTAACTGTTATAATAACTTAGTGTAATCCTAATAATATATATTATAATATCACTCATCTTTAAACAGAATATAGCACTTTTATGCCTGGCATTAATATTCTAATACACTTGTTCCAAAACAAAACATTTAAAATTCAAACTGAATCTGCAGAAATTTGATAAGCTAGCACTTTAATTCAAACCCATTCTCACACACTTCAGAGATGAAAATAAGTGTACAATTTTCTCTCCTTCTCAAAATACCGGTTACTCTATCACACATTTGAGCTTCAAATTTGTAATACTCGGATATAGGCTTCGATTTACCTTACAAAGAACATGATAAACATAGATTTGGATTGAGGTAGACAAACAATGGGCCTAATTATGATACAAACAAATACAGACATATCACAAACATGATAAACAAACAATACATAACCGATAGCTTAGGTCTTATCCACTGCCACAATATAAGGTATGGCATCGAGGAATTTTTTGGTGAAGTTTTTGAAGAAAACATATAGGGCTAATTATATAAATGAGGTAACGTTATAATTTGTTATGGTTCGCATATCCTGAAACGCACGAATGCTTGAATTGTAAACATATTTCAATCGGCGTTTCAGCTTGATGAACGTAGGCCCATACAAACTATTTAATTTTGATCAGTGTCATCTGCATAAATTACGAGTTACGAGATATAAAATGCTTCTGTTTTCTCGTCAAAAGTTACTGGAAAGGCAATTTTTGAAAACGAAACGATTCAAGTTTATATAACCATTCAACTTCTGTTTAAGTCTCAATTATACCACAGTCACTGATTTCACACAAATTCAGAATGAAACTCAACGGAATGTTGAATTTTTTAATTAAATATTTCGTTCGAGCGACACTTGGAGAAGTGTCACAAAACTTTATTTCAACTGACTTTAACTAGTCACCTCAACGAATTATATAAATGAGAGTCAGGAAGTTGGATCGAAATATACCAATGTATTTAGTGTATAATAATAAGAAACTACTACTGATAATTTCTGAAAGATACTGAAAGCGATGGAAGAAATATGTTTTCATTCGAGAAAATCTTATTTTTCCTCGTGATAACATGAAGCTTACGTTTAATCGATCGTATTTTCCTCTTTGGTGAAATTTGAATACGTTAACGAGGAAAATGCTCCCATAAGTCTGTCAGGTACGCGTAAACGATATCGTCCACATCTACTAGATACTAATTTTTAAAAAATGAGTTCATCAAAAAATAATAAAATTGAATGCACGTAGGAAACTAACTTTCGACTCGAATATGAAAATGATAAACGTGAATTATTATATAAATAAACCCCCAAACAGATTCATGACCTCCCTTGATATCACAAATGACTCAATTACTTCGTTTCGATCTCAATAAATTCGCAATAATTATCATGACTAAAAATGCTACGATATATTATCGGCTACAATATTTCCATAATAAATTGATGTAAACAGAACACGTATTAAGTCAAACCGTTATACCCATTCGAAAGAGGACAGTAATGGGGTGAATGTTCCAAGACGGTGAATATCATCCCTTAGAGTCATAAGCCATCTCAAAACACGTACCACATGACCTACGAGCTAGACAAATTGTATTGTCAGCGAACTCCCAAGATCGTATTCTCTCTTTTAAAAAATACACACGATCATACGAAGAACTGTAAGTGATGCTTAAATCACCGTGTGCATCTGAACTGCATGCTCGATATACCATAGAAGAAAGTCACAAACAAACAAACAAACAAACAAACAAACAAACAAACAAATACACAGACAAAGCTCCATGACTTTGGAATGGAAGTCTTCGCTATCGCTCATCTAAACTTGAAAGAATAAAGAAACGTTTCAAAGGGTAGATATATTACTTCTGAATGCAGCCCGCAGAGCGTGGATCGCGCCAGCATCAGTTGGAATGCAACCCGTATAATAGCAGTCGCGCCAGCACTGACAGACTCGGCCCTTCCACTATAATAATAATTGTAGCCTACTAGGCAAACGCAGCATATGCGTTGTGAGATGAGCGAGATATCTATTTAAAGTATGATCAAGAACTCTACACACCTTAATTCATATAATATATTCTTCATTAGGTTACTATCGAATCTAGGTAGCCGTGAATCAATCTCTTGAACATTTTTTTTCTGCTATTATTTCTATCTATTTGATGAATAGGAAACATTTATAAGATTATTTTCTTCAAAACGACTGGTCCGAATTTCATACAAATTCGCAATAATGTGTATCGCGTATGTGTTTACATTCAGTGAAAAATTGAAATCATTTGGAGAAATTTCATTTTTCACATTTTCGTGCCCAGCTTAATCTAATGGGATTTTAGAAACTTTGAGATGGTATTTTCAAAATGCGGCAACCCAAAACTTACACAGCTCTAAGTTGGATGACTTTCACAAAAAGGAAATGTTTAATGTTGATCGGTCAAACCATGCGACCTGTGCAGTGCTTACAAGCATACAAAAAAAAATACAAAAAAACACACAGACAATTAGCTCCATAAGAGTGGGATGGATATCTTCGCTATAGCTCATCAATTATAAAAAAGAGTATTACATCTGTTCGGGGTATTGTAGTTAGTAGGAAAACGCCATATATGCGTTGTTAGACGAGCGAATAGTAATATGGGCAAAAATGTAAGAAACTGCTTCGAGTGGTACCAATATAACACATTTTATGTTTTTTTTCCTCAAAATGGCTGACCGATCAAGCTGAATTTTTTTAGAAATGTGTATCAAATTGTAATTCAACTTCACGCAAAATTTCATTTTTTTGGAAAATGAAAATTTTTTCTTTTTTTCCGTCATGTTATTCTAATGGGTATTTTTGAAATTTCTAAAATTCATGGAAATAAAAGGGACCCCCCGATAATGCCACAAGACTATGCAGATCTAAGTTAGATGAGAAACCATATTGAAAAAAAGGTTGAAGTTGATAGCTGTAGCCGTTTGACCTGTGGAGAACCGACAAAAAAACATAAAAAAAAATCATAAAAACGAACACCAATTTTTTTCAGTATATCAAATTGAATCCTCGCTAACAATACTTCACCACCACCTTTCATCTTCACCTGGGGAACATTGTTTTGTGTCAAGTTTCGATGTTAATGGGACAAGAAAAAGAGGGGAAATGGTATCCGAAGGGTGTCAGGTTGATACTTCCATTTTGCACTTAATGTGGAGGGCCCAACTGAATGAACACTAACTGGACTAATGTAAAATTGCAATCTTGACAAAATTGATTAGGTTATGTTTCCAATATTGTCTCAATTAGTGTTGAATTTTGAGTTTTTTTTAATTTTGTAAATTCTATTGAATGTTTATTAAATGTTGTTTGAAAGAAGCGTCCAACACACTGTGCTCAAGATTTACCACACAGTGTACGTAACACTGTAAATGTGAGAACATAGGGTACAGGTTTATAAGACGGGGATTGACGGCGGTAAAGAAACTTATCGCAAGAATAACACATAAGACACGTTCTCTGCGATTACTTCTGCCGTCCTATGTGACATCGTTTGAGTACTTCTGCCTTCTTTCTGACAATATCTCGGCTTTTCTGAGGGTTTTTTAGATTTACTGCACTACTGCAACTTAAATTGAACCTTAAGTCCCGGGAAGTTTCATAGTCTATCAAGCTTTTCCACGGGCTAGAGGTCCGTAATGCCAGAGTTTACATGAGTGCGAGAGAGAAAGAGATAGTGGGAACGATAGTGGGATCAAGGGTGGAGGAGGATAAATAGAAAGATATATAAAGAGAAGAAGAAATCTAGTTGTAGAAATGGTTAGAAGTCAGAGAGAGAGAGAGATATAGAGAGAAAGAGAAAGAGAGAGTAACGAGATCGAAAAAAATGAGTAGGGAATGAGTGAAAGAGTAAAGGGCGGGTTGATGGAAATAGTATACCTTGTACACGTGTTTGTACGGAATTGCATGCTATAGAGAGTAGGTGGGAGAGGACAAAGAGAAAGATAGAGCGATAAGGAGGCTGAGAGAAGGTTGAAGATAGAAAGGAGAGAAGTGAGATTAAATACTAGGTCGAATACATCAAACTAATTAGGCCACATAAAAATGTCATGAAAACGTTTTGTAATAATTAGGACTTGGGTCATATTTGAAGGTGACTGAGATTTCAGCTAATTACCAGCAGAAGGGCTGCATGCTAATTGCACACAATTATTAGAGACATAATACACTTTTTCACTGATATAATTCTTCAGCATTATCAGCCACCTTTGTGCATGAAAGAGTCTTAATTCTGGTAACTTCTTCCAGAGTCGAAATGTCTGCATTCAAAGACTATTTACTGAATACTTAAAAATTCTAATTAGCTGAAAGAACTTTATAAAATACAATTAAAAAATTATCTAAATATCTCTATAATGGGGTGCGTTCACAGAAGTAGAGAGAATGTTTTCATTCATAAAACACTGCCGCCAAAACGGTGGCCACACGGACACAGTATAACAAAATGTATAAAAACAATGCATTATTTTAAAGAAAATTAGAGAAATAATTAACTATGTAAAAGTGATAAGGGTGAAACAAAATAACAAACGCGAATATGTGAATGTGTGAATATGAATGTGTGAAGGTTCATTAAAGAAGATATAACATTTTGAATTATCAGAAATAGAATAAACACAATTATTTCTAGAATCACATTTTTAACAGAAGATATAATTTTACTGATACTGTTGAGAACGTATTGAAACTTTATTTTCTATCAAACTCTGAATCTTGACACCGAGTCATTGTTCCCCAATGGAGGCAATGGATGAAAGTTCAGAAACGGGACACCACAGAGGTGATCTCACCAGCCCATAGCAAGTTTCATGAACGAACTAATTGAAATTAATTATTTATTACGTGTAATATTAAAATCAGGCTGAAATATAGAAGAGTAAAAACATAATGCCTAGTAGGATATTTATAATTGCGTTCTATCAACTTTTCAACTAACTCGAACGAGAGGCAAAGTAATGAAAATGCTTTTCTGATTTGTTATTAGACGAGCTTTAGCAAGGATTCAATTTGACATACTGAAAAAAATTGGTGTTCGTTTTCATGTTTTTTTTTTCATGTTTTTTGGCGGTTCTCCACAGGTCACAGGTTTGCGATACAGATTACCATAATTTGCCTCCATATTTAACTGATGCCACGTAGCTCATTTATGGTCGCCAATGATTCTTGAATCTAGTGGAAGAGGGGATTGTCAGATTATGATGTTTATCATGTTATGATAGGTCAGATTAGGGGACGAGAGAGATAGAGGGAAAGAGAGAGAGAGAGAGGAAGTCACTGTTTGACGTGGGGTATAAATATCAGAGAAGTTGAGGCGCTCTGAGACAGTCATGACGCATTATGACGTTAGTTTGTGACGTAAGATCATGAAAGACAGACTATACTGTCTCTCTTATTATCATAATACTGTACTCTTCTGAACCAAAGCGACTCGCAAACTCTAGACTTTAGTGAGACCATACGTCCCAATGTATGACGTCACTTGAAATACAGACAAAAACAACCATGATCCCTATGCTAAAATACCCCATCAACAGTCGAGTTATTTGGGGTTACGAATGAGTAAGTGTTAGATTAATAATGTTAACAAGGACACTTCTCGTATGTGGGACTCGAACCAACTTCTTATTTTATCTGACTTATCTAGGTAGTTTAGATGGCCGGACATGCTAAAAAACCTATGGTATACTTATGTTAACTAAGAGTTTCAAAATTATTTTACAATAGATGAAAGGTATTATTTTTAATATATCATAATGAGTTGGAGATTTAATTGGCAATAATACGGTGATTATTACAAATACATTCGAGGTGATTATGGTATTATTATTCGAGACAATTTTCTGGCCTATTCAAGGCTATGCATTATGAAAATATGTAATTTCGAGTCCTGCATATGACTTGAGTTTTAGAAAACTTCTTGCATCTATCATCCTCTCAGTTATACCTACAAATAATCTAGCTCTCAGAGGATCGTTAAATGAATATTAATCATTTTAATTCTTTTCTTTACTTCCATTCATATATATTCTCGAGATATGCATCAACTGATGAACATTGAATCAATCTTTGAATCAATTGAATACGTGTGTTATATTGTTGTAATTTATAGTGACCTATTATTATTTAACAACAATTTTTAAATTCTAACCGTTTCAACAACACTATATATATGAAATACAAATAGAATGAGAAGTACATTATACACATAGGTCCTACAGGAACCACAGTTACACTCAGAGCGATATCAACAGTCTTCTTAATCCTCTTTAACGAGATGATGGTGAAGCCTGGTCTCTAGCCACTGGACTCGAGGGGGTAGGAAACCTGTTGCATAATTGTAGGATAATACTAGACTAGACAGCGGTAGATGAATAGGATGTATAAAAACAGGGGTGTGATTGTAAAGCAAGAGGTAACTATTGGTTGCTAACCATGGGTGAAGACATAGGGTAATTACATTTATTGAAAATTGAAATTGTAATAATATTTTCATCTCTGATGGCAACTATTTCACAATCACATCATAAGTCCATATATATATATATATATATATATATAAATGATATATATAAATATATAAATATATATATATATATATATATATATGCATAAATATATATACATATATGACCTAAATTAGATGAGCATAGCGAAGACTTCCACTTCACTCACCGGAACCGTAATCGTTTTCATATTTATCTTCTATAATTTTCAATTTCAATACCAATTCATTTTTATGTAGGCCTACGCGGCATACAGGTCAGGAAAAGTGACCAATAGACGTGAAAATGTTTCTGTACATTGGGATCATACCAGAATAAGCTGGAAATCTGGTTGAGAAAAATCATTCGAAAAGTTATCTCGAAATAATTTGGAAACTTGGGAAAATTCAAGGGTAGAAATTTTGCAATTTTTGAATTTCATCAGTCTGTCAATGAAAATGTACATGTTGCAAGGGTATGAGCTGTTGCAATAATGAAATGATACTATAAAATGCATTAGGTCCATTCACGTGCGTTGTGAGATGATCCTAGGAGTAAGAGAATTGATAATATTCTGTCAGCTTACTCTACATCCACAGGCCTTGGATTACTTCAAACATGCAAAAAGCACACCTGCCGCATGTTGGTATTTATATAAAGCAACCTGTTGAATGTTTATAATGAGACCACTTGCAACACCTTTCGATCCAAATATGCAATGAAAATAATTTTAATACATTTTTTCGTCATTTCCTATTCGATCGAAGTAAAAATCTCTGAAAATGTGTATGATAGTGGTTTTTATATTTGGTAACAACTTTGGAGCTCTCGAAGTATTTTTGTTTCTCAAGTATTTTTCCTCTGGGTTATTCTCATGAGGATTTTCTAAACTTTCCGAATTTATACGAGAAACCATCGAACGATTTTCCTGAAAAACAATCCTAATCTATATTCTGGTAACTCCACTGTTCAGAAAGAGATCCAAGTGGATTGTTTTTTCCTGACCTGTATGCCGCGTAAAAAATTACCAAAAACATTAGGATAATAAAAACGGAACCTGTTTTTTTTCGGTGTGTAGAATGAAAGTCTTCGACGCTCATCTATTGTGAATGGAAGAATGAATTGATAAGGAAAGCTTATAATAATATTAAAATCAACGTGTGTATATAAATTTCGAGTACATTCTACATAAATATCTTGCTCATCTTACAACGCATAAGCTGCGTTTTCCAAATTATTGACAATATACTCACACTAGATCAACGTGTGTTACACTGTACTGCTGTTTACAATACATATCAATGTATACATCATATGTAATGACTATATCACTTGAAATTATGCCTCGATAGAAATATATATTTAGTTGGCGTGAATAAGAGAAGTTGGAGAAACTTCTCCACACGGTAGATGAGTGGTAGCACGACAATCAGGGGTGAACAATACAAGAGGCCGGCCTCACATCACATTCGCGTCAGGAGGTGTAACCACACAACAAACAAGGGGTATCCAAAGAGACCGGACTCTCATCGCCAGAGTCCTCGACTGTTCCAGGGCATTGGCAGTCTGTTCAGTGCGCTGAAAGTTGTCCGACTCCTCCGCTTGGGGCGCGTCGTGCGCAAGTTGGACCGCTATTTGGAATACGGTGCAGCCATGTTGATATTGCTGCTATGCTTCTATATGCTCGTCGCCCATTGGTTGGCGTGTATCTGGTACTCGATTGGTCGATCGGACGCGGACAACGGCGTCCAGTACAGCTGGCTGTGGAAGCTGGCGAATGTCACTCAGAATCCCTACTCGTATACCTGGAGTAACGACAGCCAGGCACCGGAGTTGATCAATGGACCGTCAAGGAAAACGATGTACGTGACTGCGTTGTACTTCACGATGACGTGTATGACGAGCGTGGGGTTCGGTAACGTCGCTGCTGAGACCGACAACGAGAAGATCTTCACCATCTGTATGATGATCATTGCAGGTAAGAAACCAATTGATATCAATCTTCTTATTTCACAGTTGCTATCATCTCATCTTATCCTTGAAGTACCTTTCTCCATTTAGTCCCCTTCCCACATAATTGATCTTGACTATATTTCCTAGTCTACTCCCAAATCTCTTATCTACCACTCTGAATTAAATATCCACTCTCTGATAAAAT